>LKUV01000025.1:0-509384 GCA_001414455.1 Hymenoscyphus fructigenus | reverse complement strand
AGTTCAAGTAACGAGTTTACCTTTGAGTAAACACCCGGCGCATCTGGACCTCTTATCTGCATAACAACCTTCGAGACTTAAGTTACCTTGTTACTTTCGGTACGGAAGTGAGTTTCGTTACATAGACAGGACTCTATGAAGCTAGAGTTCTCTTGAATAGAACTCCATGAAAGAATAAGACTCCTTGTGGGAATAAAGGTTCTATATATATAACTAGCACGTCTGCTATTAGATAGAGACTTTATGCTTAACTTAGTTTAACTTTAGTACTTAATACATCTTGTTTTGACATCTCGAGTTTAAGTAACAAGTTTACCTTTAAGTAAACACTCTAGCGACCCTTACTTCCTACTGTGACTAAACCGACAAAGACCTAGTCACACTTGTTAGACCCGTGAGTTTGTAATTCGTTACACTAGCAGAAGGTCCTGATTTTAATATAATCCTTGTAGTTGTAGACTAGTACTCTAAAATAACAAAGTATATTACTTATTATAAGACAGTTAACTCTCTAGAGCTAGCTAGGCTAATGTAGAACAATGTTTTCTTACTCTTTACTACCTTTAATAGAATTGTTTTCAATTATAAAACTGTGTTTACAAGTAATTTTTAGTTTACTTTCTACTTTTACATAGTATATAAGCAAAGATTAAACACTATATTCTATTTACAAACAAATAGTTAGACAGAGTAGCAAAACTAGGCTCTTAAACATTACCTTAGAGTATATTACAGCTAGTGAAAAGCTAACTAGTTTAAAAAGTTAACTTTCACTGAATTTATATATAATAACTCTAAACATTAGGTTTTGTAAGATATATCTTTTAAATTATATTATAGTTACTAACTCTAACTTCTATAGAATCCTAAGAATAGAATTAAAGAAGAGGTACTAGCTGCTTACAGAAGACTATAGATTCTTTACAAAGAGTAGAATAAACTTTATAATCTCTACTATTATATATAAAGCAATCAAGATGTAACGAAACTCACTTCTGTACTAAAAGTAACAAAGGTAACTTAAGTCTCGAAGGTTGTTATATAGGTAAGAGGTCTAGATATACTAGGTGTTTACTCAAAGGTAAACTTGTTACTTGAACTCAAGATGTCAAAACAAGATGTATTGAAAACTAAAGTAAAGAGTTAAGCATGAAGCTCCTATCTAAAGGCAGACGTGCTAGTTATATATAGAACCTTTATTTCTCGTGGGTAGACTGGAGCGCTAGTCGCTCTAGTCGACCCAGTCGCTTGGGTAGCTCGTCGCTCCAGGCGACCCAATCTGTCACGTGATTTTATACTGAATGAAATCCTTGGATCGGCTAGCTACTCTAGCCAATCCCTATAACCTATATCTACTCAATAGTATCTTGTTCTGTTAGAATGCTATCTGGACTTACTTATCACGTGCTGACACATGATTTGTGACACTATCCCCTTCTTAGCTTAGCGTGTCCCTACACTTAAGTATAACCTAAGAAATATTGTTAGAAGGCTATTAGCCTTCTCTTGCTTTCATTATACTACCTCCTGATAATAAGAAACACATTGAACGTTAGTCCCTTAGTTTTTATATTAAACGACACGGTGACGAAATAGCTCCTTGTACTTGATGTAAAAAACCCCTTGACTTAGCTAGCAAACCTCGCTGATGTGTTGTAATACAAGGTGACTAATATTCTCGTTGCTCTGCCTGCGCCAGGCAAGGAAAATCCTGCAACTATCGCGAACATAACTGAATACCTTTAATTTCAGACTAGGCTTCCATCGAGAAGCAGAAGGCTTTGTTGGATTCTCAGGAGGAGGAGGGCATGGCCAAAATCCTCTGTCTGTGACAGCAAAAACGTCTTCTCCTCGATAGGGAAAAGAGGATAATAGCAGCTGGTCTCAACTCACTTGATGAGTTAGATGCTGCTAAAGAATTGGAAAGGAAAGAAAAGGAGGAACAGAAAGTGAAAGACAGAAGAGAGGAAGAGGCTGCCAGGCTAGCAGCTCTTCCTACTCCTGACTCCTCTGACCCTGCTCTTGACCTAGGTCTTGACCTAGCCTTCTTTGTGTCTTTCCTGGCTGACCACAAGATGTAGGCAACCCTGGGTTTCGGTGGTAGAACTCCTGAAGTTCCTCTAAGCACTGGTTGAGGTTTCTTTTTAGTTCTCAAGTGTTCTCAGAATGTAGGTAATCCAACTACTTAATCAGGTACTTGACCTGTTCTCTGACAACCTTACAGTCAAGAATCTTCTCGACTTTATATTCTGCATTAGGGTTGACAGGTTAGATTTCTGTGAGTGGGGCTAGTAGTGCTCCCAGTGGTGCTAGTTTAAGCAAGGATATATAGAATACTGGATGAATATTCATGGTTTTTGGTAGCGCAAGTTTATAATTCAAGGGTCCTTTGACGTGTTTGATTTTGAACGGTCCAAGCTTTTTGTGGTCTAGTTTACTACTTAGTCTTTTAGTGTTGATGTTTCTTCTGACCAAATAGACTTTATCCCCCTCTTTTAACGTTAGCTCCTGACTATGTTGTTTGTTGTAGTAGTGTGTGTTACGTTCTGCTACAAACTGAAGTTACTCTACAAGCTTCTTGTGTAATTCTCTAAGTTCATGGTTTTTCAGTCCTACTTTGTTATTATCGATAGTACTCTGCAATGAGTCTTGATAAGCAACTAATTCATACCTATAGTTAGCGTAGAATGGTGTAACAAGCGTGGTTTCTGTTGTTGAACTATTATAGGCGAACTATACTAGTAGCAAAAGTTTAACCTAGTTGTCTTGTTTGTAGTTTATATAATATCTCAAGTATACTTTGATAACTTGATTTATTTATTTAGTTCCTCTATTTGTCTAAGGGTGGAAAGCTGTTAATAGCTTTCTTTTCACACCTAGGCACTCTATGAGAGCTGTCTAGAATTTCAATGTAAAGAGTTTATCTCTGTCAGAGATTATCTCTTCTAGTAGACTATGTAGAGCGACTACTTCCCTTAGGAATACATAGGCTAAGTGTTCTGCTATACTTGCTTCTATATATAGTACAAGTACTATATACTTTGTGAGTTGCTTAACAATGACTAGGATTGAGTCATACATAACTTCTGTCATTGAGTCTTTGGATTTTAGTAGCTTAACTATAAAATCCTATAATATAGATCTCTAAGGTATTTGTAGTATTAGAGTAGTACTCATCTGTCTATAAGGTATATAGTAGAAAGCCTTGTTCCTAGTATAGGTATTACACTCTACTATTACTTCCTTGACTATTGCTAATAGGCAATCAACATAGTAGTGTTGCTTAATCCGCTAGAGGGTTTAGCAAACTCCCTGGTGACTATGTGCTAGAGCTACATAATACTCTTTGACAAATTCTTTTGCGTAGGATTTAGAGACATGTAACCTTCTGTTAGTGTACTGTTCTTTGTTATTTTGTCCTTGCTTAGCTAGAGCTAGCTGCTCTAGTTCCTAGGTTTCCTAGATTTTCTTTGTCTAAGGGTTGTTAGTTCCTATTGCTGCTATCTTATGTATAGCTGGCGCTAGGTCTCTATTTCCAGAGTCTTTAAGATTGTAATCTTTTTGTACTCTTTATTTCCTTTATAACTAGGTTAATAGCTTAAAGTGTCTACTTGTGGATTATTAGTTCCTTTAATATAACAAATTAATATATTAAATCTAGCAAGGGTTTGTAACTACCTTGCAAGGCGTCTGTTACTAAGTTCTTTTGTTGTTGTAAATGTTTTAAGGTTCTTATAATTAGTGAGAATTAATACCTAGTGTTTTACACTCTATAGGTAGATTCTCTAATGTTCCAAAGCCAAGACTATAGCAAGAAGCTCTTTCTTATAAATGCTATAGTTTTTCTGAGCTAAATCTAGTGTTTTAGAGAAGTATACTACAGGCATTAGTTTCCCCTTGTCATTTAGTTAAAGATATATAGCAGCAACTGCTGTATTAGAAGCATCTGTCTCTATAGTACTTGGTTTGTCAGCATTATAGTTCCTGAGGATTGGTTTCTTAGTGAATCTCTTCTTTATTGCTTGAAATACTACTTCGACAACCTTATCCTATACAAAAGGAACATCCTTTTTTGTGAGGTTTGTTATAGGTTTCAAGATCCTAGCATAGTCTCTAATAAATTATTAACAGAAGTTAGTGAATCCCTGGAAGGATTAGACGTCCTTAATGTTCTCTAGTGACTTCTATTCTAGAATTACTCTAACTTTCTCAGGGTCTACTTTTATTTGTCTAGGAGTAATAGTATATCCTAGAAAGATAGTATAATTTACTTTGAACTTATATTTCGAAAGTTTAAGGCAAGAGTCTACTGTTGCAAGTCTTTGTAGGACTTTCTTAACATGTCTCTTATAGTCCTCTAATTTCTCAGAAAACACAAGAATATTGTCTAGGTAATAGATAATAGTTGTTCCTAGGAGGTCCTTAAGTATTTTGTTGTTTTGTCTCTAACAAGTAGTAGGTATGTTAGTTAGACTAAACAGCATTACTGTATACTCATAGAGGCCTAATAGTAAGACAAAAGCTGTCTTCTATTTGTTCTCTTACTTAATCTGTATTAAGCTAAAGGTATTTTACTAGTCGAGTTTAGTAAATATCCTAGCCTTTCCTAACTTGTTCTATAAGTACTAGCCTTCTAGTAATAGGTAAGTGTCCTTAACTGTTGCCTTGTTGACGTCTCTGTAGTTAACACAAACTCTTTTATTTAGATTGTTCTTCTTAAATGTAATAAGTATATTAGAAGCAGCTAGTAAGTCTAACTTTCAGATATGTTCTTTCTGAATTCCTTCTTGTATATACTTCTCAAGAAGCTACAAGTTCCTCTAATTATAAGGTTGAAGCTTCTACTTCCTAAGGTTATGACTCTCTTTTAATTTAATCTTATAATCCTATAGTTAATGTTTAGAGAGAGCATACATGTTCTCTGGGTTATTAAACAACTCTGTAAATTCCTTATACTATACAGGTATTGTATTATTAGTAGTCTAGCTGACCTGTGGAGGACCCTGGGCTAGGTGTTCTAGCGCTTTAGAAGAGGTAGTACTAACCTTCTTCTAGCCTTGTAGTCACAACTGTATATAGTTACATCAACTGAAAGTAATGCTATGTTTCTTCTAGTTAATGTCTAGATTATGTTCTTGAATCTAGAGTATACTAAGTATTACTTCCTTGTTCTCTATCTCAACAATATTAAATTATATATCTAAACAGTGTCTGTCGATAGTAGTCTTTGTAGGAATAGTTTACTAGTTAATAACTCTGTTTTAGTAAGCGACATTAGTTCTGTCAACAATACTTAAGACATAGAGTGAAGTTTTCATAACTAGGATGTTAAGTCTCTTATAGGCTTTCAGGGATATAAAATTACCTGTTGCTCTAGAATTAATTATAACCTGTAATTTCTTTCCTCTAATAGCTATAGTTACATAAAACTGACTTTCTCCTAAAGTAGTATACAGCTCTAGTCTAATATAGTAGATGTTAAACATTCTGTTCTCGGCGTTGTTAAGCTAAGTTATAGTATCCTAAGCCTATAGAAAGAATATAACCTTTTCTTAGTCTATATATACTACCTTATATATCTGTTGATATTCTACTCCTGTCTAATAGTCTAGTAGTGTTCCTGTGAACTATTTGTTTAATGTCTAGTTAGATGTTAGTTGTAGTCAGTAACGTACCTATTCTGCTATAGAAGAACCTAGGGTCTAAGTAGCCTAAAGTTCCCCTTCTACTAGGTAGTAGAATTCTATAGGTAGTAGTGTCTTGTTGTAGTCTATAGTGTAATTATATTCTTTCTCTTCCTTAGAGATGTGCCTAGAACTCTTGTATCTAAAGCAGATATAACTCGCTTAATTATCATTAATAATGTACTGTTAGAGAGGAATAGAATCATGTCCTATAGTAGTATATAGAGACCAAAAGTCTAGTCTTTCACCCTTTATGTCTACCTAACAATTCTCTCTCTCATAGGTCCTAATAAAGACCTATATATCTCTAACCTAGGGTTCTCTACTCTAATTATTCCTGCTAGACAATTCTAATAACTCAGAGAACTCTTCCTCTAATATACTAGCTAGTGATTTATAAGTAGCTTGTAATAGTAACTTATGTTCACTCCCTGAGCAAGTGTTATAGTATTGTTTAAGAATAGAGTCATTCTCTTCTTTAACCTAAGTTCTATACCTACGTGCTTCTAATTCTTTATTAGAGAGCTCTTGTGTTTCTAGCAATGCTACCTCTCTTTAGAAGGTAGTATTAACTTGCTTTCTCTTGTTAGTTTACTTCTTCGAGCTATATTCGTTTGCTCTATAGCCTGACTAGCTATATAAGTAGCATAAATTCTGCTTGTGTTAGTAGTTCTGTTCTTCTTAGGAAAGTTTCTTTTCTTTGAAAGATTTCTTCTAGGCAGCATTTATTTCGCTATTATTCTGTTAGCTATTACACTTGCTCTTGCTCTAGTTCTTATCCTAACTTCTGCTCCCTTAAACGGATTTCCTGAATTCCTACAGGCAGTTATCTAATTAGATAACACTACTAATTATACTGCTGATGTTAGTAAAAACTATGTTCTGTTTTGCTATTTCTTCTCAGAGGTGTACCTTTAATCCCCTATGAAAAAGTTCTATAAGAGCGAGGGTGTTCTATCTAGACTTGTTTTTATATTGTTAGAAATTATTAGTGTAACTAATAGCTAATCCTGTCTGTTTCAGGTCCAAAAGCTTTTATACAGCTGTTTAGATTGTGTTGAAATCTCTAAATACCTTCCTGATTGCTACTTTAAATCCTCTAAAGGATTTAAACATTATCTAGGTGTTCTCTATTAATCTATTGTTGTCTTTGTGTACAAAGAAGTCCTCGAGGTAGGGTTGGGCCTAATCTAATATAGCTTCTCTTAGATAGAAGATTATAAAGATTAATTATAAGTTATAGTTATTAGTGAACTTGTCTGTGTTAAAGTTAAAGTAGATGTTTATTTAGAGGAGAAATAACTTAAGTTTGTTTCTCTTTCTATAGTATATATCTAAGAGCTTAACTTAGATAGTCTTAAGTGCTTTAACCTTAAACAGTTTAGGTATATCAGGTATGCTAGCGTTGTTGTAGTTAGGGTCCACTAGTGCTAGTTCGTTGTCTAGTAGTAGTACAGCTAGAGTAGCCTGGGGTTGAGTTCTCTTAGCACTACTAGAGAGGGTCGACAAGTTAGTTCAGCTAGTGTTAGGACTAGCTGTAGCTAGCTTTAGTAGAGTTAGAGCTATAGTAACTAAACTTCTAAGCAGATGCTTAAAGTGTAACAAAACTCACTTCTATACTAAAAGTAACAAAGGTAACTTAAGTCTCGAAGGTTGTTATATAGGTAAGAGGTCTAGATGTACTAGGTGTTTACTCAAAGGTAAACTTGTTACTTGAACTCAAGATGTCAAAACAAGATATATTGAAAACTAAAGTAAAGAGTTAAGTATAAAGCTTCTATCTAAAGGCAGACGTGCTAGTTATATATAGAACCTTTATTTCTTGTGAGTAGACTAGAGCGCTAGTCGCTCTAGTCGACTTAGTTGCTTGGGTAGCTCGTTGCTCCAGGCGACCCAATCTGTCACGTGATTTTATACTAAATGAAATCCTTGGATCGGCTAGCTACTCTAGCTAATCCCTATAACCTATATCTACTCAATAGTATCTTGTCCTGTTAGAATGCCATCTGGACTTACTTATCACGTGCTGACACGTGATTCGTGACACAAGAGTCTTATTTTAATAAACACTAGTTAGATAAACACTTCTTTAAAGAAGACTAGGTTATACTATTAACAAAAAATCTTAAACTTAAAGCAGAAAAGCTTAAGCTAAAATTTATTAGACCTTTTAAGATTCTAGAACACATTAGTACATCTGTATATGTGAGGTAGATAGTAGGCAATAAGTCAATTTGAATCTTTTCAATTCAGTACAGAACTAATCTCTGCTCCTCCTTAGAGGTACAGGAGAAGTCTCGCTTTATAGAAGCTCCTAAGCCCTAATATTACGTTAACTCTGTTAACTCCGTAAACTCTATCTACTAGAACTGCTTAATTCCTGATTGATTTATAATAGCAGATGAAGACTTCCTTAGATTAGATGAAAAGTCACATAACCTTATAACCTCGTGACCTCTATATATCACAGTATACAAGCTAGACTTACCTAGTATATATAAACAGTTACACCTAATGTTTTATGTTTCTCTCCTTAAAGAATATATAACTAAGAAGAGTTAGAAACCTTACCTCTATACTTCTAGAGAACTTCTAGAATTAGCAGAGAATAATAAAGAACAAGAATAGAAAGTTAAGGCTATTATTAATTATAGACAAGAAGGCTAAGGCAAGAAACTTAAGTATTTAATTAAATGAAAATTCTAGCTAGATAATTATAATACCTAGTTACTTATGTATTCTAACCTTGTAAATGCTAAGAAACTTCTTTAATTATATAACAAGAACTATAGTCTTTTACTTTAATCCTTCTCTTAACTACCTGCTAAGGTGTTAAAAAGCTTAAATACCTTATAACAAAGAGAGTGCTCTTCGAAGGAGAAGAGAAGACCTAGTAGACTATATAAGGTCTGTAACTTTAGTTAAGATACTCTTTCTTAGATTTTTCTCCTATATAGTTTACTAGGTTTACTAAGAATTAAAATACTAAAGTTTACAAGGAAAACAAGGCACAAAAAACAGTTTATTTATATAGCTTTACTACAGTTATATACTCTCTCTCTGACTTATAACTCTACATCTTCAAAAAGTAAAAATACTAACTTCTAAGACTATTAAGCTCTTGTAAAGAACTATAACATTTCTAGCAAGATTTGCTTATTCTTATTAGAAACAACATTGTACTATAACTATATTAGCATAGAATTCTAGAACTTCTAAGAACTTACTACTACTATAAAGACCTCTTAACAGACTTAAACTTCTATAGCTAATTCACAAACTATAATAAGTATTATATTTTCCGCAGCTAAAGCACTACTAGTTAACTACTTACTTATCTCTATAGAGATATTAGCAATAAGTCTAATAGCTTTAGTGTAGATGTCTTTATACTTCTTTCTTACTATTAGCAAGAACTCTCTAAGTATATAAAAGTAATATACCTCTAGAACCTTATCTTAAGCTTCCTCTATATCTAACTCTTTGATGTAGTTAAAAGAGTTCTAGAGCCTCTATAGGTTCTTCTACTTATTAAAAACCTAATTACTAGAAGATATATCATCCTTATCTCTATCTTAAATATAGTGTTAATTTAGATAATCTTTAAGGTATTTCTTAAAGATATTAACAGTGTCTTCCTAGGCCTAGTATACCTCTAAAAGAGATCAAGGAATCTAGAATATTAGATAATTACTTATAAAATTCTAAAAGTAAAGAAGCTTACTAGCTTATATAATTCAGAGCCTTTGATATATTAGTTATAATTCTTTTTGCCTAGAGCAACTATATATAGGACAAAGGAATTAATAAGAAGGTACTTAAAACATTTCAAACACTAACTAGTAAGAGAGAAGGACTTAGCGAGATTAGCTTTATACTTAGAAGTGTTATAAACAGAATAAGATATAATAAGGAATTTTAGAATATAGAAAGGAGAAGGTCTTGTAAAAGAGAAGGAAGAATCTCTATATATGTCCTAAAAGATACTATAATCTTTCTATATTTTATATATAGTATACTATACTTTTCTATTAACCTCTAGCTTCTCTTTAATGCCTTAGAACTATCTGTATAGGGTTTTTATATAATTTATTCTCTTGTAAGAATACTGTTTAGAATATTCTAGTATTATATATACAAGAATACTAAACAGTGCCTTAATATAACTCTATAACAGAAAAGAGTCTAATTAACTCTCTTAGTTGTAAATGTTGTCTACGCCTTTACAAAATTAATAAATCACCTACTAATAGCAATAGAGTAATTTTGTTTGCTATAGTAAACAGTAATAATGTTGTCTACTTATATACTCTTTTGTAATACCTGCTAAATTATACCTTTGTATTACTTTTACAAAAATAGGTAAAATTAATCTTAAGAACAAGATACTTAGAAGAAGAGATAGTTGTAATATATAGAGGCTATATTAGTTATATAACCTTTCGTCTAATCTAAAGAAGCCTTTATCTACTATTATAAATTAATTAGGAATTAATTAATTCTAGTAGATAGAGTTAATAGAGTTTATAGAGTTTATGTAATATTAGAGTTTAGAAGCTTCTATAAAGCAAGGCTTCTTCTATACCTCTAAGAAGAAGTAGAGATTAGTTCTATACTAAATCTAATACTTGTTTACTCTTATATAAGATTTAATTTAACTTATTGCCTACTATCTACCTTATACTCTTTCTTGTTATAGAGCTTCTTCTCTTAAGCGTCTAGTAACTTCTAGTTCTTTTTATTAGAAACGTTTTGTTCCTAAGTATTATTAGTACTATTATATTTTGATTTAGAATAAATATATTTAGTATACCTGCTAGACTACATGAAATCTATAATATATTGTTAACTCTGGGAGCTGCAGCGAGAACAGGCTATAATTTTAATTTATGTTACCTTAATACTGTTAGTAAGTTAGAATCGCTCTTTCTTCTTCTTCTAAATAAGAAGTTATTGTTAGAATAGTATATTAAAAGAGAAAGAAGGCTACTAGTCTTATAACAACATTTCTTAGGTTATACTTAAGCATAGAGACACGCTAACCTAAGAAGGAGATAGTATTATAAATTATATATTAGTATATAACAGGTAAGTCTAGATAGTGCTCTAATAGAATAAGATACTATTAAGTAGTTATAGACATTAGAGGATTAGCTAGAGTAGCTAGCTAATCTAAGGATTTCCTTTGATTATAATTATATAATAGACTCTAATAGATCTTTTAGAAATCTAAAGGAATCCAGGGATCTAGATAGATCTAGAGAAATAAAGGTTCTATATATAACTAGTACGTCTGCTATTAGATAGAAGCTTTATGTAACGAATTGCAAACTCACAGGTCTAACAAGAGTAACTAGGTCTTCGTCGGTTTAGTTGTAGTAGGAAGTAAGAGTCGCTGAGTTGTTTACTCAAAGGTAAACTTGTTACTTGAACTCAAGATGTTAAAACAAGATGTATTGAAAACTAAAGTAAAGAAGTTAAGCATGAAGCTTCTATCTAATAGTAGACATGCTAGTTATATATAGAACCTTTATTTCTGAGATGTCAACAATGTTACCTCGTGACTTTGTCAAATGTCGACTTGTTGACTAGGCAAGAAGTCAACCTACATTATGTTATGTAATAGTAACAAGAGGAAATCCTTAGATTAGCTAGCTACTCTAGCTAATCCCTATAACCTATATCTACTCAATAGTATCTTGTTCTGTTAGAATGCTATCTGGACTTACTTATTACATGCTGGCACGTGATTTGTGACACTATCCCCTTCTTAGCCTAGCGTGTCCCTACGCTTAAGTACAACCTAAGAAATATTGTTAGAAGGTCAACAGCCTTCTCTTCTTTTCATTATGTCACCTGAACAACTGAACAACTAAAGTAGCAGACTTCTTAGTAACACTATTAAAAAGACTGGTCGCAGAAACATAGCTCCTTGTTCTAGATGTAAAAAGAGCAGTTGGTCCTGTGTAGTGCCTCGTGACTAAAAACACTTACACTGTGCTAAGTATACTTGTCAAGGAAAGACTTGTAATGTCTAACAAGTTAATTAAATGCCTTTAGTCCTAGACTAGGAGTCTTTGGAGGCGAAGTAGCGGAAACTGTGGTCTGCCCGAGACGAAGCCCTGCGGGCCTAGCAGGAGGCCATCGCCAAGGTTCTCTGAATTAGCAAGGAGGAGGAGTTCCTTGATACTAAAGAGCAGAGGATGATAGCAGCTGGTCTTAACTCACTTGATGAGTTAGATGCTGCTAAAGAGTTGGAAAGGAAAGAAAAGAAGGAACAGGAAGCAAAGGATAGAAGAGAGGAAGAGGCTGCTAGGCTAGCAGCCCTCTCTACTCCTGACTCATCTAACCCTGCCCTTGACCTGGGTCTTGACCCAGCCTTTTTTGTGTCTTTCCCAGCTGACCACGAGATATAGGCAACCCTGGGTTTTAGTAGTAGAACCCCTGAAGTTCCTCCTAGCACTGGTTGAGATTTCCCTTTAGTTCCCAAGTGTTCTCTGAATATAAGTAATCTAACTACTTAATTAGGTACTTAACCTGTTCTCTGACAACTTTATAGTCAAGAATCCTCTTGACTTTATATTCTGCATTAGAGTTAACAGGTTGGATTTCTGTGAGTGAGGCTAGTAGTACTCCTAGTAGTACTAGTTCAAGTAAGGATATATAGAATACTAGATAGATATTCATAGTCTTTAGTAGTGTGAGTTTGTAATTCAAAGGTCCTTTGACATGTTTGATTTTGAATAGTCCAAGCTTTTTGTGGTCTAGTTTACTACTTAGTCTTTTAGTGTTAATGTTTTTTCTAACTAAATAGACTTTATCCCCCTCTTTTAACATTAGCTCCTAACTATGTCGTTTGTTGTAGTAGTGTATATTATGTTTTGCTATAAACTAAAGTTACTCTACAAGCTTCTTATATAATTCCCTGAGTTTATAGTCTTTTAATCCTGCTTTGTTATTATCGACTGTACTCTATAATAGGTCTTGATAAGCAACTAATTCATATCTGTAGTTAGTGTAGAATAGTGTAACAAGCGTGGTTTCTGTTGTTAAACTATTATAGGCGAACTATACTAGTAGCAGGAGTTTAACCTAGTTGTCTTGTTTATAGTTTACATAATATCTCAAGTATACTTTAATAACTTAATTTATTTGTTTAGTACCTCTATTTGTCTAGGAGTGAAAAGCTGTTAATAACTTTCTCTTTACATCTAGACACTCTGTGAGAGCTGTCTAGAATTTCAAGGTAAAGAGCTTATCTCTGTCAGAGATTATTTCCTCTAGTAGACTATGTAGAGCGACTACTTCCCATAGGAATACATAGGCTAAGTATTCTGCTGTACTTGCTTCTATGTATAGTACAAGTACTATATACTTTGTAAGTTGCTCGACAATAACCAGGATTAAGTCATACATAACTCCTGTTATTAGGTCTTTGGATTTTAGTAGCTTAACTATAAAATCCTATAATATAGATCTCTAAGGTATCTGTGGTATTAGAGTAGTGCTCATCTGTCTATAAGGTACATAGCAGGAAGCCTTGTTCCTAGTACAGGTATTACACTCTACTATTACTTCCTTGACTATTGCTAATAAGTAATTAACATAGTAGTGTTACTTGATTCGCTAGAGAGTTCAGCAAACTCTCTGGTAACTATGTACTAGAGCAGTATAGTATTCTTCGATAAATTCCTTTACATAGGATTTAGGAACATATAGTTTTCCGTTTGTGTACTGTTCTTTGTTATTTCGTTCTTGCTTGGCTAGAGCTAGCTACTCTAGTTCCTAGGCTTCCTAGATTTTCTTTGTCTAAGAGTTTTCCTCTGTCACTGCTATTTCATGTACAGCTAGGGCTAGATCTCTGTTTTCCAGAGTCTTCAAGATTATAATTTTCTTGTACTCTTTATCTCCTTTGTAGCCTGGCTTTTGACTAAGAGCGTCAGCTCAAGGGTTCTCTGTTCCACTAATATATTAGATTACAATGTTATAACCTCCTAGAATTTCCGCCTACCTCACAAGTCTTCTATTCAAGAGTTCTTATGTAGTAGTAAACGTTCTAAGGTTTTTGTAGTCTAATAGTACAGTAACACGATGGTTTACATTCTAGAGATATATTCTCTAGTATACAAGAGCTAGAACTATAGCGAGAAGTTTCTTATTATATATCCTGTAGTTCTGCTATACTAGGTCTATTTTCTTGGAAAAGTATACCACTAGTATAAGTTTACCTTCTTTTCCTAGTTGAAGATATATAGTGCCTACTACTATGTCTGAGGTGTTAGTCTCAACAGTACTTAGTTTGCTAGCGTTATAGCTTTAAAGAATAGGTTCCTCTGTGAATTGTTTCTTGATTTCCTGGAAAGCTCCTTTAGCTTCCTTTGTCTATTAGAAATTAATGCCTTTTCAGGTTAGGCTAGTTAGAGGACTAGCTAGCTTAGTATAGTCTCTAATAAATTGTTAGCAGAAGTTAGCAAATCCCAGAAACAACTAGACGTTCTTGACATTTTGTAGTATTAGCTAACTCTTAATGTCTTTAGTTTTTTCTAGATCTACTTCTACTTGCTCTAGAGTAATCAAACATCCTAGGAACATTATATAAGTTACTCTAAACTTGTATTTCAATAGCTTAAGGCAAGAGTCCACTGCTATAAGTCTCTTCAAGACTTTCTTGACATAACCCTCGTGATTCTCTTCTCTTTCTGAGAATACTAGGATATTGTCTAGGTAACATATTATAGTTACCTCTAGAAGATCCTCTAGTATACTATTGTTCTGTCTTTGACATATAGCAGGTGTGTTTGTTAAACTAAACAGCATTACTGTGTACTTGTAAAGACCTAATAGTAAGACAAACACTGTCTTCTATTCATTACCTTCCTTAATCTAAATTAAGTTAAAGGCACTTCTTTAATCTAGTTTTATATATTAAACTGCCTGACCTATTCTGTCCTACAGGTATTAGCTAGTTAGCAATAAGTAAGTGTCCTTAACTGTTGCGTTGTTAACTTCTTAGTAGTTAACACAAACTCTTCTATTTAGATTATCTTTTTTGTATACAATGAGTATATTTAAACAGATAGGAGACTCTAACCTTTAGATGTGTTCTTTCTTGATTCCTTCCTTGACATACTTGTTTATTATTTACAAGTTGCTCTATATATATAGTCAAAGCTTTTGCTTTCTAAGGTTATGACTCTCTTTTAGTTTTATTTCATTGTCTTATAGTTAATGTTTTAGCAAGGCACACATGTCTTCTAGATTATTAAACAATTTTGAAAATTCTCTATACTACACAGGTATTTTGTTATTAGCTGTTCAGCTAACCTATAGAGGACCCTAGGCCAGGTGTCTAGGCAACTTAGAAGAGGTAGCGCTAACCTCCTTCCAGTCTTATAGTCACAACTGCGTACAGTCACATTAGCTGAAAGAAATCTTTTTCTTCTTCTAGTTAATGTTAGAGTTATGTTCCCTGATCTAAGACATTCCTAGTATTACGTCCTTACTTCTAATATCTACGATATTAAATTATATGTCTAAACAGTGTCCTTTGATCTATGTTTTCGTAGGTATAGTGTATTAGTTAACAATACCTCTCTAGTATTCTATTTCAGTCCTATCAACTACTGTGAGTTTGTATAGTATTATTCCTTTGACTAGAACATTTAGCCTTTATATAGCTGAGAGAGAAATGAAGTTACTTGTAGCTCCTAAATTAATTATAATTTAGAGCTTCTTTCCTCTAACAGTTGCAGTTATATATAACTAGCTTTCTTCTAAAGTAGTACAAGCTTCCTGTTACTTAATAGAAAAGATGTTGAACAGGGGTCTGTCGAGTTCTCCTAGTGTTCCAAAAACTACTTTCTCTTTGTCTAAGTAAACTACTTCATATACTTCTCCTACCTAACAGTACTTATCTAAGTCTAGTTCAGGTAGTGTTACTAAAAACCTTGGCTCAAATCCAATGATCCTAAGGGGTTGTTCTAACTTCTAGGTGCTAGTTCCGTTGACTAGCTAGATTACTATCTATTGTTCTCCTTCCTTAGGTCGTTGAGACCTAGGACCCTCAGAGTCTTAGTAGTAAATGTCGCCCTCAGGACACTATCTATATATAAGCTCTAATGTCTCTTTTCCTAAACAGAGATTTCAAAAGGTAATTTAACAGTTCTTAGCAAATACTACTTTATATTTGTTCAGGGGTACTGGTTTGTCTCCTTGTGTTATATATAGGCTTTAGAAGTCAGGTTTGATCTTGTTGATTTGTGCTTAACAGTTCCTGTCTATATAGGTGCTAATGAATGTCTATTTTTCTCCTACTTCTAGGTCCTCGCTTACTGCCTCCTAGTTGCCTATCTTCGATGAGCTAGACGATTTCAACAAGTACTCTATAGGAATAATCGTTTCTGCTAGGTTGAAACATATTCTTTCCACAAATGTCATTTGTAGAATTATACTAATACTTGTCAAACCTATCAGGCCTTCTCCTGACCATCGAGTAATATATCTTAAATTAAATCTTAGGCATGTGCCTAGGCATGATTACATAGTTTGAAAGGTTCGCTTAGAGTTCTGTGGATCCCTCTACCTATAACCCTGTTCCTCTCTATACATTAAGATCCAGGTGTCTCTAATGTCTACGCTAGTAGATTCCTGAACTAGTGCTACAAGCTATTAAAGTAGAAGGATTTCTATAGAGTCTAAACGTGTACTATAGTATTCCTCTAGGATCAGGTCATCTAATTCATCTGCTAATTCAATTTCCTTGATTTACATACTAATGTATTTGGCCAGCTCCTCTTCTGTGAGTGGCCTCCCTTTAAGCACTGTTATTTCCCGGCGGCCAGTAGCATTGACTTGCTTTCCCTGATTTAGTTACTTCTTTGAACTACATTCGCTTGCCCTGTAGCTAGTTTTGCTACATAAGTAACATAAATTCTACTCGCGTCGACAGTTCCTTTCTTCTTAGGAAAGTTTGCTCTACTTGCCTGCCTTTTTCTTTGGCCAGGTCTTGTTTGTAGTGTCTAGTTCTATGGGATCCCTACAGCTCTTTCCTCTATGATTTACTCAATGTCTATAACTCTCTTTTCTTTCAAGCCTTTGTTTGTAGTTCTGATTGTTGATCTTAATTAAGTTATTAATCAATTTATTAAGTAAGGTTAGCAGGTTGTCCCTTGCCAGTTCATCCTTAACGTCGTCCTTTAATCTCCTATAGAATTGTTCTCAGAGGGCTTTGTCGTTCTAGTTCAGTCACACTGTGTATTGCTGGAAGTGTAAAGTATACTTGGCTATAGAGTTCTTCTGTCAGAGATTATACAATGCTTGAACAGATTTCTTTTTTAAATCAACATCTGCAAATGCTTGATTAAGTCCTTCTTTAAATCCCTTTATATCCTAGAACAGTTTTTTGGTAACTTCTAACATAATTGTTAACACCTTTCCTTTAGGTGTTTTGTTCTTCCAGAAGTCTTTGAGATGTGGTTCCATCTAATTATAGGCTACTCCCTCGAGACAAGTAGCAAGTTATATAACTTAGTTAGTTTCGCTCACAAATTACACTACATGAAAGTTCAAGTAGAGAGAGGCTTTCATAAGGAACTCTATGAGTTTCTCTAGCAAACCATCAAATAGTTTTAGGATAGGTAGTTTTACTTCCTCTCAGAGAGTAGTGACAGTTAGTGTTATTACAACAGCTAGTATAGTAGCTGCTTTTAGTGCTACCTTTAGGGCAGAAGATGTAGCTGACATTGTAGCAGTTTACTTCTAAGCAGATGCTTAAAGTATAACAAATTACAAACTCACAGGTCTAACAAGAGTGACTAGGTCTTCGTTGGTTTGGTCACAGTAGGAAGTAAGGGTCGCTGGGTTGTTTACTCAAAGGTAAACTTGTTACTTGAACTCAAGATGTCAAAACAAGATGTATTAAAAACTAAAGTAAAGAAGTTGAGCATAAAGCTTCTATCTAATAGCAGATGTACTAGTCATATATAGAACCTTCATTTCTGAGATGTTGACAATGTTGCCTTACAACTTTGTTAAATGTTGACTTGTTGACTAGGCGAGAAGTCAACCTGCATTATGTCATGTAATAGTAACAAGAGGAAATCCTTGGATCAGCTAGCTACTCTAGCTAATCCCTATAACCTATATCTACTCAATAGTATCTTGTCCTGTCAGAATGCTATCTGGACTTACTTATCACGTGCTGGCACGTGATTCGTGACACTTTATACTTAACTTACTTTAGTTATTAATATATCTTGTTTGACTTCTTTAGTTTAAGTAATAAGTTTACCTTTAAGTAGACACCTAGTACATCTAAACCTCTTACTATAACTAACTCTTCGAGACTTAGTTACCTTTATTACTTCGATATAGTAGTAGTTTCGTTACATTCTCCTATACCTCTAAGAGAGAGCAGAGATTAGTTCTGTACTAAATCTAATACTTATTTACTCTTATATAAGATTTAATTTAACTTATTACTTACTATTCACCTTATACAAGTACTACTACTATTACTAAAAGCATAGAAAATCCCCTAGCTACTTCTAGTTTACACTCTATAACAGTATTAAATTTAACTATAATATATATATTAACGTAGTTTATTAGGACCCTGCGCATATCAGGACCCTGTGTATATTCCCACTCCCCTACTACTTTAAAATATAATTAAACAACTACAATATATAAATTTAACTAAAACTACTAAGAATCTAATAAACTAGATATATCTACATCTACTTGACAAGTTTATGCATTATGACTAGCTTTTCTACAAGTGCTACAGCGCCTACTAGTTAATTGCTCTACCTTCTGATTACTCTCCTCTATATGTATATTACGTCGAACCTGCTCATCTGTGTCTTTCTGTGCTAGAATATTCTGTGCATCCTCTATAGTAAGTATACTACCTTGACGTACATAAGTCTTCCTAGCTCTGCGACGTTTGCTAAGAGCTTTATTTGCTACTTGAAGTATATGTACCTTAGCTGTTAAAAGAGTTACTTTATAAGCTAATTGCTCTATACCTTTTGCTAATACAACAACTGTCTAGAAAATTAGTGTTAGCAAGCTTCCTTGGTGACTAGTAATCTAGTTCTTTACAAGAGTTGTTTGTGAAAGAGCTTTAGCGGGGTTATAAGGAGTCTAAGAGACCTAAGGGTCAGCGTCGATAGAGAGGGGCCTAGTAGGGGTTAGTGTCTATAACTTTACATTAAGCTTTGAAATCACAGCCTGTGAATTAAAAGGTACTAAGCTAGCCCCACGGAATCCAGCTTAAGCGTTTTAGGCTATTATTAATTCTGTATAGGCTGCTTTGAAGGCGAGAAAGAACTCAACCTTTATAATATAGTTAATATAAGCTTTAATAAAAGTCTTAATTTGTTAACTATATACCTGTTTTAAGACACTAAAACACTCAACATTAAGTAGCTGAGTTAAATGAGAAGAGTGAGGAGGTAGTCCAAGAGTAATAATGTTATGTGCCTTATAGTACTCTTGGAATTCAGCTGATTTATAACTCTCATGCTTATCAAGGACAAGCATTTGATATAGACCCTTTGCTTGAGTAGAAGTATACTTATTAAAGTGCTTGAGCTATTCTAGACCTGTCTCATTATTCGTCCAGCTATTAATTGTTAGTTTAATAACCCAGTTGTATAGAAGGCCGCCCTTAGTATACTAGCTTGAGAGGTAGCATTTCCCCTTTACTACTAAAAATAAAGGAATACTCCTACCTTCACCGTTGATACAAGCAATTATAGTAGCCTATTCTCGATTGCCTGGCTGAACTGCCTTGCCTCTGCTACGTTGATCTACACGTGTAACAACTATAGAAGGAGTGATCATGTCTATTATAAAGCTAGTTTCGTCGAAATTCTAAAAATCACAGTCTAGAATACTGTATTTTGCTCTTATTTTCTCTACTAGTCGAAACCATGTACTAATAAGCTTGGGATCTTTGCATAAGACTCTTTAGAAGTTGTAAACACGATTAAAACATGTCTTTATAGCTGGTTGTTGTTGTATAAATTAATGCGCCTAGAGCTTCCTAACATGTCTCCCCCCCTGTGATTCAAGGATATAATTCACTATATCTTCTACACTAGCTAGCTAGGGTACAAAGCCTCTTATATCTAAATCAAGTATATATCAAACAATAACCTCCTCCTCTAACTCAGTCAAATTTGTATTTGCTGGCCAACAATCAGAGAGTGGAATATAGCTGTTTATTCTAAGGCAAAGTATAGATTCAGGAACTTTATAGATTTTTGTAGCTTTTCGACAACTTAGTTTTCTTTTCGAGGTTCGAATAGCTTTAATAGCTAAAATAATACATGCTTCTTGAGTTTGTACCTCTATTAGAAAGAGTAAAAAACACGTGTTAAAATAATAGAGTTAGAGAGTCAGCAAAAGTGCGCAGGGTCCTGATATACGTAGGGTCCTAATAAACTACGTTAATATTATATATATTAACAGCTAGCCTATATTATATATAGTAGATAAGTATACCTGCTTTTAAGTAGGCAAGTAGCTATACTAGATCTCAGCTAAGTATATATAGGAAAAACTCTAAGAGTACTAGGTTAATATCTACCTAGGACCTCTAGACTTAATTACTTATAATACTAGTAAGAACTTCGTAAGCAAGAAGTTCAAGTAATATATAGGTTCTATAGGAATTTATACTAACTTTATATCTATAGAGGCTTATAACTCTATTAGAATAGTTAAGCGCTACTATAGTCTACTTAGAAGAGTATATTTAATTATAACTAAGGAGCTGCCTAACCTTGCTAAGAATACAGCTCTCTAAATAGCTTTTAAGGTAATCAACGATATAGTAGAACCTAACAGCCTTGTGCCTACTCTGCTTATATTTAGTGCTTATCTACGTATAAGTGAACTTAATCGCCAATCGTACAGTACTAAGCTGACCTACCCCGCATCGCACACAACATCCCAAATCAAAGCAACCACGCCACCCCAGCGATACTACTGCTGAAATGTGTTTTCCGGTTACCTACAAATCTGATTTATGGCCTATTATACAGGACAGCTTACAGGCCAACGACCTGGCATCCTTGTTGTAAAACTGACGACTGCTAGTCAATCCTCCGTCGTGCGACCAATGTCCTACATTTTTGACAGCGTCTGGACAGCGTCAAAGAATGGTAGTGACTCTTCCGATTTCGAATTCACGTTTTAAACCAGTTGAAATATTGTCTCTTTGCTATGCTTTTCATGATGGAATAAAGGAAGTAAAACCGGGTATGTTACAGGTCGGAATACCTGGAGGGGGTTTCGTCGCAGTACGATTGATAGAGAAAGCATCGCAGTGGCGCTGGAGTGGTGGGCATACTTGTTGATGGGCAAACTTGTGGAATCGTCGAGGAGTTGCTGCACTTTGTCTTCTTCGAGGAGGAGAAGAAGTCATACCTGTGAGTGTCTGGGACGAGTCGACGTCGAGTGGCTACATTTTGTCTTCAAAGATGGGGTGGGGTTCCTTTTGGTAGATTTCTTGTTTGTAATCCTTTTCCTCTACCGATCCACTCGAGCGCCGGACGGAGACCATTTCGAGAGGGTTCTAGGTGAGGCTCATAGTGTGTGTTGTAATGTTGGGGTTGGGGGATTTACATTAGCTTCGAAGATTTTTGAGGTTGAGGGTAGTGATAGAGGGGATCTTCCCCCTTCCCTCATTTCGATGATGGTGTGGAGTTGTTTGTGGTAGATATCTTGGTTGTCATCCGCCTCCACCATGGAGTTGTTTTTGGTAAATTTCTTGATTGTTATCCGCCTCCACCATGGAATTGTTTTTGCTAGATTTCTTGTTTGTAATCCTTCATCTCCGCAGATCCATCTCGAGAATGGGGTGGAGTTGTTTTTTATATGCAGGATTCCAGGACACCGGTGAACTCGTATGCTGAGAGTTGATGGAGGATTCAGTTTTTGAGGACTGCGCGGGCGAGGGTAGAAGCCAGAGTGTGGTGTTTTGGGAGGTTTAGTTGTGTTAGTACCTGGCTTTCCTGGGTGTTTGAGGGTTGGAATGAGGCGCATCAACAACCAACATTCTCACAGGGCTCCAATTGGGCTTCAGGGCAAGGGATTGATGGGTCCCATGGGTACGAAATATATAACTCGTTAATGAGATAAGGTCCAAATAGATAGTTTTCCCAGATAGTGATGAAAGCAAATCAAATATGATAACTTACCAGAGTAATGTGAATGTCTTACAAGAGTGGAAATGACTCAAAGTTGCGACGAACAACAAAACCCAGAAGGTAACACCGAAACGGGTTAGCTGCAGTTTGTTGCAATGCGCAACAAAATTGTAAATTTCCGATGTAACCAATGAATAATTCGAATGTTGAGGATATCCTGCAGATGGCATAAGGTATTACCTCGGGGGGTACAAGATCCCTCCCCTTGCCTCTTTTGTTGCACGTCGCGACTCCCATTTTCCGGATGCACCAATGAATCTAAGGAGGCTTGATCCCCCCTGTTTCCAGTATAGAAACTACTCCTGATGAAACAACTCTAGTCGCTAGAGAGCATAGAATCTTCGTCTACTCGCGGCGTTCTCTTCAATCATCCCCCCCCTTTGGTCGCTGGGATCTTCGCCTATGTCATTCCAAGGCCTTGTATTTTTGTTGTTAAATCCGTCCGTTACGGCCCGCGAAAACGAATAGTCGCATGAGCATGTTCTAGAATTCCTCAGTTCGGCAGCTGGGTCATCGACGATCGCCTTTCTGCTCTTCGAAGCCATATGGAATACGTCTTTGAGGAACGGATTCATCTTTACAACAACCTAAACGCTCTAGAGAAGGCCTCAAGGGTGTTCATTATTCAAATGTATTAAAAGCAACTTTTTAATGGCCGTGATAAATTGTGTATTTTCTTCCGTATATCGCTTGATTCCGCGGTGGAAAAATTCGAGCAAGCGGCCTAAGTTAACACTATTGACGAGGGGTATGTCCCAATCAATGCTAAGCTTGTTGTGCGACTTGTTAAGCGACTAGAAGAAGATAGGGAGGCCAAGAACAATAGACGAGGAAGGAAAGCCGGAAAGCTGGAGGGACATACACCCCCTAAGAACAAATAATCGCATTGTTTTTTCAAATGACTTACCAAGCTTCCATGAAGGTGCTGAGTCGGGGTTGGGGGCGGTAGTCGGACGAACTGCTGAGACCTCGGGGAGTCGACGGAAGTGTATAAAATCACTGACAAAAACGTCGAGTTCGAAATTTAGCGTCATGTTTGGAATGATCTAAGGCAACCATTTACTAACAAGCAGATTGACAACAGAACCATAGGTACTGGGGCACTGGGCAGCGACCATTATCCGCAGGAGATTGGAGAGTCCATTGGGAATCAAAGTCCACCATCGATTGAAAACTCAAGAGCCTTCTCAAGCGTCGGCATTTTCATAGTGTGGCTTGCGATCTCAATGCCGCATTGGATGACTGGTGACATTTGAAGGAAACACCAGCGGCAGCATAACCGAGAACAAAATCAAAACGATTCTTTGCGAAATTCTTGACGCCTCAAAAGCTGCCAACGATAAGGTCCTAGTATTTTTACAATCGAGAATTCTGCTTGACTAGCCAACTTAAGGAAAACTTTGGCAACTGAATCATTGTTGGTAAAACTTTTAAGGGCTCAACACAAGGCCCTTTTTAAAACACAACTTCGGTCATCAGCCAGAAGACCTCGTTAGCATACGCGAGTAAGACCGTTGAAAACTTCATCTTTGAACCACGAGAGGTCTCACAAGAAGATCTTTTTCAGTTTCGGGGCATTGATCCTAAGGTTCAGCAAGGAAAGCAACATGCACCCCCCAGAGCGAAAAGTCGCATGAGCATAACAAAGGAGCTCGAGCAATATGCACCCCTTAAAAACGAATAGTCGCATGAGTATACGAGGGAGCTCGAGGATAATACGCCCTCAAGAGCGAGAAGTCGCATGGGCATGACGAGGGCTGCTTGCATTTCATCCCCTTTCATACCTCGCTTAGTATTCCAACATCACTTCAACAACTAACAACAACGTCGGCCCAGATTCGTCAATTTCTTTTCGATTATTTATTAATTCACAAGGCAGAATCACATTGTCACTAAACTAACAATCACTTTACACATATTTTGACGGGTATCGAGCTGGTATTGTTTCAAGAAAATACACACACAGATATTATCCCAAACTCCACCCCCAAACGCTAACCCCAAACCAAACACATACACAGATGGAGGCCGTTCTGACCTTACTCTTTTAAGTGAAATAGTGGCAGAATTAAATGATTTGATTTTGACAAGAATGTCCGTATAACCGCATATTTCTTTTTTTCTATCACTTCAATCCTATTGTCATCTCAAACCCAAGACCCCCACAAATCAATACCCAATCCACACAACCCCCCAACATCACATCTCTCGCTCTTGGTTCTTTGCAATCGCTGCAATCATGGAGGGGGTAAAGCCGGTGTTTTTCTCGGATGGTTCCTTGACTAGTACAAGGATGACGAGCATGGCCGCGAGATCAGAAGCCCAACACCACCAAAAATCAATCCGCGATCTGCACAAAACCTCAACGCCAACTCTCTCGCTCTCGAATCTTCGCAATCGCTGGATTCATAGATGAAGGAGAGCCGGCGCTTTCTTCGGATGGCTCCTTGACCAGTAGAAACACTGCAAGCATGGAGCTTGATGTCTGTGAGTAGAACCCGCCCGCCGAGATCAGAAGCCCAACCCCCTTTTTCATTCTCCTTTGCTATGCTGATTAATTCTCGTTGTTTGTGTATGCGGCTAGAGACCTGCAGGGGACTCTGCAAACTCAGTGAGATGATGTACTGACTACTAGAAAAGCGCTTGGTTTGATACCTGCTTAAAAGTCTGTGAGCAGGTTGCCTGGCGAGGAGGGTTTGAAGCTGATAGATGGTTCAATTGCTCTTCGAAGCAGCTTTGGTGGGAAACAACAAGCCCCCTCGCCTCGCTTACACTCTGGGATCTATAAGGCACCGGGTCCAAGGAAACAATTGTTGAAGAAAGTAGAGATGGAGAATAATATGTAAATGAAAAAATCCATATTCCTATATTCATTTCCGAATATTTATGTGTGGCAAAGGGTGAAGCAAAGTGTAAAGTTATCTCAGTCGGTGCTGAGGAATAGAAAAAGCACATCAAACAATTAGTAACGCATCATGTAATTTCTGGCTTCTTCGTAGCTGTTGAGGCATCGGAGGATTGGATTTTCGTTGCTCCGCACTGCATCTTTTCGTTTTGTTTTAGATTTGTTCGAGTTGTTTGAGAGCAAGTTTAAAATCTTGTCTCTCCCGTCTATTTCTACTTTGTCTGAGTTGACTGATTATCAGCTGTGTGCTGGCGATCTGCGCGTTGATGTATTCCTTTTTGTCATCAGGTGAGGCTTCATTGCGTTGGCTTTCATCGTCGTGAATATCTTTGCCCTTAACCTCCTCGTAATTCTCGTGTAGACTGGCTTCTACCTCAAGTTCCTGGCCCGATTCCAGCTCGTCTCCGTGTTCTGTGTTATCCGCGGTCTCCAAACTAGATTAGGGCTTAACACTGCTTTCTTCCCCCTTAATCTTTCCTTCCTTTGCATTGTTGGTCTATTTTCATCAAGTGCGGTAGCAATGTTAAGAGGGGCATAGCTGTGTCGAAATTTAAATGATGATTGTTGGGACCGATAGATGATTTGAGAGTTGTTGTTGAAGGATTCCGCGGGTTAAGTAAGGACTTGCTATTTTGCTAGATTTGTTAACTTGCCGGGGTTGATTTAGTATAAAGCAATTGAGTGGTTCTTAGCAGGAGTTGCACTCGCTAAGCACTGACAATCTCGCTAAGCACTGACCAAAGTCCCTGCTCAGCACTGGCCATTACCCCACTCCCAAGCAGTTTCTTGAAATATTCCAGAAGCTCTTCCTCTCTCTATATATAGAGGAAGAGCTTGCATGTATGTAGTCTTCATGCACTTCTTAATTGAATATTTGAAACCACACCTTTGAGTTGTTCGAGGTCTGGCCTCTCACATTGCACTTGCGATAATTTACATAAGCTTTTGATAGGGGTTGTAGCCAAGTTTAAGAAGAGTATTTATACTCAGTGCAAAACCAATAGTTTTAGTACAGTTCGTAAGACGTTCTCTTGGCGCTGATTTCTTAGGGAATGTAGGGTCCAAAAGGCTTTACCAGAACCGTAACTAATTAAAGCAGTTGTAGATACACTTCAACTGAAGAAGTTTATGATATTTGTAAAGTTGCCATTTCTTTTTCGCCTTCGTTGTTCAAGAGATTTTAGTTATGTTATTTTATGTAATCAATTAATATTTGTGAAAATTAAGATAGGAAAACAATGCATTCATATTGATTGACACTTGTAGTAAGTTCTCCCCATAGCATCCGGGAATATCTCAAGACTGCTCCTCAAATCCATTTATCAAGATCCCCAAAAAGATGGGATTTCAGTGTCAATTTCACCAGTCTCGGATTCGGGATCTGAGATTGCCTGAGAAGAGGGTAGTAGGGCCTTCAAAGAGAAGCCTTCGCCTTTTAGGGTACGGTGAGAATGACGCTTTTTGCTGTGACAGCATTTACCTTATGGTCTGTTGTCATGAGCGCAATTGTTGCAAATACTGAATGGAAGTTCGGGGGGTTCAAATTCGTGTCTGCTATCACGAACACTGCTTACACACATTGAATAGTGACCAGCAACAGTACCATTCTTCTTCGGCCGAAGACAGTGCTCGCAACGCTCATCGTTACGTGATTTGCCGAACCAGTCGATGACAAGACCAAGAAAACATGCTATGGTTGGGTTATGGGAAATTTTGGCACCATTCGTGTATCCAGGCGAATGGTCAACAAAGGACTGTGGATGCTTGAGGGCTAATAGAGGACTCTCAACATCCCTTGGTGGTTTGACTTCAACCTCGGGAGTTTCCAGGAGTCTTTTTCTCCAGGTGACAGCGACAGGATACCTGACGAAGAAGTCTCGGGGACGCTCCCAAAACCAAGCCATGGAGACTGTACGAGCCTCATAAAACACCTCAGTCTTATGCTGGGCAAATGTATTTGGAACAGGTTGGTACATTAAATTGGCATTATGACCAGCACGGTTGAGGTCTCGCTGCCATTCGCGAAGATTGTCATCTTTTGTAGTTTCGGCGGTCTGTATAAAAGTATAGGGAGGCATAGAGGCAAAGTTCGAGGTTGATGGAGGAGAAAAGGGGTTTTGAAAAGCAGGAGATGCCAGAACAGGCGGAGGAGGATTGGATGATGCTTCGCGAGGACGCTTTTGCACATCGGAAATCAACTGGGCAGAAGATACGCGCTGGGAAGGTTAGCTGTGCTAAAAAAGAACTGGAAATGGAGAGCTTACCTTGTGATTCCGAAAATCGATGTCAGTAGGAGTGGGATTCGCAGAATTCGACGCCGAGCCATGAGGAGATTCCGGGCCGTTTGGGGGAATAGGGGTATTGAATGAGTTGTCACTACCCGGAGCAGACTCACGCAGGGCAGTATTGTTGAGAGGATCAAGAGTCATGATGATTTCGGACGGGCGATGAGGATGGATCTTGAATAGCTCAGGGAGAATGGGCTGTCGAAGGACGGAGGAAAGAGTATGGCGAAGTGTTCTGAAATTGTTGTTATCAGAAGCGGGAAGGGGGCTGAGAGCAAAATTGTGTGCTAAGCCTCCCCGCTGCAACCACTCTCGCGATTATTAACAGCTCGAGCAGTGTGACTCATTAATTCGTACCTTGAATTTCGCGGGCTTATTCAAACGAGCCTCGATTTTAAGTGAATACAGTGCCTAGATTCCGAATTTCGGCTTGCATCGGGGATTGCATTCAGCCACCTTGAGGTCCGAAATAAAACTCATCCGATGTAAGGTTACCGGGTCACGCGTTTAGAAATCATGGTATATTGTTTATATCTCGACGTGAGAGCGCTTGTTAAAAGGCACATAAAAAATAGCTTAAGGCGTATATATAAATCACATCCACTTTGAACAACCAAGTGTGTAGATTGAGGTGAGAAACTTGATTGTGGTACTCCGAGTTTAGAAGGCATTAGGGGAGTGAATCACGGGGTCGCGAAAATTTACCCCACTTTATCTCCCAAGTGCTGAATGTTTGTTGCCTTCGCCTCTCTGATGTTCAAGTCATAGATTCAAGTAGCAACTTCACTCTTTGTGTAAAAATCTCTTTCATTCTTTTAGGTTCTCTACTGTTATTGCTAGTGAAGTTTAAAGGAGGCGGAGAGACGACTGTGAAGGGGTCCAAGCGTGAGAGTTAGTGGATAAATACCGTTTTAAACCCCTTTCAAACCCCTCCGAATTCCAAAAAAATCTTTAAATTGCCTAGCAGGCACCCTCAACCACAAACTGGAAGAAGCTTATGCAATCATACTTCGAACAGTGAGACCTTTTCGAATTTGAGAAATTCCTCAACTACAATTCGAATTCCTCAAAACCCATTTTGATCGCCTCAACTGCGCACTTCAAATTGATAAACACCTACCGTCAACCGCAAACCTAAACGACCCGATTCAATCATTCACTCGAGTCTTCGAATAGTGAGTTTATTGCTCGCTACTCAAGATGCTGTTGTGGCTGTGCATAATTTTAGTAAGTTCTAGCTGCTTAAGATTCCTATTTCTTGTTACTTTATACTTTTTTACAAGTCCCCAACACTTTGCCAAAATACGTCAACTTTGGCCTCTTACACAAATACCTTCTAACTACAACTCCCGAATTCAGATTTTCCTTCTTTTCCCGAAAATATTTAGTAAGTAATTTTATTCCCTCTTCGCCTCTCTGATGCATGGCTAATCCTCTGAAAGCAATGAATCTCCAGAGTCTTCTCCCAGACGCCTCCATCCTCGCCCCAAGCGTGAAGAACTGGGCCCGTCTCCACTCTGGCATCTTCTGGATTTTTGCTGCCTTACTCACATTTCTCCAACTGAAGGTTGCTCCGGAAAAGGTAAAGACCGCAATGAAAGCCTGCACTGGAGTTTTATCGTTCGGCTGTGTTTTCATTGTCAGCGCCGATTACATCGACCTTGATGCAATTGCCAACAGCCGTGTCTCCTTAGCCAACTGCCGTTTCTTATGCAGCCCAATCTTCTGGTTAAACACTGATAAATCCGAACTTGTCATGTGGTTTGCCGCTGCATTCATTTACGCTGTATTGGGCATTATGTTCTTCATGTATGACAATGCGGAGTCCGTAGGCGCATTCGCTTTCGTTCTCTGTGGTGTCCACGTGTGTATATTCTTGGGACGTCTTTACAAGCTTTGTAGACATCCTGAGAGAAAACTGGAGGATGGTACTGCGAAAGCTCCATCGGGAAAAAGTGAAGGAGAGGTTGCTCGCGAAAATGGTGATGAATCAGGTAAGCAACACTCGCGCATGTTTGCACCAACAACCGCAACTCTAATAATAATAGTTGGACAAGTTGTCGAAATGTCACCCATTGAGCGACCCATGCTCCACGACTCGCGATCCCGACAACAATCATAAATTGCTTTAGCAACCAACCCATTAACTGAACGAACCCACCCAAGCCCTCCGCGGACCTAGACAAACATAAGATATCAGATTCTTCCTCTGGTGGAAAGGGGGATTTCAATGAATTGAGCAACTAGTCATGGGGTACTTTGATTAAGGGGTAAGGGGATGTAAAGACTTTACTATTAATTGCATAAGGGACTTAGCTAGGGCAGAATTTTCGACACCAAATGCAGGAAATTAAATATTTTCTTCTTTCATTGCCTATGAATCCCCTGCATTTAGTGAATGTCGTTTCCAAGATTGGCCTTGGCCACTATCGTAGCTGAAGGCTGCGGGGCTCCGGGTTACAAGTCTACGTACCCATCGTTCAACGTCTCAAGGCACTGCAGTGATTCTTCTCCTTTTCAAAAGCACTCATCACGCCCCTCCCCTTTGAGCTATATTTCGAACCAGAAGTCACAAGGCATCTACTTGGACGGTGACTAAAACTCTCACTCCGTTTTCCCCATATGTCTGCAATGCATGCGTCCCAGACCACCCAGAGGAAAGATGTAGGAAGGCCTTCCGCTTGATATTGAGAAGCGTGAACTTCTCGGAATTTGGATTCAAAATTAAGACTGCGAGATAAATTGGAAATATGAATTCAAGGTAATAAATATACTATGACCCCTCTCCGTACGCAACCAGACACCATAGGTACCGGAGCTAGTACTGTAAGACTCCTTCCCCATTTTAGCGTCTCATATTTTATCAAGGCAAGTGCCCGCGATACGAATCTGTATGTTGTAATTTATCCTCAGGGTTACAGTAGCCTCGCTTGCTGGGGTCAGGCAGCTCTATTTGAAATCCTTCAAAACACTACTTCTTATCTTCCCAACAACCAACCTTTTTCCACAAACTTCAAATTTCCAAGGTGGTCTGCAAGACTCGACCACCTTCAGCACATCACCCGATGCATCTGAATTATCTCTTCCATCCAAACCAGTTTCACACCTTGCTCTCCCGATCACTCTCACCTCTTCTCAACCAACACAGCTAGGTTCGTTTCTTTGGTTCTGTGCTTCGTCCTCGTTGCTAATGCCGAGAAGCTTCATCACGGAGGACAACTACCCTGTTCCCATCACTATGCGTGACATTTCCGATCCGGATTCACAATCTCGCATGTCGTTCTACCTCAGCGACGGGGGTGCGCATAAGCAACTCGTACGCCAGTCCATCAACCTCTCATTTCTGCACCAATGTTAAAAAGGACCACGAGCTTATGACCTTCTACATCCGCTCCCCTCCCCGTTCCAACGATCAACTTCGCCTTCGTGAGAAGGATTCTATCAATCAGGTATGCTTTCATCTCCCCGATCATAGCAAATGTAGTATGTAACCTTTCCCTTTATACTCATTTCTGAACTCCTATCCTTAATGGCTGGGAGCGAGTTTTATCCTTGCATACTGCCCCGGGCCCCCATGTCAAATGAGAAAAACGTAGGCTAATTTGTTCCAGTGGAAGTAGGTGTTCTCGGAGTTTATTTTCCCTTTTACTGTCTCCTCCTCCCACTCACTACCTTGTTACTTCCTCAAAGAAATGGCAATACTGACTCCGAGATTTTCTGTAGCTGTTTTTGACTCCAGGGTCCCGAAGCTGGTATCGGTGGAGGATTTTAGGGCCCGTGAGTTTCTCATTCTCAATGTCCACATTTACTATTGTACTAACAAAAAATAGCTGGGGACATAATGCTTCAGTATGCGACAAGTGTTTCAACTCTCTCACCATGGTCGACTTACATCTCGACTCAAATCCAATCATCCAAGAGTATTGTAACATTCAAACTGGTAACTTTCTTAACGCACAACTGAACATGCTAGGCAGAGCCGCGGAACAAGCCCAGCAAAATGGAGGCGTCCCGAATTTGCTCAACTACACTCTCGGTGACTCAGGTCAACCAGTTTTCGAAGATAGTAGGTGTTTTCTGAGTTCTTTTTTCCCCCTTCAGCTTTCGCGTTGTTTCACATGGAGTGAGACACTGTTTCCTCCTTAAATAACTTACTTCCTCCTCCTCCTATGCCTCTATTTCACCTCATTGTCCTCAAATACTATTCTAGAAAGGGCAATACTAACTCTTAAGATAATCTGCAGTCCCCGATATCCCATTTTAAACGACAATATTTCTCTTGCTTCTCCACAAACCCATTACGCTTGGAATAACAAACGACGAAGGTATTCTGGACAAATTTGAAGGTCATTGAAGGGTTCTGGGCGCTTTGAAGGAGAGCAGATTTGCATATCATTTCTTTTCTGGGTTTGCAGTATTTTGGATTCTTGGTGTTTGAGTCTGATTGCTTAGCTACTTGACAGCTTTGTCCTTCGCTGGGAAAAAACCCAACTCGTAACGCGGAAATCAATACAATAAATTCAATGAAATCAAAGCAAATTCATTCATGAAATTGAGAAAAAGCGGCTCAATCGAATGTAGATATGTGCGAATCGTACTGCGCTTCCTCTGTATAAGCAGCATCAGGTCTGGCCCAGTAGATTGCCATGAAACACGAGTAAGGAACTAAAAAAGCCACGATGCATGAGGTTCAAAAAGGCTCACGAAGAGGCGCTAATAAATCGCGAGTTGGGACTTGAGCGAGTGAGATCTCTCAAAACAGTGGGGAAGCGCCTCATTCCAGCAGCTCAACCTAAGCGGACGTGACTACGCCGCAACACCACTTTCACCTCACGGATATAAGTTTGAGAGTACATATAACACGGGTCTGGACTCTTAGATAAATAAGGAGAGACCGTTGGATTTAGAAGAGTTGTTGAGCGAAACCTTGGACAACATCTCGCAGGAGGAGAATCACGTGCCGCAAAGAAGGCGCAAGAGAAAAGAAACCCCATCAACATCAGAGGAATCCAAGATGACACCAATAACCAGTAGCATCGAGATAAATACCACTTCAGAGGTAGTCAGAGAGAAAGTAAGTTTCTCTACCATCTTGCCTTTTCCTACGATTCTCCCACTTCCCTCTTCGCTCTCAAATGGGAAATATTTACCAATGAAAAACAGTTCCTAAATTTCGAAAACATCCCAAACTACCACAAAGACTTCATCATCTCCCTCACTCCTTTGCCAGAGGGAAAAACAGGCGCCGAATTGAAACCAGGAGATAAAATGAACAACTCACTAGGAGGAATAAACGTCACACCAACTGTTGAAGTACGCGCCCTCTCTCATTCTCATCCCTAACTCCTTTCCTTGAATTATCACCATCCCGAGAGACTGGAATCAAGGCCATTCCTTCCCTTCCGAGAACCTTTCGGGAGACTAGTGTCGAGGTCGCTCCTTCGACCAAAACAACAACGAAGGTGGAAGGTACCACCCTGGGAGTGATTCGAGAAGGGAAGGTACGACTCCCCTACTCAGGGCCGACTCATAGCCGATTGCCTCCTCTCGAAGTCGTTCCTTCCCTGGCTGAACCTCGCCCCTAGCCCAGGGTCTCTTCCCTTCCTCTTGAATTTACCTCAATCCCGAAAACCTAGCCCCTCTCACACCCTCTTTCCAGTTCGTGTCTCCATTCCTTTCCCACTAACACCCCACAGGAAAACAACCCCCAAGAATTCCGCTGGCGCGGACCCTGGCCACATGAATACTTCAACCTCCTAACCGGAATACACATCTTCCGTTTTCTTCCTTCGGAAACTACACCAGGAGCTTGTACATTCATCCAAGAAGAAGATTTTGCGGGTCCTCTATGGTGGGTTATGGGGTTTGAGGGACCAAGAGAGGGGACGCTTGGGAAATTTAAGGGGTTTAATGAGGAGTTCAAGGGGTGGGTTGAAGGCGGGGAGGCTGACTTTATGGGGAGGGGGATGTGAGAAGAATGGAGGGGTTTGGTGGGCTAGGCGCGTGGGGAGAGTGGTTCAGAGTTTGGGGATAGAGGGCTGGGGGGGTAAACTTTTTATTTTTATTCTTAGCGTATCGATGACTTACTGTTCCACAAGAAACCCGAGCGGAATGAAAGGATAAACTCTTTGGCATGAGAATCGACTGTTGAACCTGGGGGAGATTTTTATCTTATTTTAACAAACTCCCGTCATTTAAAAATTCATAACGGCATCGACATACGTTTGACCCAGACCAAACCTGAACACCAAAACTATATGCAAGAACATTTTCCGATCTCACCATACTGTTTCTTATTTGGCACTACCCATGAGCTCAACACCATTTCGTACAACTCCAACTACTGCTCCTGTTTGGACCACCTCTCCGCCTCCCCCGCTCAACCGATATTCTACCTCCGCCAAACCATCTAACCATGTAATCATTACAGGCGCTGGAGCATCCAACTTTGTGAGCTCTTCACTAAGCGAGGTGATAATGTCTGCTAGTGCTAAACCTTGCGTAGCCTTCAAGGTATTGATGAGTTGTAGACAGGAGGTAACATCGGTTGTTTTGAGAAGTGTGTTCATGATCTTCTTGATATCGTCTGGATGTGGGGAGGCGATACATTCGTATATTGTAGTTTCAGTGATGAGGTCTCGCTTTATATCCTTTTCAGCTATTTTTGGAGTGCCTTTGATGTGGATTGGTGTACCTAAAAAAGAATAAATTAGCTTACTTGGACAGAAGTTTGTATATTCTTGACTTACTGCTTGCATGGCATGCTTGTAACACATTCAGAGCTCGTCTCATGTCACCTTTGCTCAATCTCACCAAAGCATCTGTTGCCTGTGGATCGATCTGAACATTTTCTTCTGTAATGACCTTATCAACCAGTACCCGAATATCTTTCTCCTTCAATGGACTGAATCTGAATCTCGTACATCGACTCAACAACGCGGGACTAAGCTTATGTGTATAATTTGCGATGACGCAAAATCTGGTATTCGCCGTGTATTTCTCCATAATTCGTCTCAAAGCCATCTGTGCTGTCGATGTCATGGCATCTGCCTCGTCGAGTATAATGAGTTTGTAGGTCGCGATTGAGGTGGTGGTTGCAGAAGTTTGGTTCATCGTGAAGATTTGTTTTGTGCTTGCGAAGGTCTTGATTTGCTCACGGACAACATCGATACCTCGATCGTCTGAAGCGTTCAATTCGAGGACCATTTGGCGTACATTCTTTGCTCCATATATCCGTCTCGCGAGTGCCAAAATCGTGGATGTTTTTCCAGTTCCCGGGGGACCATAGAGTAGAAGATGGGGTAGTCGCTGGTTTCATTAGCTTATGATCTCGTTTTCAATGCCCAATTGTCCTTACGTTTGTGTCAACGAATTTGTTGATTGTTGCCAAAATATCCTGATGACCTGAGACATCATCCAAGGTGTCCGGGCGATATTTCTCTACCCTTCTTTTCGATTAGTATATATGCAGACGAATTGATGGCATACCATACCAGGGCAGACTATCTTCCGCTTCCACTGGAAGGTTTGCCGCACTTCGTTTGCCTTTGGAGGTTGTATCGGAGCTGAATAGTACGGGGTTGTCTGCCGGAGGCGCATCAATGTCCATTCCATCCTCGTAGTCTGACATTTCGGCGTTCTGGGATGGGATTTTGTGGGAAAGGTTGATGTTCTGAGCTGCAGAGTGCTATTGAAGGGAGACGCGACAAATCGCGCCTTCCCAAAAAGTTCGCGTTGAGTGGTTGCAGCCTCAGGCAACGATCTCTGGTATTATTTTTATCCCCGCTTCAAAAGCAACCCAACTTCATCAACCTTTCCAGATCAAATCTCTCTGTCCTCCGCAATAAGCTTACTCACTTCTGAACAAATTTCACGAACGTGTAACAGGTACGTTAGTACGTACTGGAGGTCCCCCCCTAGGAGCCTCGTGATGATTGATTTGCTTACGATGATTGCATGCTACGTACTATCGTTGTCAAACTCATCTCTTCCCCATATTTTCTACAGCCTCTTGGGGGATTAGGCAGGCAGTTTCGTAATCCTTGAATCCTTGGAGTTGATCAAATCATATACAAAATACCTTGCAACGCACTAGTAGATACCCTTACGTCCTGCTTATTACTACTAGATAATGCCTGCAGGGTATTCAGCCATATGGGGATATTATTTGTTGCAATACCAACTAGTAGGTATTGTTGGGCTGACCTCTGTTCCTTTCTGATTTCGAATGCCCCTCTTCAAGCTTCGCCTTTTTTGTTTTCAGTTTGAAGGTGTTTTGTTCTTTTGTTGAAAGATTAATCATTGAGTTTATTCTCGTATTGGTATCTGCACTCCTGTTTTCTATTGATATGGCTATCTGGTGGAAGTTGGTGGTGAGAAGTGTGCTTGGAGTTGCTACTCTGTAGGTCCAATATCAAAACCAAATTTGAGTTTACTAATATCGTTCTAGTTTAGTGGTGATGTCTATCACTACGCCAGTATTATTCGCACGGAGAACTGGCGAGGAAGTGTTGGGCTATGATTGTATCTTTTCCCCTCCAATTAATAATTTTTATATGTTGCTAATATGCAATGGCAGTCTTCGATCCCTCTGTCCTCTTTTGGCTTTTAATCGACCCATCGATCGTTCTGATAGCTGCTTGTTTACTAGTTTTATATGGGCTTTTTGGAAATCAATTCATCGACAAAATACTGTGCTCAGTTGCATATCTACGTAATATGGATTCCCACGCACCCTACGGCAGACCTCGGCGAATAGTCGATGACACAACATATGGATATGTGGAAATGGAGAAGGAGGAAAGTGAAACGCAACTTTTTGTCAATGACAGTAGCACTTCACATGAAGAGGTTGGAGATGGTGTGACTTTTGGTTCACTGGAGAAATATTCAGCATTGGGCCCAGAGGTTAGAGGCTTTTATTAAGGAATCCGGGATTTTCCATTTGTGGTAGAGGGTTACCGCTTTCCGTCAGACTTAGACTTTTCAAATCTCTTCGTTATCCCCCAATGCCGAGCCCACGTCTCTCACATATCAGGAAATCCCATCTTATATTTGAGTACAATACGGTGTGACGAGGAGATCTACTTTGTTGAATTATGTATATGTACAACTGTGGGGTCTGTATTTGATCTAAACTACCATCCTGAATCATTGTTCAAAGTCAGTCTTCGCTGACAGCACTACAGTAAGGACTACGGGCTCTGAGAACATCACCGTAGAACCACAAGTCAAGTACAACCGCCGTACCAAAGACCGCAAAACTGCCTGCAAGGACCGTGGCACCAAGTCCGAAGCCCAAACTGACAAACACGGAGGGAGCAAAAAGAGGAAAGAGAGCGGCCGCAAGGCTTCGCAAAACGAGGTTTGTCGAGATGGCAGATGCTGCATATTGGGTGTATGTATCGATCGTATAAACTGATACGCACCCTGAGCACATGTACACACCCATTGCGAAGACTAGGCTTCCCAGGTTCGGCATGATCCAGTGGACTCGAGCTTCGCCAGACTAACCCCACCAAAGTAGGCCGACTGGGACGAGCAGAGTGCCTATCGCCATTGGGGGGGGGGGGCGATATTCAGGGCGGCCGATGCCACCATTCCGCCTCGTCAGCCGGGAATAAACAAAGTCGCTCATGGGACCGGCAATGTTGACTCCACCAATCAGTCCGATGGCGAAAGATATATAATTCAGGCTACCCGTACGGACACTTTGACCGTACTACTGCGTCCACATGCGGGGATACATGAAGAGGAACAAGAACATAATACCGTACAAGAGGGCCATGTATATGGCCAGGAGCTGTATGATGATTTGCGTGCCGAGCATGCGGAACGGCCGTTGGAGATTGATTCGCATGATATCGAGAAAAGTCTTAACTCTGCCCAAAATGGGTGCCTTCTCTTCTGAATCTGACCCCGAAGCCGAAACCGAGTTGCAGATTTGCTCTAGTTTCGGCTCATACGTTTCGTGCAAGAAGAAAATGGCCAAGACAATCACCACAACGGATGCGATCGACGTGGATCCAAAACACCCAGCGCCAGTCTATTCCTTGTGAGATGAAAGCACTGCAAATGAGCCCAAGTGCTGGGCCGAGAAGTGGTGCTGTCATGTAGATTGCAAATGCTCTTCCCCTTTCTCCAGCCCGCCACAGGTCGCTTAGGGTACTGCCAGCAATGATATCAGCAACTGAGGCTCCAAAGCCGGAAAGAAGTCTAAAAGCAAGAAGTTGACCAAGGGACTGCGCCGCTCCGCACCCTGTGTTCCAAATCACAAATACAGTGGTCCCGGCAACTAGAATGGGTTTGCGGCCGTAGACTTCTGAGAGAGGGGCGAGTATCAAAGGCGATATATCAACTCCGATGAGGATCAAGGTGTTCACGAGCAACCAGTCGTAGGCATGTGTGGTGTTCAAGTCGCGTGAAATCTGCACCTTGACCGGAGCCAATATTGTCTCAGCCAGAGGCTGTAGAAAAGCATACCCGGAAAGGATAAGCGTTGCTATCCATTTCTTGGTGAGAGGCCAGTCTTTCACCTGGGTAGCATGGCCGTCAGCTCAATAATCTTTTCGTTACAATCTTCCGATGTACTTGTATCGGTCAAACATGACAGTTCCAACTTACTGATTGGATTGGAATATGATACTGCAAGTCCTTAGAAGCTTCTGGCTGGTTGTTTTAATATTCTTTCCCAGCATGAGCCAAGACTTCGACTTCTCCTGGTGTCATCTCCATTTTGAGATTGCCTACTGAGTGTTTTGGGAGGTAAAGGGAGTTGACGACTTTAGTAGAATATGCGGCCCAGCACTTTCCCCAACTGGCGTTGAACTATATCGAGGGCCAGGCGTATTATCTTGGGCCTTAGGTACAATACAGGAGGCGTGGATGCTAACCCACGCCCCACACCCTCCCCCTTTCTGGTTAAGCGAAACGCTCGGAGACAGAGAAATGCTCCAGATTTTCTCCATCCTTACCATTTTGCAACTGAAAAGAAACTTTTAATTTGAATGGTAGGGGAGGGAAGTAGGCTCCTCTATTGAAGTTACTCTCAGCACGAAACTCTTCAATTGCCGTAATAGCTGTTGGTGGCATAAGTACTATCTTGCTACACGATATATTAACCCATTTACAGGCGAATCGCACTTCGTAATATTCTAACGTTGAAATACCTCAAACCGGTTGGGCCGTGTGAGTCCACATGCAGCTTGTCGAATCCCTGTCAGCAAGATGAAATGCCCAATGATCAACTTTCGCAGGGTATCTTGATCGATGCAAGGATCAGGGAGTCCCACTTCTGAGTATTCACCGAGTTACAACTCGTACTTAAAAGATATCTTTGCACGAATGATATTCGCTGTATTACTCAACTTTGGCAGCAAATATCGCTGTTGTATGTCCATCATATTTTTATTTAGCTGTCTAGGTTACGCAAAGCAATAAGGCCGGGATAATTTAATTCCGAGCAATGTCTGGTTGGATATGTGCAAGGCAACGACAGAGAAGCTATACAAACTATCCAACAATACAATTTAACCACAATAACGGTATGTGACATCCAATACCAGGAATCAGTAATCTTCAATACCCTCAAAGGTCTTGGAAAAGATCAAAGTCCAAAATTCAATGCTTCGCCTGACTTTGAATTTTTGAGCAACATGTTGGTGTTTGATGCTCGCATGCAAAGCATCTAACCACACTCATCAGCACAATCTCGTTGGATCACTGTTGGAATAGGCAGGACTCACAAGGTGCTTCGATATCGGGCTCCGAGTCGAAATACTTGAAAATCAGTGCCTCGTCATCAAGCTGTTGGTTCAAGAAGTACCACTTTTGTTTATCGCTGTATCTAACGTAGTAATGGGTACTAACACTGCCTTGTCGAATGGAATTAGTTTCAATGAGGTCTTCCGGCTGCACTGTTTTTCCATGACAAACTGCAAGGGCCCATTCTTCCACGTTATTTAACAACGGCTTCCACACACTGTAGAAAAATAAGTTTCTGAGCGTATACCAGAGCTTGTGTTGTTCAAGACGATAATGCGTACTTGACAGCCCTGATACGTTGGCGCAGGATATCGGCTGCAACCTACAAAAAACTTTTTTGTATCCGCTGGAGAACACTGATTGGACTTGTGTCTGTGTGGGCGTAATTGTTAGGAAGTAGAGGTTGCATTTTGTCGCTAAAGTTGATCTTCTGCCCCTCTGCCATTTCGTCTCGACTACTCCGAACTTTTCCACCGTAAATAAGCAAAATAAAGGCACATACTGGCAAGCGTTGTCATGCTCTCCAACTAAAGACAAACACAGTCCCCGCGTCCTGTAGCTCATCCTGCAGCATCCTCTTCACCGATGGAATGTACTATTTTTGGATCATATCCCCGTCTGAGAGGACAAAGGCTCAGTGTACTCATTGGGGGAATGAGAAATATTGTGCGGTAAAAAAGGGACTACGCCACCAACTCGCGTTATCATCGAAAGCATGTGAATAGTGCAAGATGAATAGGCTTTATTGAATTCGATGGAAGAAAGCATGGGGCGAAGACTGCGAGAGTGGCCCCTTGCCAATAGCAATTGTCTTGAAGTGGTACATATTGTCACTTGAGACCCATGTTTCCCCAAATTGCTGCCTAGGGGGTAGCTCTGATCATGGATATAAAGCTGAGAGGAATATTTGCAGTTGTATCAACACCATTCCATACATTGACCTGAAATTACGTTGATATAGATTACTTTACCGCGTACCAAAACAACCTGCCAAAATGTCCACTCATTACGAATCCTTTTCCAAAGCAGTGGTTGCACATGCGCACGACAAACGTTCGCAGCCCTGCAAAAACACCATCGACAACAAACCCATTACCCCTACAGAGGAATACAGTACTAGATCACTCCTAATCGACATTCGCCCTTTTCACACCAAAACTCAGGGTGAACACCTTCAATTATTTCCACTTCACGACTTCCTAATCTTTATGTTCTTTGTGGGAATAATTGAATCGAGAGTTATCTGTAATTTCATCTATTCGAAACGTTTAGAGAAGTTATAAGTAAAAAGTTATAAGACAGTAAAGTTGGGTAAAGTCACGAAGTGCACGTTTTACAACAAAAAGTAAGCAAAAGACGTAAAAAGCGAAGGGCCTGGCGAGGATCAACATAACAGAAGCAATATTTCTTACCGCCGATGCGCATTAGAATAAAAGATGAACAAGGTTCTAATTAATGCAACTTTTTAATTATAGAATAAATTATCAAACGTGGAGAGAGTAATGTGTCGTGGGAAAGTAGGCAAAACAGATGTTTTTTTGGGGGGGGGGTTGAAAAGTGCCGATTAGCAGTGGACCCCGATTGTAGGTTGATATCAGCCGAGCCACCCATAACGTTGATGTCCGCGAGAATGCCTTTCCTGTGGGGACCGATGCCCGCACAAATGCCTTTCCCATGGGAGAAGTGAATGTTCTCACCAATTATTTCCCCATGGGAGACGTGAATATCATGACCAACGGATTTCCCATGGGGGATATCAACATTCTCACGGAGGAATCTACTACCTGATGATGGAGGTGTGTTTTCTATTCTTTAACTATTTCAACTCTTGAAATTTCTCCTACTAATAAGTGATTTGGAATAGTCCTGATATGCTGTGGAGTGGAAGCATATACTCGTTAGGATGGTTTGGAGTCACTTTCATGCCATCTCTCTTTTGGTTAGAAAGTAGTTGGGGGGGGGGGGGGGGGGGGGGGGGGGAAGTTAGGGTGCTTCTGAAGTTACTAGGAGAATTTTCGACATGTCGCTCGCTACTATGTCTTTTTAGATTGAATTTTATGGGCACTTGTTGACCACAATAATGTTATTCTATTCTCTCCGTCGATTTACTGCTTACAATCCTAATTTAACGAACTAACCACTCGCATCTATAAGCATTCCTAATAACCCGTGAAAATATTGCACCAGAGGATCGCGAAGAATCATTGCAAGATGTCGTGTGAGCCTTGCTCGAAACAGGAGGATTTGGTTATTGTGCTAACTTCTAAGTCGGTCATACAATAAGAATTCTGAGCACACAACCTGCACCTACACCCCTTAAATCTGAAAAAGAATAGTACGCGAGACATGAATTCATTCATCCCCCAATGAGGGATTAGTCGCCGTTGCTTCTCCCAAACTCCCTCCAGCAGGTTTATACATGAGCTAAAAAGTAAACGGTCCTGCTTTCTCATCTACTTCAATCCACTTTTCATCAGGAGAAGTTGTTTCTGGATGATTGACATATTCCTCAATATACACAAAGTTATTTGCCTCGTAAAGTGGCCGACCTTAGGGCGTTGATTCTAAAAAGAAATCGTATTCCAAGCTGTCTGCTTTTTTCAAGCCCCAATCCATGAACTGTTGCCCGACGCCTCTACGTCGATAATCGGGATGCGTAAAAACGATAAAAAGGTCTCATTAATTAGTAAGCCTATAGTATATACTATGGACGAAAAGACACTTACAAAGATGTGGTTTTTGTGCGACTCGTGCTCGAGGTGCCGAATGGGTTTTGAGTGCTTAATCAATAAACAAGCGAGAACTGTCGTCAGGAAACCAAGTTACCTCAGGAACCTGTGGTGATGCGAAAGGTTTCTGTTTATGGATTTTCCAGAGAGCACCACCGGCAATCTTCCCTGTATCTTTGTCGACAACCTTTTGCCAGTACCTTGAGAGATCGTGAGTATGCCAGAGCTTTAATCAAGTAGCGGCTTCCTCAATAACATCCTCGCGTGCTTTCTCGTTGATACCGTGGGTTGGAAAAAAAGACGTGGAAGAATCTTTGCTGGGGATCTTAGTATGACTCAAACATGCACCGTGCAAGAGCAGGAAAATCGCTCTCCGCATTGATTTCTTGGAACTCAAGGGCCATTGTTGCAATGGGAAAATAACATTGTGAATGAAACAGAGTGGTGTAGTGAGAAAGTGAGAAGAGACATCAAGGCCTTTAGTTATCTGTTTAAGACTTCAAGCATTGCATATTTCAAAAGGGGCATTGAGGGCCACATAGGTATTAGCTGTTTGAACCCTGCGCATAATGGTGTTACACAGCCGGTTCGAAGTTGCTTCGGTCAACAACCTACAGCTTGGAATCATGCCATTTGCTGATGGCCTTGCAGGGTTTGAAATGAGCTTTGGAACGTCCCAAGTTCGTAGAATAGAAGGGTTCTCGACGAGGGCCCTGAAATGAAACTTTCGGCCCCACCGAAAGCCGCTAAGTTATGGCAATCATAGCTGCTGGGGTTTGGTCCAAGATGAGAACCCACACTGTCCCTTAAGATCGGAACTTCTAAGCTGTTTTATTCTCAGTGCTTCTCAAAGATACCGTCTACACACAACCAAGAATGAATCACCAAGAAACTGAGAGAAAGACGGATAAGGGTGTGGTTTTTCAAATAATCACTTGGTTTGTTGAGTGTTTGTGCCGGCGTGGGAAAGAAGTATGCAATGACTCGGAAACTGGCATGGGATGACAGGATCATGCTGTTAGCACAGGTACGTACTCATAGCAGATGGTTTTGTGGCTGAACAAGGCTTACCTAGATAAAACGGTGGAAGGCGGCATTTCTTGCCTAATGCATATCTATATCTTTTGCGGCTTCGTACGGTCTTGGAAAGCTAGCTGGAAATCCGAACCAGAAAAAAGTAAACGACTTCCTGAAGGTATGAAAAACTCTCTCCTTTGAGTCAACGGCATACGGATCGAGCTAACATAAACCTATTGAAGGCGGAATATGCCAGTCTTCCATTTCTTATCATAACTCTTACTTTAGTTAAATAGTCCATTTCTGCCTTTATCAACAGTTTAAGCCCGAGGGTTCTTCAGTGGCGGATAGTGTTTGTACTTCGGGTTGTCATCGTGCTATAGGTGGTAACAGCAACCCTCGTCTCGATTTTCCAATGCGCGATACCAAATCCGTGGGATTACGTTGAGGGTGTTCGATGTGTGGATCGGGTATGTGACTTCAGCAGATATTTCCTATGATCAAACTGTGCTAATAGTAAAGCGAGCACAGTGGACTTTTGTCTCAACTCTCAATATCGTCACCGAGTTCGGCATCGTTGTTTTGTATGTTTTAATTATTGGACTGCTTCAAACCTCTCGCTTAAGAAGGGGCAAAATTCTTTCAATTTTCTCTACTCGAATTCTGTAAGCTGCTCATACTTGAATGAATTATCTTCAAAATACTGATATTATTATCAGAGTTATTGGGGCAACCGCGGCCCAGCTTGTCGTGTTCTGGAACGCATTTCCAAATCCCGACATCACCGGAAGCCAATGATTACCAATGCTATGCAATCAATTGTTGATTTGCTTAAGTGTCATAACAGCATGTCTGCCATATCTCAAACCTTTGATGGAGAGTCTCGAATCAAGCATTGTCCATGGGGCCATGTTGATATTCGGAACCGTTGTATGTTTTAGCATGGTATATTACACTATGTGGGCAAGGAAAACCTACACAGGTCCGATCGTGGAGCTGTAGGATCAAGTAGGAACGACTGTTTCTTGTTCAGGATCCAGCGTAGGGAAAGTGAAAACAAGGGTCTGGATTTGAGTGGTGGGATGATGGGTACATCGAGTTTTTTGGGGAGAAATGTGTCTTTCAAAAATAACTAACTAGCGAGAAATAAACCTGACTGCCGTTTGATTCTGGTATTTTGTATTAGTATCTTACTAATTTGTTTTATTCCTAGAGTATAATTGGAAGAGAGGCTCTGATCAGTTTTTAGAAATGAGAAAGAGCACCTATCGGATCATGCCGTTCTAGGTCATACACACTGACTGGGCCTGCTCCTTTTTCACTATCCCAATAAAGATTCCTGCACAGTACCTCACCACTGATTCTTCTTTCCACCTTGCCAGGCCTGCATGGCCAAAAAGGTACGAGAGGCTGAGGGAGGCAAAGACTTCAACGCATTCTGCTTTGCTGATACTTTCTTGGGGGAAAAAGTACCCTTCAGCACATATGATGTGCTCACCACACCCCCGAAACCCTACCTGAACAAAAAATCTGAGCAGAGCAGCCCATCGAATTTCGCTGCCTTTTTTTTGGTGAAGTATTCCCATCCGGGCAATGCCAGGTTTGTTGACATCGAGATTCCTATCTCCATAAAGAAATATGTCAATCTGCTCTTCAACCATTGTATCAATTTTCGCCGCTTTCTGGAGTTGCACAAGGTTCTCCAGAACAAGCCCGTTCACTTCAATATGTCCCCGTTGAGTCTCGCCGGAATTGCAATGCCAATTAATTAACGGCACAAGATGTACCGGCTCAGCCCCTTCAAGTTGATCTGGATCAGGCCTCCATCTCTTTGCAGGCACATCCATTCTCTTATCTGCAGTAAAGATAAACGAGTAATCTCCTTTCTCCTCACAAATGCCCATGAACTTCTCACTCAAAGCCCCCATCGCTAAAGCCGGCGGTCCCCAACTCACCTTTGTCGTCAACGCACCTAGACATGCCAACAACCTATTCTTTGGGTATTTTGGATCGAAATTCCTGGACGCCATGTTACTCAAGATACTCAAAGCAGGCATCTCGAACATCATATCCACCATCAAATGGTCGCCTATCGTATCTTCAAGAGCATTGAGGTTTGGGAAGGTTGATCTTGCCGTTAGCTGAGACAATCCTGTAGTGCGTTTCCAGCGGTCGATCGAGAAGCCTACGCAATTAAAGAACTTCCAGGAAGGAAGAATGGAAACTTCGGCGGGATGAGACGTAGTGAAGTGGGTGGAGCGACCATTGATGAGTTCCTGATAAGTCCAAACACGACTTATCCATGGGTCAGCTTCGAGGAGCTGCATTTGCGAGAGGTTGAGAGGGTCTGGACTGAGTTTGGAAGAGGCTGTATAGATTGCCTCGAAGACTGTAGGCGCGAGGACGACGAGGACTTTAGCGGCAGCACTGTAGATGAACCCCATGCTGTGTAATTGTTAACTGAAATCCCGAACCAGTATTGAAAAAACGTACCTTTCAAGTGTCTTAAAACGTGCTGGCACTTCAAGTTGAGGTATGCATATCGCATCAATCCAGAATGCTTCAACCTTCGCTCCAGGTTCATGTAATTTCTCCGCTGCTTTCATCGCAGCTGTGAGGGCCGGTCTTGTCTGGTCTGAAATCTCTCGCTTGCAATCGAAGAAGCGCCCTGGCGGCTCAATTCCTGTTCCCCAGACGTAAGAGATGCAATTGAACTTCAATTTTCTAATGTCTTGGTTATCATGGGGCCCAGTAACCCGCCATAGCCTCCCGTTGATATCTTCATCGCCCTTTTGTCTCGGACTTCCTCCCGGAACTGGGACTATAAGATTGAACTCCATGTGAATGCGCACAATATATTGATAATGCAAAGATGATCAATTTAAATAGAGGAATTGTTATGAAGGAGGGGAAATGGAAGATTGCTTTTTTAATATTAGGCTGTGGCTCATGCAGTGAAACGCCACCAACGTGGGGGGTTACTTGGTTACATTATGAGAGGATCGTTTTGTAGCAACTTTGCTCAAATTTACTCAACTTTGACATTTGTAGGATCATGATCGCTGTGTTGTTTTTTGCGTTGTACTAGATTGACCGTCTTAATGGGCGCTGAGCGTGAACTTGATGCGGTGGGGCTGGATTTTGGTGGTTGTCGCATGAGGAGGGGTGTCGAGGTGTCTTGGAGTGTCGTTGTCGAAATGTCGCGCTGAGGTGTCGAGAGATGAGATACCAAAGGGGTTAAGAGGTAAAGAGCGATCGAGCCTCCAGGTGTCGAGGGCCAGTCTTGAGGTCGAGGTCGCTCCTCCCCTTTCGAACCATACCGCGTCATGATGAGAGCGAGGAGCGAAGGCACCCTCAAATTCTCATAGTATTAACTCAGGTCGACACCTGTATCGCCCATAGTCATTATGTCTCCCGAACTAGTACGAGATCGGACAGGTTGGCGCTGTGGTGGGCTGGTTTTCTGGTGGTGCTCAGGGACGTTGGATTTTGTCCCTCTTAACTCTGGTCTTTTTCGTGAAAAACTACACAACGTAATTGAAATAGACGAGAATCAGCACGATCATAATAAGTATATTCCGATTTTGTCCACCCTTTTTTTTCCTTATTTTTGTGAGCTTTTTAGAGTGTAGGTTACTGAGCGCAAACACCGACAGACTACCCGCCTTGGAAATCTCCATTCTGCCTGCTGAAGTAGGAACCCTAACAACCAAATATACGTATGCACTTCACGCCGAATACCTTTGAAACAACTCCATGATAGCCTTTGTACCATCCTCTGCAAACAGGGCTCGATTGAGGTTCGCTGACTGTTCTCCAGCCTCCTTCGCGCGAGCCGTCATTTCCCTTTCAAACTCTTTCATCAACGGACTCAACGCTCCCTGAAAATCTTTACTTTCATACGCCTTGATAATGGCTCGAGAGAGCATGACGGCATCCCACATTGCTATGTTGACACCCTCCCCCGAAGGAGGCATCAGATGCGCAGCATCACCGATGAGTGTCGCGACAGGTGTACTCTCCCAGGAGAAGCCTGTGGGGAGACTATAAACAGCCCTGATGTCCATTTTTGCGCCCGGGTCGCTTTCCGACTCTTCTTCGCAAGCAACTGTGAGCAGCTCTTTGATTCTGGGGCCCCATTCTCCAAAGGTGGAATTATCGAAGAGAAACTTTTGGCTGGATTTAGCTGTCTCGTTATCCAGGCCAGACGTGGTCCCGAAGTCGACATCTGGCGTTGAAATGAAGATATAGATCCTGACCGAATCTCCAGAACCCCGCTGCGCCGTCACGCCATTTCCATCTCCTCCGATTGCGAAGAACGTTCCAGGACCGACGAGCTCGACCAGTTGCGGATATTTCTCTGTGATCTGTCTGATAGTGAGGGTAATTATCTGTCTACCGGCGTAGTGCGGCTTAACAGTTGTTAACAGGCTGCGGACTTTCGACCACGCACCGTCGGCTCCAATGACCAGGTCGAACGCTTGCTTTCCGTGCTCCCTAAAGTCAAGCAGGACCTCAGTATTGCCAGAACGTGTCGCAGAAAGAAGTTTGTGGCCCCATTTAATTGCGTCAACAGGGAGCTTGGAGATCAGAAGCTGATTGAGAGCATGTCGAGAGATTTCCGGGCGGTTATCCTTGGTCGCCGTGTTTGTAAAGAACGTATTTCCATCTTTATCTGCCATCTTCATTACTGGGGCGCAGTCTCCAGTGAGTGGCAGAAATTCATCCAACAGACCACACTCTTTGATTGCAGCGAGACCGGATCCTTCGTGCAAATCAAGCATTCCGATGGGCTGTGAGAGCTCCAGGGAAGTCGGTTTGTGACGAAACTCAAAGATCGTGAATTGAATTCCATGTTGATGGAGAAGCATCCCGGCTGTGACTCCAGCAGGTCCTCCTATTTCACAATATCTCAGAGTCAAGTTCTTATCTTTGGGAAGGATTCAGGAGCGATTAAACATGTCTTGAAAGTATAGGAGAAGTCTTCTTCCACCCCAAGACTTGTTGAAATAAATGGAAGCGGAAAAGATGACCCGAGAAAATGACTTACCGCCGACAATAGCAATTCTTGGTGGTACGGAAGACATGCTTAAGTGCTTGATTGCCAATGTAAAATATTTTGTTGGCACACAGAACTCGTATTTGATTGAAAGAGAGTGTTAATGAATTGAATTTGGCAGGAACAGAAAGTTATATAAAGACAGTTGTGCAACTTTCTATTCTCGCGAATTAATTCCATACTGCTGTCCTTTCACGTATTACCGAATTTCGGGTGATAGAAGAGCCCGTCGGCCTAATATTTCCCATGTGCCAAAACTCGGGGCTAGGGCATCCCGACCTGAACTCAGACTTTAAAATTGGTTTTGCGAGTACTTCTCATCACTCTTTGAAAACAGACTAGGTCTCCTCTGCAGTGTCTCTGAAATTGTAATCCTTGAATTGCGGAGGCAATGCAGCACCCGCGATTTCAGCAGTTTCCACGAAATTTCGAACTTCTTTCTCCTCTTCATCTGTAAGATGGACATCCAGAGAAGCCCAATTCTCTTCCAAATACTTGAGTCTCTTAGTACCCGGGATCGGAATGATATCGTTACCTTGTTTAGCCAACCACGCAAGAGAAAGTTGTGGAAGAGTACATCCTTTTTTGTCGGCAAGAGCCTTGAACTTGCCAACGACCTTGATATTCTTGTCTCGATTTTCTTCCATGAAACGTGGCATGACGAGGACTCGCTTATCTTTGCTGTCGCCTACAGGTTCACCCTTTTCAAATGTCGAGGTGAGCATTCCGCGGCCAAGTGGCATTGCGGCAACGACTGTGACCCCGAGTTCTCGGCAAGTGGCCAAGAGATCGGTACCTTGGGGTCCTTCAATGTCAAGAACAAACGGAGAATAATCCATTTGAACTGCTGCTACTGGAGCGATCTTCACGGCTCTGCGAAGGGTGGTGGAGGAAATAGCCGAGAGCCCGATGTGCTTGATCTTGCCCTGTCTGTGGATTTCGTAAGTTGGTACCCCATGATTCACTTAATGAGGGTCACCTACGCTTTTAGCTCCGCCAGAGCTCGCATTGTTTCTTCGATAGGTGTTTTTGGATTTGCATGATGCATGTAGTCTGAATTATTGTGAGTAAATGAGATCGGAAAGGGAACCTGGCTGATTGCTTACAGAGATCGATGGAGTCAATATCGAGAAGCTTAAGACTTTCATCACAAGCTTTCTTACAGAATTCGCCAGAGCTATCAATCTGAAAATCCTTGCTTCCTTTGACAAATCCAAACTTTGTTGCAATGAATATATCATTGCGCTTTCCGGTGCGTTTGAACCATTTACCTAATCTCAAAGTAAGTTAAACCTTCTGGAAAAACTGTCTCGGGGGTAAGAGAAGTATCTCTTCACTCCCGAAATGGCCAGAGTTGAGAAAAATGATCCGAGAGTTTGCACTTACCAATGAGCTCTTCGCTGTCACCGTACATACTTCATATATTATCAGCACAGCATTGGACGAGTAGCCCTTGGGAATCTTACTCGGAGCTATCCCAAAATGTCGAACCCATCTCATGAGCTCGATCGAGAATAGCAAATCGTTCTTCATCACTCGGAACACTGCCATATGTCTCGTAGGACAATCCCATCAGACCAAAACCAAGAGCTGGTACGCTTGGTCCATCCTTGCCCAATTTGGTGAGAGGAGCAGTAGGCATAGTAACGTGATAGTTTAGTATACTGATGAGAAGTAGGTTCCAAGAACTATGAAGTGTATTTTTACATTATTCTTTGGCATGGGAAGACAGAATATATACTTCCTCGAGTTCTTGAGTTGAAAATTCCGGAGCGGATTCGGACAAGAACGGTACGAGAAATTACCCTATGTCCGTTTGTCTCTATTAATTCCATTAAAGTCCGTCAACTTGCGAAGTGTACCCACTGATTGTTAGGTCTATAGTTCTTTTTCGGTGGGGCATTTGCAAACACATGACGACCGAAAGGGGTTGGTCAATTAAGTGCAGCCAATCAAGTAACGTGTTTTCCGAACCAGCGAATCGTCTCGTTAGACGCCGCATAAAGGCTCGTCGCCGTAAATCACTCCCGCTCTCTTCAACTTCATCAAACATGAAAAAAATCAAGACTCGTAGCAGAGTTTCCAAAGGAAAGGCGAAAGTAAAGTCCGGTTGCCGAACATGCAAGTGAGTATTCCAAGTCACATTTTTGGCCCCCAACTTACCGATGGCTACAGAATACGAAAGGTCAAATGCGATGAGGGTCGACCGGTGTGTGAACGATGTATTTCAACTGGAAGAGTATGTGATGGTTATGGGATTTGGGGTGGCGGGGGAAATTCTTACGGCAGCCAACAGTGTCTTCATAATAAAGACGGTTCTGCTCCCCACCTTTCAATGTCATTTTCTGTACTTTCATCGGGAACCGCTGAGGAGAAGGGCTATTTCGAGGTAGGCAATCTGAATTCTTCATTTGCATTTTTGCCATTGCCTTTTCGCCAATCATGATAAGCACCAGGGGCTGCAGGAATTCGTGACTGTATTCTAGAAGCACTTGCCCTTCTACAGTTGTTCAAACTCTCCTGGAACAATAAAGATCACATAATCTTCATTATTCAAGCCTTTTAGGATAATGGAATCGATTTAACGAGTCTCGGTTAGACAATGGAAGGAGCAGAGGAGAGTTGTTCTATATTAACCAGTCACGAATTCCTGCATCCCCTGGTGAAGCTCTTTCAAAATTGACCAGATTTTCTGAGCTGACTTGAATTCTTTAGATATTCAAGTTGAAAACCTCAATAAAGCTACCTGGAAGTTTCGTCTCCAAGTTCTGGAATACACTTGTTTTTCAATCAAGTTATAGTGAACCAGCAGTTCTACACGCTGTCCTCGCCCTAAGCTCTGCTCACCAAAATGGAAACATCAAGTTCCAGGAGCAATTCACGTTACACCAATACCTCAAAGCCATTACTCATCTCCAACCGCACTTCTCGAGTAAAGATAAAGGCTCAATACGCATTGCTTTGATCACCTGCATCCTATTCGTCTGCCTAGAATTTCTCCGAGGTCACTTTGCCACAGCACAAATCCATCTCCAGAATGGACTCAAGGTTCTGAGCGAGATAAAAATGATTCTTAATGAGCATGAACAAACCTTTCACTCAAACACAAGAAACGAATCGACTGATCATTGGATTATAGAGGCATTTTCTCGACTCCATCTTCAGGTCGAGCTTTTCAAATACGGTTATCAACATCCTTGTCTAGCCTTGCAGATTGCTGAATCCAATGTGCAAACTTCCGAATTTCATTCGATAGACGAAGCATGGCAGGGCTTGGAACGTCTCTTCAACAAAACTTTTCAATTAACACAACAATGTCGTCAACAAGAAGCACTCAGCGGAGACTGCTCAAAGATTCAATCACTACTCTCACATCAACAAATCATCCTTGCCTCGCTCGAAAACTGGCTCAACACACTTAAGGTTTCCGCAATAAGAATACCAAACCGTCAACCCCCTGAAGTAGCGCAGGCCATCCAACTCCTCAACTCGTACCACACTCTCTGTTTAATAATGGCCTCAACCTCCCTCCACCCAACCTCTGAGTCAATTTATGATGCCCAAATTCCTAATTTCCTTCTCCTCATCTCACAACTGGAAACTATGCGAGAACTTTCCTCCGAGCACTTTTTACAAGAGGAAAGCGTGGATATGCCAAGATCGATTATCGATATGGGTTGGATCCCTCTACTTTATTTTACAGCTATCAAGTGTCGGGATCATTACATTAGAAAACAGGCTGTTAGCTTGCTAGGAAGTAGTTCTCATAGAGAGGGAATTTGGGATGGAAGGATTGCTAGTTGTGTTGCCAGGAAGATTGTGGAGATGGAGGAGAAAGATTTTTATACGGGAATTGAAATCGATGATGACTCTTCGCTTCAGAGTCCTTCTCAACCCCAGTACTTGGGGTTTCCAATCTTGCCACAGTCATATAGGTTGCGAGAAGTGGAGATGGTTTTACTGGGGTCTCCGATGGATAGGATTTTGTTGTTTTGTAGACGGGAACAAGAAGGTGTCAATTGTAGGGTCCTTGTGTCGGAGTATGTTGGCTTGCAACGCTGGGCAGATGTGATGGATTGAGACAAGCATGAGTAGGTATATAACTTGATGATTTACTGCTGATATTTCTCTATCTATGCCAAGCACTTGTGAGTAACTCATGGTTTACCCACGACTAACTCGTGGCTTACTCGCGAGATAACTGATAGCTTACTCGCTAGATGCTTTCCAGATATCCTCGAAAGAACCCTTACCTCAGATCAATAGTACATCTTAAGGTCTATAAACAAACCTTATCCCCAACGGAACCCCTAGCTCAGCGGAAAATCCCCAGTGTCCAGCCCCCACCACACCCCAAGGCGTCGGAATTGTGGCGTCCCTCGCACGCTTGGCAACACCACACAACCATCACGAATCCAAAACATATGTTTTCAGCTGCGCACCCCAAAGGAATTTCCCTTCCATTTCTCCACAGACTTCCGCCATTTCCAATAATGCCAATGCTTAACCTCTCAAAAAGACCCTTTTACAAGCCCCGATTTGGATCACCTGCCTTACGCTTAGGGACCGCTTATTGGCTTACTCGCAATATGTCAGCATAATTGGGGGCAATTATTCCTACGGTACGTCCGTATTCGTCGGGTTTTAATCTGCTCTGAGTGAGAGATACGGGTGGTGGCCATGTATTTTTGGGCACCGGTCTAGTCTCTTGAAGAAGTTGCTCCGCCCACTTACCTTTTTCTTTGTTGGTGGGATTTTTAAAGATGGCTTGACATTTCTTTCCCAACTTTCCTTTCATGTGAGGTTCTTCTTCCTGCATAGTTTTTTTAATTTGGCATAATGGTTTTTTCGGTCGCGCAGAGGATTTTATTTTCATTTGTTTCGTTGCAGTTTCTTTTCGTCCTCGTTTGCGCAAAGGATATTCTCAAGCTCTCTGGTTTTCAAGAATGTCCTTCGAATGCGGAAATCGTATTAAATGATCTTAATACGGAGTATGATGCATCAACCAAATCTATCAAATTCGACATCAGCGGTCGAAGTTCGAAGTCGCAAAAAGTTACTGTCAATTTAAAGGTCGAGGCGTACGGAAAGGATGTATACACCAAGGATTTCGATCCTTGCGACAAGGCAACTCTAGTTGAGGGTTTATGTCCCGGTAAGACAAAATCTTTGTTCCTGTAAGAGAATTGCGAAGCTCACAAAGCAATAGTTCCAGTAGGGAACTTCTCTGCTGCAAATTCCCAAGTCATTCCTCCGGAGGCAGCAAGCCAAATTCCCTCCATTGCCTTTTCGATCCCCGATATCGCCCTCCAAGCAACGCTTTCCTTTAAAAATGCCGATGGGAAAAATGTGGGCTGCGTAGTAGCAGATCTTGGAAATGGACGAACGATAAACTCCCCAACTATAACATACATTGCAGCCGGTGTCGTAGCAGCGGCACTTCTCATCAGTGGTGTGACAACCCTTTTGGGTGCCAATGGAGGCGGTGATGGAGGACCGGCTTCAGGGTTCACACCAAATTTTACAGAGATGATAGGATGGTTCCAAACATTAGCAACAAGTGGAATGTTAAGCGTCAACTACCCCCCTCTATACCGAGAATTCACAGAACGTTTCGCTTTCTCAACAGGCCTCATTTCTTGGCCAAGGATGCAAGCATCAATCGACAATTTCCGCTCAAAAACCGGCGGGAACACCACAACAAACAATCTCTCCAGCCTTAAAAACAGTACAGGATTAGCCTCTCGAGACCTTCCAGTAATCTCAAACGCAACAGTACCAGACAACTCGCCCTCCAACCTTACCCAAATCCCCGGGATCCAAAAATACGTGGTGCAAACCGGAATCCTACCCCAAAACACCTTTATGACAGTATTACTCATAGCCTGCATCGTCATCCTCGTAATCTGCGTCTCAATCCTGCTCTTCAAAGCCATCCTTGAAGCCTGGTCTCTCCTTGCTTCCTTCCCGAAATCGCTAACCACATTCCGAAAACGATACTGGGGAACCATATTTCGGACCAATGTCCTCCTAATAAACAACTTCTACGGAACTTGGGTCCTCTACTGCATCCTGCAATTCAAATCCGGAGATTCTTGGGCTGCTACCATTCTCGCAGCCGTAACACTAGCTCTTTTCTCGGGAATCCTGGTTTTCTTCGTTGTGAGAATCTACCTCATCGCCCGACAACATATCAAAAACGAAGGTTCCGCAGCCGGGTTATTTGAGAATAAGAGATTATGGTTGAAATACAGTCTCTTCTACGACACCTATCACAAAAAATCATGGTGGTTCTTCACGCCCTTAATTATCTACAATCTCATCCGGTATACCCTCCTCGCTACTTTGGACGGTCGAGGTTTGCCACAAACAATCGCCTTACTTACTTGCGAAACACTTCTCCTTATCCTCTTCATCTTCGTCCGTCCGTTCGAAAGAAAGCGTGAAAACGCAATCAACATAACAACTCAAACCATACGAGCCCTCTCCATGGCGATAATATTAGTATTCGTCGACGAATTGAAGGTCGCAAGGAGTACGCAGACGATCATGGGGTTCGTTCTAGTAATCATCTCCTCAGTCCTCTCAGTCGTGCTAGTTATTTTAATGGTGGTTAATGCGCTGTACACTTGTTTCCAAGACAATCCACATAGAAAGAAGCGAAAAGCTGCTGGTAAGAATCCTACTTTTTCCAATCCCCTCCCTCCTCTATGCCTCCTTGCTAACTCAAACCCCCAGAAAAACAATTGCGAGAAGAAGAAGCTTTCATTGATCCCAGACACCTTAGTACGGAGTATAGGCCCCATAGGCTGTGATGGGTCGAAAACAATTTTGTTTGTTTTAGCGTGTACATATTCATTTATTCCTCAAAGCTAGATTTTCAATTATAATGTCTTATTTGTCTTGCTGCCCCATTGCGAAGTGTCCGTTTATCGAAACGCGAAGCCGCATAAAAGAACAAGCCGCTCAGTCAGTAGATGCTGGCGCTAATCGAGAGAGGCAGAGGAAAAGGAATAAAATGGGCGACTCGGTTAGGTGAGTCGTTGAGGATTTCCGTACTATCGTAACTTTCTTCTCTGGAGTGAAAAAATGATGGGGGAGGAACCAAATCCCCATCATCCTATGATTGGCCAGAAACGCATTGATATCCACACCCATTTGCTGTCTAACTATTTCTGTTGCGGGTAAGCCGCCAAAATCCAGCTTACTTACTCATAACTTATTCAAGACCTGTCGAGTCGCTCAACCACCAGCATCACCAACACACAAGTCACAACGTTGCTTCAAGTTCCTCCAGACATTAAACAAAAGTAGTCGTATTTTGGGGTATTTAGACACAATCACCAAAAACGCCAAAGTTGAGATTTTTCTTCCCTGTCCCGTGTTCCACCCACCAATCGATGCATGCATCCATTTATTCATTTTTCACATTCTCTCATGCAATGCCTTCATCTCATGTCTTCATGCTTCATGCTCGTTCCAAAATCTCGCCCCACCAAGATTTCTCAACCAATCCACCCATTATCTCTTCATGCTTCAATGGCTATATCATCGTCTTCCGCCATGACGAATCATCTTCCAGGAGTATTCGCGCCCATGAATACCCCATTGCCACCATATTGATTTTGGTCACCCTGTTGCTGCTGCTGTTGCTGCGGTTGCCCATCAGCACCTACAGTCGGAGAAACCAACTCCGGATCCATATTTGTCGGGTAAAAGCCAAACGCAACATCATTGCTCCCACCATTTTGGATGAACGAGTCCCAAGCTCCCTAAATGCCATCAAAATTAGTAAGAATTTCCCCAGTCATCATCCAGCATCCATTAACCCCAAGAGAGCAGAATAACATACCCAATCCAAATTAGCAGGCATATCCATCAACCCCGCTCCCGCCCCGGACGCGCTAAACATCGACCCAAACCCCGCATCCCCACCCCCCATCGCCGCAAACGGATTCTCAATCTGAAAAGCCGGCGTGAGTCCACTCCCCGTACTCTCCACCATATTAGTATCCATCCCGGGATACCTCGTGCCACCCGGACTCTGCGCAGCCATGAAAGCCGCAGAGTTCGGCGTCAAGCCCCCAGATAGCATGCCAAGGGTCATAGCCGCAGAGTGTTCAGGCTTCATGCTATCCTCGTTGAACATTGGGAAGGCCTGAGAAGCAGCCGCGGCATCCAATTCTGGTGGACTCTTGACCTTTCTGAGTAGGAGTTCGAGAATGCTGGAGGCTTTGTAAGCTTCCATGTTTGTGTCGGCTGACTCCTGCCATATTTGTTGGGACTTCTCGAGGCTGGCGAGCATCTCGGCTCGTTGGTCTGGGGTCCAGAAGTAGAGGTCGTGACCGCTTGGGCGTACGACCATCGACTCGGCTATCTTGTCGTAATACTGGTCAACACACACGATCATCGCGGCAAGCAGATAGTCGTGCTTTGTGAGAGATGAAATGAACCATTTCATTGCTCGCATACGACCACCCGGTTGAGACTCTTGATATAGTTTCGCTTGGTGATGCAAAACTTCCAATGCTGCCTCCACGCACACCCGACGCGAGTGTGCGTAACGAGGGTTCTGCCGAGCTCGCATCAGATATTTTCGATGGAGTACGCAAACAGTCTTCTGCCAGAAAATATCGAGATTGAAACGTTGCATGAGTAATGTAGCAGGGTCATGCATACATTCCTCTAGCGGGCGTAAACGAAGATGTGATGGCATATTGTTTTTTATTTCCCTCAGCCGAGTATCTCGCTTCAGGATTTCATCGTAGCTCATAGGGGCTCCTCGAACGGTGTTGATTTCTTCCAAAATCGAACCAAATTCAAAAGATATTTGCGCCTTAATAATCATGTATGATATGGGTGTGGGCTCGGTAAAGGGTCTGGCGGGGGGCAAAACTTTGGAGTCTGGTCCGAATTCGTCTTCGAAAATATTTCGTGGTAGTGCGCAATCGCAATCCGAATTTCGTATCATTCCTGGGAGAGATAGTTGGAAGGAAAACATGGTGTCCATTTGTCTCACAAAAGCCCACACACGTCTCCTCATCTCAGCTTGGTATGGAGTGATTCCTTGAAAACTGCCTGGGTCTCGATGATATCCCATTCTCATCGATAAACGAACGATGATTCCAACTATCACCCACATACCAACTTCAGCATCTGTGCCGGCTGAATGCTCGCCGTGTACATAAAGAATCAATGTCTCGATCGTATAAATGGATGATTTTGTGTAATCGGAATTGACTAGGCATTGTACCGTTCGCAGGCGGTATTCTGCAGCTAATTCACGAGTACGACCTAAGAAATATTAGACTAGCTCGGGAGTATTTGGACTTTCTCATTACTAGCCTTTCCATTCTATAGGCTCGTCACCAATCTTGTTATAAGATTGCATGGCAAGACACAAAACCGAATAAAGAAGACCAAGCCATACTATCGAAGTTTTGGCTGGATCTTGCCAGTGTTCTTGAAGTTGTTTGTGAAATGTTGGGGAGTGGAGAATATGAACTGCTGGATCATATGAGTTGAAGTATCGAGTTACAAGCTTATCCACCGCTGACTTTGTAGGGACCTCTCTGCGTAGCTCTGTATCCGAGACCGTTCCATGTGAATTAAATAGGAATGCCGGTGCTTTATCGTCCTTATTAGGTTTAGACTGCTGGATTTTCTCCAAATTACGCTCGAGCTCCTTCTTGTGCGTGGCAAAATAATTCTTGACTTCGCTAATCTGTAGAGGGGATTAGTGATCTCTTTGAAATCCTAATAACATCTTGCCCCAAACGCCTCCATTGAACAGACCCTCCAATATTGCCAAGGAAGCAATACCAATTACTGTACATCTGTCAAAGCTTGGCTTCGCTTTCCCCTTGAATTGGCATTGTCGCCGAAAGATCGCCGCTCTCGCCGAACAACATCAAATCACGGAAACACAGTGTGGATATCGGCCGCGGAGAAGAGGGGAAGAAGAAGACTAGAAAAAGAAGGGAGACCCACGTCTGCGAGAACTGTGTGCCAATGTGAATCGCCAAAATACATTTCTTTTCCTTTATCTTGATCAACCTTGAGATGACCCATAGATTTAGTAACACCTTCAACTTCACTAGCTTCACCTTCTTCTTCTTCTTTGATCATATCGTCTTCTTCGGGGTCTAGCTCGAGGGGGTAACCGGAGGAACCTGCACTGTCACTCTGTGAGCGGGATATGGCTGCTGCTGCTGCGGCAGGGCCTGCCGATTGGGAGCCATTCGTCATCAAGGAAAGAACCAGGCCTTCTAAACGGTCAATACGATTTTGCATATCATCAGGTGTGGTTGCTCCTTGACTTTGGTTCTTTTTGCGTGAACCCGGCGCTGCGTAGGAACATGACGAAGCGTCTCCTCTTCGTACACTTGTGAAAATTAGCACAACAATTCTTCTCGCCAAAGGGAGCTAGCTGAGAGGCACAGAAGTTTGGTGACTCGAGAGGAGGAGGAAAGAAATAGTTAGCTTACCAGTTCTCGCATGGGTGCGACCGGTTACACTTCAACCTGTAATGTGTCAGTGTTGGCGTTCCACGGTGACCCCGAAGATCTGCTTTCAGCAGGTTGTGGGAAACGACTCACTTTCGGTGCCGGCATGGTCCACATGATAGAGGGACCCTGTTTCTTTTGCGCACAACACGATATTGCCCGTCTGGGGAGTTGCCTCCAGCGCTCGAGGGCGTGGTAGAGGGGGGAGTGGGCGTCATGTTCAATTTATGATTTGTAAAATGTGGAAAAACCAGTTATGGGACAAACGAACAGTCAGAACTTAGAGGGGAGTCCTCTGAACAATATCAGACCGCAAGTGTATTCCCGCTCCAGGGGGGCCTTTATCGGCCAGATACAATGCTGACAACAGAAATAGGATGATTCCGTGGCAAGAGAGCCAATAACCAGAGGAGGATCCCTGGGCCACGAGCGATTCTCTTTGGGCGATAGCCCTAAAAGGGATTAGATCAGATATGGAAGCTGGGGCTCCTCAATACGTGGGGTTACTGTCGATTGTGCAGATATTTGCCAGCCCTACAGCCACTCAGAAACGATGGCCCCAGAGGCAAACGGGCTCCTGGTCGTATAAATGTCGCGCGGTCTCCCTGAAATTGCCGATTGAGTCCCAACCAGCTCTCGATCAAAATCAAGAGTCCCTCGTCCTTCTCCACTTTCTATGGCCGTCTCCAGCCGTATCTCAGCAAGTCAGTGGCAATTATCTTCACCACTCTCACTCGAGGTGTCTGGGCCGAGCAATCAACGTTACGCTCACCCGTTCCCAGGCGTGAGATGACCACCTGGTCCTGAATATCAAGTGGTCCCTGAGAGGACAGACTACACCGACTCGATGCAATGCTTGGGAAACCCGCCACCGGACGTTCAATTAGCTCCGTCGCTCTTACGTTGCGCGTGGGAGCTTTCGCCAGCTTGGTGTGAGAGCAGAGCTCTTGATGTTCGTTGGTCTGGCGCAAGATGAATGCACCCTTGACTGTGCAGATCAGATTGGCCCTTCGCCCGGAGAGGAAAATTTGGAATGTTTAAGGTTCGCTGCACAGCAGGTTCACCGTCTGAGGGAGGAATTGTTCTATTTGCGACTGCACCCCTCCTAGTCCTTCACACGCTGTTGCTGGGTGCCTGATGGAATGGTATTTGGATTCGAAACTGGGAATGATTCCATTAGCTTCTTTTGCCACAATCTTTCCCGCTTGCAGGAGAAGGAGGGCGTGGATGTGTAGGTCTTACAGATGTGGTCCTTCGCGATTGAGGTTGAAAGAAACTCGGGCTGATGATTACTAGCTAGCTTAGGGACGGGACCTCGGTTTCGCATGCGACAGCTACAGCAGCTCCTCTCCTCTCTCGCTCGACGAGGGAATTCGGTGATGATGATGATGTGGATCAAGTCGGAGACGCCTATTTCCCTCTATACGAAATTTCCCAAATCGAATCCCGAATTGTGGTGGACTGTTGCGGTTGAAGTTGTGTCGAAGCTTGCTCGCCAAAGTATGTACTCTGCACACCAAAGTGGTGGTCGAGGTTCGAAAATGCGCGTCGCGGCTTTGGCCAGCCTCGTTGCCTGACTGTACGGATGCTGCGTCTTTAATTGGCCCCTGGGTTGATTGGTGTGCTGTTTGTCAGCACTTCCTGCCGGATTCTGTCAGTGACGTCGAGAATCGCTCCAAATGTGGTCGGAAAGCGGGGTCAACGAAGCTCCTGTCGGCCGTAGGTGAATTATTCCACCTGATCCAGAACTTATGGACAATTTGTTTATTGTCGCCACTGATGAATAATTTCGACTTGGTAATACAACTTGTAGGCGACTCCGAGAGAAAGAGGATTGTTCAGAATTTATCAATGTCAACAGTTTTCTTGGGGTAGAAAATTAAGGCAGTAAGATTGCGTCGTTCTTCCTTAGCTTTGGGATTTGTTCTGGATTTACACCCAAATCCCAATGCTGACAAGAGCAGGCTTGAGCCATGTACCAATGAGTCACAACTGTACTCGGATGAAGCCAGTAAGAAGAGAAAGAATTCCTTAACTCCATTATCACCGAAACTTGTAAAGTATATAAATCGAGAGGGCCGTGTGTAACTTCAGAGGTTAGAAAATGAAAGACGGCTGGAATGATTGCTCTGTAATATTTGATTTCAATCTATCTTCCCTATGTTTGAATCGTTCAATCTCCATCTGCTTGGGTATAATACCAATGATATATACAGATATACAAAAAATTGAGTCACTTGTAACTCTCAACACTGGGGTATATTCAAAAAGTGTCTCCTATCGCCTGTCCCATTCTCCGCCTCCGGAAATCGAGATTTTATATCGATCCCCATTTTGGTTACACAAGAAGCCCATGCGAGTCTTGTTGCCGGCTGGCAGCGCAATTTGACCACATGATAGGATACTTCTTTTCCAGGCTATTTTGGGCCTCCATGGGCATTCCCGTTGGATGGCGCTTCCAGCGCGCTGGTCGTTTTAAATCGTTTTCAAAATGGTATCCTTGAGTTTTATATACTCATTCATTCAGACATCAACCTCCAATACCAAATCCAAACCATTGACTATCCTTTGGCGCTGCTCCCTTCTCCAGATCCTCGGTTTTTGCCAAACAAAGTTGGCGATTCGCCTCGGGAATTTGCCATAGCGCAACTTCGTCAACCCGACTTAGAAATTGCATAGCGAGGCCAGCTTCGGAATGCCACGCCATATGGCAATGGAAGGCCCATACTCCTGGGTTATCTGCGATAAACCTCAGGGCCAACCAACCGAAGCCTTCGGCCGTTGCAACATCCCGCCGGATCAGGTTGTCCAGCGCCCCTTCATGTCCTTGAACAACTCCTTTTCCCTCTAATTCAAGGCCCAGAGTTTCATAACCAGGAAACATGCCATGCCCCTGTCCTAAAACCCAAAATTTGTGGCCATGTAAGTGCATGGGATGGTTCCCCTCATCGAAGTTCTGAATAATAAGATCCACAGTCTTAATTCCACTATGTTGAATCAAGAAGTCGTTTTTTAAATCATATGCCTCGGAATTGACGCCATTTATATCGGTGCTTTTCAGGAAGCTTTCGTTCCTGCTGCTCAGCCCATCCACAGATCGGTGTAGAGTTGGTTGTTGGAGATTTGGACGGAAAGTTGAAGCATTGAAGAATCCTCGTTCAAGTCTCCAGTCCCCAATCTCAAGGTTGGAACGCAAGTAGTAACTGTGATCTGCCACAGCTGGGGCTGGTCGCAACGCTGAAGGAATATAGGTAGTTGTATTCATGTCTTTGCATATAACTTCCATGCCTTGGTCCCAAGCTCTTGAAATTGGTTGTGCTCTTACAACCTTCTTGCTCTTCTTCCGTCCGGCTGGGGTGTAGTGTATAGCGGCCATTACTTCATCCGCACCTGGACCAGGGAGCGCCGGATCTGACCAGCAGTGAGATACCATTCTGGCACGAAGCCAAAACGAATCACTGGATGTCTGATTCGCTTTCAATATGATACTATACCGCTGAGCGGGGCTAATCATCAAACTCGTGTCGTACGCGGGCAGAATATCAGTCCCATCGACTTCAGTGATGGCAAATTTATGCTCGTCAATAGACACTTGGAACCAGGCAAAAGCACCGACATTGATAACTCGTAATCGATGATTCTGGTTTGCGGTCAAGTCGAGTTGTGGTGACGCGCATGTTGAATTGTCACACATTCGATGCGGAAGTTGGGTACAGTCCCTTCGATTCAACCCATTTATGAGAGCTCCGTCTGGGATTGGAGAAGACTCGCTTCCAGGTTCTAATGTGCTAACCAGAAGTCCACTGCTCACGTCGTGGTAATAGTCTTGAAGCATCAGAACTCGGTCCGAATCATATGGAATGTCCTGCAGTGTTTTCTCCTCTGGAGCATGCACGATTAACGGTCCATAAAGACCGTCTGAAGCTTGTACGGCTTGATGGCCATGGTAATAATAAGAGCCATGCTGACCCGTAATCGTGAATTCGTAGCGAAACTTGCGGCCCGGTGCAATGGGGCATTGCGTGACCCCCGTCGTTCCATCCATCCAATTTGTACCATTTTGAAAAAGACCATGGAAATGTATAGACGTTGCGTTGACGCTCTGATTGTCCACATCAATGGAAATGGTATCTCCAACATTACACTCGATCATGGGACCAGGAAATTGGCCATTGATTGTGAGCATTGGTCGGAATACGCCATCAGGGTTTCCAACAATATCAGTCACAGTCCATTTATATTCTCTCCGTTGCTTTGGCGCATCGAAATTCCAGGTTGGATCCAATATATAGTCTGCGGGAGGCCGTCGGAATCCCCCAATCCCATGCATTTCCACTGGTTCCTTCAAGACATCGTCACGAACAATAAAAGTCCGGGCAAACAGAATCAGGGCGAAGAAGGTGGTGATCACCACCAAAATCGAAGCCATGATCCCCCATATGGGCCGCAGATGCCATTCTTCCTTGTAATATACACCGTCGACCTCAACGAGGTTGTCGCTTGCATCACTGTGGTCTGGCAGAAGTCGGTCTCCTTGTCCTCCCCTCGTTTCCTCGTCCAGATCACCCTCTTTCTCCTCCATTTCCACATCCTCGAGAAAGTCGGCCGACGTGGCACGCCTGGTATCTTCGTATGAAGCCATGCTATATTCAGGTGTATGCGATAGCTGTTCTGGAGCTGGTGGGGTGACTTTTGAACGTCTTGTGAAGGCTGTTCGTTTCAAGGCATTCTCAGTGAAACAACGTCTAGATTCGCCACGCTGCAGCAATCGAAGACACGAGAGTCGGGGTTCTGGAGGTTGTGAATAACAGTTTGTGCGAGGTGAAGAGAGGTCTAGAGAGATCTAGAGAGATCTGGGGCGGGTATATAGTCGTCCGATGTGGCATGAAATAAGAAGAAGCCAAGGCTTGCGGCTGTTTGGGAAGGCTGAAGTAAGTTCAAGTGACAGCCGGGGATTTGGAGACTGTGAAAAGAGACGAACGAAGAAGAAAGAGAGAGAGGAGAAGAGGGAACGGGTGGAGTGACAGGCTCAGTGTGGGAGGATGTGACGATACACCGGCTGCAATGCTCGAGTAGTAATGGGTGTGGTATTCCTCAAGACTCTCGAGGTTGTGGCTGTGGGACGCAAATGCAGTGCAATGGAAATGGCCTCGGCTTGTCCGTCCCGACTCGGGCTTTCTCTGGCTTCTCTAGGCCATCTTCACTTACCGAGCATTTGCCAATCAGGACACATCCCTTTCGCACGAGTTGAATCGTCAGAAGGAGATGGTGTTGGATGGGTTGGAGACGGTTCCATGCTCCTTGCTCCTTCCTCAACGACGTTAGCCCCGGTGGGTCTTGGCGTCTTTGAAGATTACGGATGGCAGCGCGCAGGAAATGCTTGTCGACGCCTTGGGGGCTGGTGGGATCTAGAATTGGCGGGGAGGCACAGAGGGGTGCATGGCCAAGACTTGACATCCAATCATCTGGAGCACGATGGCAGTCTTGTTTCCGTATTGATTCCGAGTTTGAGGGCTTCAAAGCTTGTCTCCATCAAAGGTTTCCTGGAAGATGGGATGTCGTGCGAGTCCTGGTGGGGAAAAAAGCTTCTTCTTCAACGTTGGACTCGTTTTTCGGCTCGCCTAGTCTCGTCTAGTCAGCCAAAATACCACGACTACGGTTGGGTACTTCGGTCCATCCTTGAGGAAAATTACGTCGGTTCTCTATCTACACCCACTCTTCCATTTTCGTAAAAGTCTTCTATCCATGCAGGTGTACAATAGGTACACATGCGCAGCTAGCTGGCTCGCGTTGCATCTTTTCCAAGTCTAGGGTCGAGAGACCACGCTGGCGTCGTTGCTAATGGAATGGCGAATAAGATGATGTACAAGTGAATGTGTAAGAGTAGCGGGGAATCATCCGAGCAGCTCATCCCATTCACAAGACTAGCATGTCCAAACCCACGTTCTCCCCATTCTAGGCAATTGATCACCTTCTGTGTTATTCACTTACGCCACGGTCACTTTCTTTCTCGTCCAATTCCACGGGTCCACCGTGATTTTTCCAATCCCGGGAGAACCCAGTTGGGAAACTGCAGCAGGGTGCCCTACCACCAGCCTTCCTCCCGGGTTCAAGTGCTCTGCACGTACAAGTAGCTAGCCATCCCACATCTTGGCTCTGCTTCCATTTCGGTTCGCTGCTAGTCACCTGCATTCCAAGACTTCCGTCAACCCCTCAAGTCAACATGCGTTTCTCCTTGCTGTCCGCTGCCTCTCTGGCTTCGGTCGTTGTAGCTGCACCTGCTTCTACAAACCCAACTGCTACAGCTAGAGCGGAGGTTCTCGCTGCTCAGGCTACTGCCCTCACACGTTCGCCTACGAGCAACGTCGAGGGCAAGGTCTTTAATCGATATGTCTCTATTTGGTTTGAGAATACCGATTATGACATGGCTGCTGCCGATCGTGTGTATTTTTCTTTTCTCTATAGCCGAATTATAGCTTACATGAGATAGCCAACTTCAAGTTCTTTGCCGAGAAAGGAATCACTCTACGCAATAACTTCGCCGTCACTCACCCAAGTGAGCCAAACTACAGTAGGTTTTTCGACTTGCTACTACATACTCCTTGCCACTGTATAACAGCAATCAAACAATTGAGAAAACACGAAATCACATACTAATTTGGTATTGTAGTGGCTGCCGTCGGCGGCGAGTTCTTTGGTCTTGACTCGGATCCTTTCACCGCCGTCCCAAACAATGTATCATCCGTTGTGGACTTGCTAGAGGACAAGGGAATCACTTGGGGCTTATACCAAGAAGACATGCCCTATTCCGGATTTCAAGGCTTTGACTGGGTCAACCAACAAAATGGTGCCAATGACTACGTCCGAAAACACAAGTAAGTCTAGCAATATTCTTGAAACCAGAATACAACTGACCATTCTCAGCCCTGAAATCATGTACAACAGCGTCGCTACAAACGCCCAGCGTGCCGCACTCGTCAAAAACACCACCCTTTTCTTTGAAGATCTCAAAGCCAACACCCTCCCTCAGTGGATGTTCATCACTCCCAACATGACTTCAGACGGTCACGATACCTCGGTCACTGTTGCAGGGCAGTGGCTCAGAACATTTTTGGAACCCCTCCTCACTGACAAGAATTTCATGAACAATACCCTTGTCATGATCACTTTTGATGAGAACGAAACCTACTCCATCCAAAACAACATCTTCTCCGTCCTCCTAGGTGACGCCGTCCCAGAAGAACTAGTCGGAACGACGGACACAAACTATTATAACCACTACTCTGAAATCTCCACAGTCGAAGCAAACTGGTATGCCCCATTCTCTCCCCATTCTCTCCCCCTTCCCTCTTCCACTTCCCCCAAATCGGAATAAACAAAACTAACAAAACCAGGGATCTCTACACTCTAGGCCGCTGGGACGTAGGCGCCAACGTCTTCTCTCTCGTCGCCTCACACACCGGCGATCGTCTCCGCACCTGGACCGGCGATTTCTCCACGTACTTCTTCAACTACTCATACCCAGGTATCTTCAATGCAGCAGGGAAATGGGCACCCCAACCTGTTCCTGATGTTCACTCGAGAAGAAATGGGAGGACTACTTTACCCGCTATTAAGAAGGAGTGGGAGAGTGAGCAGCCTAAGAATTATTATCATGGACAACTGGAGATTCCGGATGGGTATCATGTTCCGGTTTATCCTTATGAGTTTTAATGTGCGGATGATGAAGGGGGTGAAGGGAAAGGGGAGCGAGATAGTTAAGTTCTAGTATATGATTCATTAATTTTAGCGAATTGGTATTGATGATATGTGGAGAAATGATTGTGGACCTTGTGCTGAGGAGGGAAGTCGTGACACGCGATCTAATTGAAAACAAAATCTTGTCGACCTCGTGACTTGAGATTACGAAGAGTTACTTGCGAGTAAGCCATGAGTTACTTATAAGTAAGCTGTCGCTTACTCTTGAAGTTCTAGGCCCTACATCGTGACAAGTAAGCTCTCAAATCTTTTTACGACTCAGCCATGATTTACTCGTGGGTAAACCGTTCAGTGATTGAGAAGCGAACTGGCATCGACCTTATCAAGGTCAATACCTACACTTCATCGTAAAATAGTACATTCCATCACAAATTTCAGAAATTCTTTGGGAGAAAAAAGTTGTTGAAATGATTTAAGTTTTGATATTATGCGAAATTGTCGGAAAGAAGTGAATCATAGGCATGATTTTAAGACGAAATGAATTATTATTCTTATTAAAACTTGTAGAAGATGGGCTTGATTTACGACGAATTGGGATTTGATAAAAATCTAGAGATAGAATTTGAATTATTTATTACAGCCAAAGAATGATGGAAATAGATGGCAAGAATTGAGAATAAAGAGAATATAGAAAATTTTACTGGGTTTTTTTTTTCGTGACACATGAGTAGATGAAGAGATGAGTTACTTATTCTTTCAATCTGTCATAATTCATTGAATAGCTCTTTTCAACAGCCGGTTTTGTTTCTCTGAGCTTGGATGGAGAGGTTGTCAACTGATGACTATTTCACTTAATTGATTCAGCATAAAGTATAACTATTTTGATAGAAGAAAGATGGAAAATCCCTTCGGACCTAGCCTCCTGGGTTGAGAATGATCCTAGATATGGATCCTTTAGTTGGGGCGTATTGAGAAGGTTAGGAGCTGTTTTGGCTTTTGAGAGAAAAATTCTCGTCGACTTGACATAGCTCTTAGCTGAAACGAGACGAAAATAATGCCGTGATTTCTTGGTACCTAAGAGAACTCAGGGGCTGAGAACGGATTCGAGAGAAGTTACCACGGCCTTGTCGAGGAAGAGGTGGTAATGGTATTTACAAACTTTTTTTTCCAGATGTTAATTAAAACTATCTGTTGTCTTGTCATCTATGCTTGCTCGCTACATTTAGCGCGTACACTTACTCCTTATTCTCTTTAATTTATCATTTCTAGAACAAATACAAATGATGTCCGAGAATGCTTAGGAGAATTAGAAAGTTGGGTTCAGCTGTCCGAAGCTCTTTCCCAAAAAATAACTTAGGTAGCACAATGAAGAAAGTACAAAGAGATCAAGTAGCCCTTTGTCCTACAAAGTCTTACAATAGTCTAATGAAATCAATACCCACTTAATATATTGTCCTATAAAGAAACAAAGGCAGGAGGAGAGGGACAAGTTATTGATAGAAATTGTAAATCAAGAGAAGGCTGAACAAATGTATCAACAAGAGAACTGCATCAATTCCGGAATATAAGAAGACCTTAATACCTTCCAACTGCTCCCTCAGTTCTACCCATTACCACTCCAATTCTCATCCTCATCACATCCACCACCACAAACCAATCCAACATGTTAAGCCCCCACGAAATCAAAAGCCTCAAGGACTTCCGCCAGGCCATGGCGGCAGCCCGAGCCAACAACAACCACGGCCGTCTAATTATCTCCCCAGAACTAGAAGGGTACTTGGCAGCACAACCACCAACCTACGATGCAGACCTTGACGCCGAGTCGCAAGATCTACTCAAGAAGCTACGCATTCTCTTCTATTCCCACCAGCGATATCTCGCAAGTCGCGAACCTTTTACTATCATTCCTGGGAATGAACCTGGTGTTTTTCACCACGAATCATCCGCTTGCAAGTCAGAACGAGGTTTATAAGGCGGTGGACATGTTTACAGAGGTAGCGCCTGAGGGAAGTGAGTTTGTGCCTTGGTTGACACTGGAGCTTGCTGCGTTGTGGAGCTTCGAGTAGGCATTTTCTAAACACTTGGAGGATTAGTAAAGAAGTTTGAAAATTGAAGATAGAGTTGCAAGGAATACTTGTACTCTTCTTGTCTACCCCAACACTTAATAGAAATTTACACCCCAATTAACCCTAATTAACCTTTAAAATGACTCCTAAAATGATATTAATTTGTCGAAAACTCACCTGTGAAGACATGATATAATTAGATGGTAATGCTCGGCATAGTAAGTGGTGCTTTTGCTAACTGTAGACTCACTTGGAGTCAGCAGCCTTTTGATCTTGAATTATTTTCTATGTATGATTCAAACAGTAAGTGATTTCATTGTATGTACACGCGATTTTGAAGTCAAGTAGTAGCAATCTTACGCGCGGGCTATTTGTGCTAAGCGAGGTGGTTCCTTCCCATCTTTGTTGGCGCAAGTTTAGTTTGATGGTAGTGCATATGTCATCAGAAAACTTCAAGTTTGTCGTTCCTGGTTGCCAAGGGAAATTTCGAGCTATTATGATGAGAAATATTCAGTGCGACTCAATTGGGACTTCACTTGAACACAATTCTACCCTGGCTCACCTCCTGCTACGGAATATTCCTTCCTAACAAAATACTGCAACACTTCCAAACTCCATCCTCTCAAAAGCTGAACTCTCATTCTCAAGAACCACAACGAACATCCTAGCATCACCACAAACACTTTTCGCTTCCTTCAAAAACGTCCTTCCACCAGAAACCATAAATATGGCAGGAGCAACGAAGACCTGAGAACTTACCCGCGCTTTCGACACTTTTACCATTTTCGGAAATCTACCAATAGAACTTCAGCATGTATGCTGGGAAGCTTCCATACTCCCCCCCCCATCGTTGAGACTCACCCAGTGGACTTTCCTGAATACCCCGCCGCATTTCGGCGTGTTCGGTCTGATGTTGAAGAGTTTGACACGCTGACTTGTCTCTTCTTAGACCGAGAGGAATTCAAAAATCTTTCAGCTAAGCAACAACTACTGGCACAAAAAAGAATGCTAAAATTAATCCAGTATGGGGACAAGTGCCTCCTCTGTCATGATGGTCTAGGAGCGTCCTCTATTCTTTCTGTAGGAATTGAAGACCATTGTCCGGACTGCGAGATCTACCACAAGCGAGAAAGAATTGTTGATTGTAGATTGACAAGAATTGCAACCCGCTCGCCTATCCCTGCGATTCTCCATGCCTCTCAAGATTCCCGGGCTGTTGCTCTAAAGAATTACCAACTCAGCTTCTCGACTCTCGGGTCTCGCGCATCGATTTATTTCAATTTTCAATTAGACGCCCTATATATAGGACCAGGGTTTGTGAAAGAGGAACAAAGCAACAAAGAAAGCCTATAGTATAAAAATACTATCATTTCCTCCCTTCTCTATTCTCTTAAACCATCGACTTTACTTCTATTTTATTGTCACGCTTTTGAACCTACCCACCACCCAACACCCCTACAACCACTAATATATAAGAATTATATATCGCAATTAATAGATAGTGCCTCACTAGTTAGCTAGCTCTTAGTTAACTGGATGAGAGCGTACTGGCTGAGAATTGGTCCTTAAATCACTAGAATATTATTCAAAGGCCTCAATTTCAAAAGCTAGTTTAGCCATAAATAAATAAATAAAAAATAATCTCATTTTATCTAAGTGACTCAATAAGTAAACCTAGCATTTTAAAATGGCGAGCATCCGCGACACACGATAGTTTGCAACAGTTGGGCGTTTTCCCTATACCTCTGGAGGAACGCGCCGCCATCAAACGTTTAGCAGTTCGATTTAAACCCTTTCCTTATTGGACAGCATCTGGAATTTTCCGTTCCTTCACAAACCTCGAAGATTTATCGAAGGTTTTTCACAACTTCACTTCCCCGGCTTGTCTAGAGGTCGAGGAAACGCTGGCTTCACTCAACCCTTACGAGAGGGAATTGGAAACCACACATGTCAGGGCGCTATTCAACAAAATCAAGTACTCGTCCGAAATCCATAAAGTGTACTGCGATGATTGCCCGGATGAGATAAAGGAGAATGTTCAGGAGATAGCCCTCGAAATTAGTAAATTCATGGAGAAATACCATATCATCAAACCGACCTTTGAGTTCCTTCAAAAAGAGCTTCGTCTTGAAATGCAAGACTACCTTAGGGGCAACGAAGCCAAGGTCAAATTCCCCAACTGTAGGGAAGTGGTCATCAGCACTTTGAGTGTGCAAAGGGAACTGGAGAATGTGGATGAAGCGGAATACAAGTTGAACAAGGAGATTCATCGTTTCGTGCCTGGAGGGAGAATAGAATGGGGGCATATGTCTTTTGAAGATAGAGATGCAATTTCCAATGGATTTCAATATTGTTCCTACACTGATCAAAAGAATTTCTGGTGTAACATATTTAATATGTTAGGCACAATCTTCAAAGCCATTGTATAGAGCTAGTTCTATCAACCTCATATCCAACAAAAATCCAAAGGAAACGCTCAAGAACTTCGAGGAAAGAAAAAGAAACAAGGCCCAATAAATTGGTCTCGGTATGATAATTTACCACGGTCTCAGTCTAAATGCACTCTAATGATAGGCAAGAGACAACTATAGGTCAATGTTTTTCGGTATCCCCCCGGTGGTTGAGTAGTTCTGTTACTTACTTTTCTGCGTCTTGTTCTTGGTTTCTTTTCATCTTTTTCCACGATGCTGAGTTGGAGGAGAAGGGGGAAGTTCGAGGTAATTCCTGGGATTTTAAAGAGGTTGAGAGGTACCCAGTGAGAGGGGACTTGTGAGGGACAAGAAGATTTGGTGAGGACAGGACTTGAGACAAGTAAAGAGCAGAATATACATACAGCTAAGATCAATCATTCTATGTCCGGAATTCAAACTCCATCAGAACTTTACTATCCCGCTTTTATTTCATCCAAATTAAGCGACTTTCCACATGAATGTTCCTTCCTTTTTGAAAAGTGAGACAACAGAAGGTTTGTCCTGAGAAACAAGTGTGGAGGCTTCCACATATTCAGATGCACTTCCGGAAATCCATGCCTATTCTATTGGAGGGTTACCGAGCTATGCAAAACCAAGTCTCTTTATTGGCCGTGATTTTCTCAACAAAAGATCTAACAAGGACTTTGTTCATTACCATTGAGTTCATGAAGACAACATTTTCAATATAGAGAAAGCTATACTAGCACCAGAAGCGAGGAGTTCAAATTAGCGAGAAATTGGCAATGTGAAAATGAACAGAACCGAAATGCTCTTGTTAACATACCCTCACTATTCCCGAATCGGAAGCTAAAAGTAAACAGATCCCACTTTCTCAAAAAACCCCATCGAAACAGTAAATGCCATCTCCAAAATGCACTAACCACATCTAGATTTACTCTTGTAAGACTCGCAAAACAGAATCAACAGAAGTGCATAACTGTTCCAAAAATCCCTATCCAATTTCTTTCCTCAACAGCTTCATCTTTTCCAAGATTTTTTTAGCATACATACCTTAAATATATTTACCCACTCGAAAAACATTCTTATCGTAAACATGACGATTCCATTCCCCACTTACCGTGAGGAGTACGATTTCTCGACCGCTGGTTCAGAAATCACCCTGGAACAATCCCTTGTTCTTTCAACAGATGGTGTTCATCGACCAATTTTGACGGCTGAAGTTGGAAATGACACGCAAGCTGGCCAAGCCCCTCCACCAGTCCGTGATTTGTCGGAGGATGAACTTCAAAGGGGCCTTGAACTAGCGCTTGAAATATCAGAGGAGGAGGATGGGGACGAGAAAATGGAGGACGAGGAATCGGACTTCGACTTTGGGGAATCAGACGACGAGATGGATGATGAGCCGATTCTCCATGATTGTCCCCACTTTCCGAAGGATGATCGAACCTGTTACGGAAGAGAGGAGAATCTCCACAATCATATCAAATTAGATCATGGTTTGACTCTCCCTTCATGTCCACGCTGTCCAGAAGAACGTGAGTTCGCTTCCGAGGAGATTCTGCAAAACCACCTCAAATCAGCTCATGGTATGGTTTCCTGCCTATGCGGGAAGCTTCTTAAAAAATACAGTATCTGGTCTCACACGAGGTACTACTGTCATCAAAACCCGGATCGTACCCATAGGGTAAGGGCATCGCGTGCCACCACCGGTCCGCCCCGTCCTGCTGCTACTCCTAACAATACCCCTAGTAGTGGCTCTGGTCATCCCGAGTCCCGTAGCCGTTCTGCTAGTACGAGTACACGGCTAACTTCTTCAGCAATCCGGAAGAAGCGTGCTAGGAGTGCCTTGAAAGTCAAGAAAGAGCGCTTCCTTGAGCGACTTAAAACGGACCCTGTTTCCTTACAAGAGGAACAGGAGCGACTGTTTCAACATAGTAGTGCTCTCTCACCGAGTTGTTCTCCAGGGGGGATTGAGGGGATTGCAAGATTTAGTGTTCGTGCAAGAGTTGGTAGTGGTAGAATGTCTCCATCTCCGGATGGAGAATCTTCACCAATCCTTCCTGCAGCCGCATAACTTTGACGAATTCGTTGATTGGACTGGAGGGCGTTGATCATAACCTTCTCTAGAAACCAATCCCCTTCTCAAGAAGCCCCTGCCACATCCTAAACACAAGTCCGGACCCTTCCAAATCCTACATTGAAATCAAACCAAAATTGACATAAGGCATCAATTATGATATAAGAATAAATATATGATTCCAAAAAACATATAAAACGAAGTACCATTCGAGTGTGAGATAGTCGAAATTGTAATTCCACCAACTGAAAGAGAGTACATGAGAAGCTGCCGAGAATTAGATTGAAAGTAAGCGAGCGACACTTCGGCACAATTCCTTGTTCAATTTCCCTTGTCAAGAAAGAAAGAAAGGAACTGTAATATTATCTTTCGAGAAGATAAAGCGAAGGTTACAAGGCCATTCAACGGAGTTCCATCGGCTTTGTCTCTTTCAGGTCGCTTTATTTGCTTCAATTAGAGGGAACTAACGAGGGAAGAGTTTGACAAGTCACGAGATATATTCTTCAGCCTGTCTTACATCTAGAAGACCTCCAGGACAGTATAAGAACATATGGTTTGAATATGTTGGGAGAAGCGAAACCTGAAAAACCAATAACAATGTGTTCAAGAACTGTCCACTTGGACGAAAAGGAGGACTGACTGACTGACTCTAGGTATAGAATTGAGCAAAATTCGATCCCACTTGTCTGCAATTAACTCTTCTCGATAGCCTAGGTAAGAAATGCGTAACTCCCAGTTTTTGAATATTCTTGAGCAATTATTACAGCTCACCAGGGGCGACGGAATCAATGTTTGCCCCTTGAAAGCATGAGCTGGAGTTGAGATGCTACTAATAAAGTGATATTCAAGACTTTGAGGCGATTGCGCGAACTAGCGTAGGAGAACACTCATTCTCCAACTTTGATTCGCACAACCTAAAAGCCATGTTTTCGTGTACGAGATAGCCCCAGGGCCACCAGGGGGTGTACTCGTTCGTGAGAATATGCTTAGTGCTTGAGAACACTCACTCACGAAAACAAAAGCTTCAATCGATTCCTGTAATATGGTACCACCTATATTTATGAATTCGGCGCATTTATTCAACTTATCTTTATTGGTTTTATGAACTTGCTTTTTGTGTTTTGGTGTTAGCAAGCACGAAGCATATTCTCACGAACTAGTACACCCCGTGGTAGGCTCTGATGGTGAAATTTTCAACTAAAAGACAAGCAAGCAGTACACTACTGGCCGAAAAAAGTCCTCGATAAGAAATGAGTTGTACCTCCAAGATCCATCATATCCCAGAAAAACCAAAAAGATCCTTGCAAGGTGTACATCTAGAATCCCCAACCCCCTCAAATATCATCCTCAACCACCACGATAACAGCGATAAGACCAAGCCTTGTAAGTTGAACAAAATCGGAGAGATACACCCCAAGAAATTCTTACTTGCATCGTACAGGACTAGGGAATACTCCGGAGGGGGGACTCTAGAGCGCTTTCGGCCCTCGAGTCAGGGTCCAAAGCCGAAAGGTTCTACCAGCGCAGTAATTGGCCAACTGGAAGTGTAGGGAAAAAACGACCAGGTTATTGGGAGGCCCGTACTAGGTAAGTAGTGTTGTTAGTGTTTGTCTTTTCATGGATGTCTGATGGCATAGCTAATGTAGGCAACTTACTCGGCATGTAGTAGCTCTGACACGTCAGATGTAGATACGTAGAACAGGGCGCCTTCGGAAAAAAATTTCGTGGTCCCCCCCCCCCCCCCCCCCCCCCCTTCCCCCCCCCCCCCCCCCAACATGTGACAATCTAACGATGGCTAGGAGTGTGGGGGTGGGGTAGCCCAAGGGGTGGTACAAGAAACTTTCATTGTAACCCCATTGCAGCGGGATTTCCATCCGATGCAAAGCCTACAACAAACGCTCGCGTGATCGACTACCATTCTTGACAATTTGAAAAGGTCAAAAGATAGCGAAATGTAACATGGTACTACACAAAATGAATGTGTTCCACGATATCGAACACGTTTTGTGTAATTCTATGCGAGTTTGTCAAGCTTGCCGAGGGTATCACCCTTTTTGTAGGTTGCGGTAAGCGAGTGTATTCGTGCATATTAGCACTTTTCCGGTTATAAGGGTATTTTGTGAAATTGAAAGTGTTCTCAGCTGATTCTTTGGTGATTGTCCAAGAGTGTGTACGGCGAAGATTAGTACCTGACGGGAATGTATATTGAGATGATGGTTCCCAGATGAGAACGTCAACGGGTGTTCCTGAGGTAATATGGGGAACTCACGCTGATGAGTTGAGAACTTTATTTAAAGTGGTTGCAAGACGCGGAGAGGACCCCGGAGATGTATTATGTCGGGTTTAATTGACCTCGCCTGATGCTGTTGCATCACCACAACGTTGATATGGGTAATGTATTGGGTTTTCGTATATGCTTGTCCAACCATCCATGACTTTTGAAATCGAGTTTGTGAAGCAGAAGCTGTGAGGAGGCGAGTTGAACTCCGTAGAGTTTTCCAGAGCTGTGGAAGAAACCTAGACAGGGAACTACCTAAATCGAGGTGCATTAGCGCTCTGGGCAAGGCAAAGTAGTTCTGTATCCTGGCACCAAGACAAAATCCTTGCCAAACGAGTCGTACACCGAACGATATGAAAATTTCAACCCTTTTTCCCTGCTGCATTTGCTCTTTTCTTCATCTCTTTTTCCTTCATTGGACTTTATTTCCTCTAATAGAACTGTCAATTCCCATGCCTCTTTACCCCTCGTTACCCCTCCTGACTGCGTCTTGACTGCGTCTTGACTGCGTCTTGACTTTTCGTAATAGGGTCCCACCAAATATAAAAATCGCGGAATATTCGCGATGGGCTGCAGGCTGATCGCCATTCTTTGTGCAGGTGCTCCAGTTGCGGCCCGTCTTAATGCAAACTAGTCAGGCCCAATTGAGTGCTCGTGCCAGCAGTTTCAACTTCTTAATCTGTATATCGATGTTTGATTGGCTTTCTGTTGGTCTGCAATTGTTACACAGTTCTTCTGTCCACTGTCATAGGCTATTGTTTATATCATATGCCTTGGCTGGTATCATTGAAGAAGTCTGATCGCTTGCTGTCATCCCATTCCGGAATTGCATCTTTTCATATGAAATGGATTTCAAGTGGGGGTCTGCACTGCAGCAAGAAACATCTTTCCTACTTCCTCCCAGGCGTAACAGTCCATAGCGGGACCCAGCCAAGCAAGGTTTATCTAGGAGGCCCCGCTATGGACTGTTACGCCTGGGACGAAGTAGGATTTCAGCGTACCTGCGGTACATCCGGTCCCATCCAAGAGCCCATTTGACCCCATTGCCGCCCAATATCGGGTAGAGTACTTGTGCAGAGTTGCGAGTATTCCACTTCTCCCCATGCACCGGATGCGTGAAACATGAGTTCCGTCGAGACATTTCGTCTCAAGTTCTCCATCTCCTCTGTTGTAAAGACGTTTGGAATGCGGAGAGTGGGTTGTCGAGGGGAAAGGTAAAGAGGGAGTGTGTGGGAGAGTTCAAGAAAGACCTGGAAGTTCCCTGGAGACACAAGTTTGTAACAAGGACGGATCAAACCTTCTAGCCCAGTCACCTGCACTTCTAGAAAGGTAAAATGTCCTTATCATAGTTTATTGAAAGAGAGAGCGCCAGCAATTTCGGTTGTTAACGAAACTTTCCCCGACTCAGGATCTTCTTCTACCACCAACACTCCTTCCTTCTGCACTCGCTCCTTTCCTTTCTTTCCTTTCTTTCCTTTCTATCAATTGTTCTTTTTCTTCCATTCTCCATCCCTCCGGCCTTGCCCTCCAGCCTCCCACCCGCGCCTCTCTCATGCAGTAATCCCAACCCAACCCAGCGTATCTCGGCGGAGCATTCATCTTTTCAACCAGCCCAGCCCAGACAAATTGTGTCGCATTGCATCTGTCGCCGCTGCTTATCTAGTGAACGTTGGGTCCCTACCGGTACCAATCCACTAGCCGCAAGTGGAAAATCGTTCTCTTCGTCCCTCGTTTACGAAGTACCCCGTTGGCTGGCTGCAACCGTCAGGGTCTCGCAGGCTGGTATCGCAAGAGCACTGGAGCCCTGGTTTCCTTTTTTCAAGGTGGGGGTGGACTGGAACTCGACCATATCTGATAATCCAAATCCTGCCTATTAAGAGCAAGACGGAATCCTGCACTCGGAAGAGCTTATCGCCTGCTCGAAATACAATTGCCTTGCGAATTCCTTCTGGCAGCGGAATAAACATCCCAACTTTCTAGCTGGGGTTTCTTTCAGCGCCTCCCCCCATTGTTCTGGACCCTGGGACTTCACCCTTACACCCTAAAGAGATAGCCATCCGCAGTCTAGCCTTACTCCACTAGCCGCACGTCATCCAGCCAGTAACCGATTCACCTTCACCTTCACCTTCACCCACCTGCCTCTAACTACTGTCTCGTGCTTTGCACATTTCTTCACAACACCACCGCTTTTTTCTTTCCTTTCGCGCAGTGCGCTTTTTGTAGCACGCCTGAAAATAAGGAATGAAGTACGGCCGGAATCTCCAAGCGCGCTCTGTGCCACAATGGGCGCCCTGTAAGTCGATCTTGTCTCAATTCGCCTTGGTTACATCTAACGGTCACGACTCTAGATAACGTTGATTATGACGCACTGAAACATCTGATAAAGACGAATACCACGAGAGATGCAGGGCAAGCTGTCACTATTCCAGGCCAACCCGATACCACATTGAAGAGATTCGAGGAGCAGTTCTTCATTGAGCTCTCTAACCAACATGATCGGGTTGATCTCTTTGTCAAGAGCAAAGCAGATGAAATTGATCGTAGACTCCGTGAGTTTGCAAGGGATAAGGACAACAGAATTCAGACTAACAAGTTCAGAATCGGCGCAGAAGAACCTCCTCCGCTTGCTTGGTCGTTGCTCAGATAACAATGGCAAGCCACTATCCCAGAAGAGACGAGAGAAATTCGCCCGATACGACGATCGCATAGAAAAGTAGGTTGGGATTATTTGAGGAGGCGAAGGCAATGCTAATAGGAAACAGATGTGGGGAAGAAATCAGATTACTCCAGCGATTCGTCAAGGAGCAAAGAGTTGCATTCTACAAGATTCTGAAAAAGTACAAGGTATGCAGGGTCACACACGCATTCAACGCCCATAACAAGCTAATTGATTTGGAAAGAAATGGACAGGATCAAGAGCCGTCGAGGACCGATTTAGTTACGAAATTCTCGCCAGCCCAAAGAGCTTCACGAGAATCGATTTCGATCCCTTATTTTCCCAATATACCGAACTCCTCTCCAGCCTCCGATCATCTACACCGGATACTAGCGGTCCTGCCACACCCCGAAGCGGATCACGCCGACCTAGCACAAATCCTCCCATACAACCACCAGCGCAAATATATTGGAATGAATATGATAATGGAAGCGAGGCGGAAGATGATCCATATATGATATCAATTGATCCAAATGAGGAATCTACGTTTCCAGGAGCGAAAGCTTTCGGTTATGTTGTATCAAAAGCACTTGTGCCAGTAGAAAAGATGAAAGGATGGTTTATTCCAGGCGGCCATTCCCACGATGAAAGACGACCCCTCCTAGGGAACGGAAACTACCCTCGCAGCCCCCAAAATATTCTCGATACGACAGATGCCGAAGACGACGCATACGCATCCTCGAATGAATTCCCAAGCGGCTATGTAACACACTACGCGACATTTCCCAGTATCGAAGATCAGAAACTTACTAGACACAAAGAGATCCTCCTCCTCCAATCTTGCGTTGGTTGCTTTATCGCTGCATTCATCCTTTTGCTTATCGCTGGGATTCTTGTGGAAACAGGACGGCATCACTATAGGCTTGAGGTTGATGCTGGTGGACTTACTGGAGTTGTGGCAAGTCTTTTCTTTGCTATAATGGGCTTTGCTTGCATGTTATATCGTAGCGACACTTTAAGCTGGTTCCATCGGGCTGCCGTCCTAGTTACGTTTGTCCTCGTTTGCGTCTTGGATGGGATACTATTGGTTGTGATCGCTGAGAATGGGGGGCTATGAACATACAGGAGTTTTGGTCTGACAGGCAACTGGCTGAACTAACAAGAAATTGCTTTTGGGGTCGACAGGATAAGGGCTCGGCGTATTTTCGATAACACGAGCAATGCACCGAGCAAGAACCAACGAAGAAACAAATAAGCTTCGAGATGAGCCAGCTCTACCACAGCTCTACTTTCCGCTTCCAGGATCTCCCATGAAACCCATTTCCGATTCGCGATTTTCGTCAAACACACTTATTCCTTTTGTTTTTCATTTGTCTATTGCATAAACACTAAGCCTGGCGTTCGGATCTCCAATTTTCGCACGCATCAGGGAAATGAACCGAAAGCGAAATGAATCAGGAAATGGTTAGATTGGCACTTTTCTTTTCTTTTGCGGCAAATTTGGGAAAATTGGTAATACCTTTAGAAGGAGGGACTCTGAACTACAAGATGGATTCGATGGGATGGATTGTACATAAACTGGAGTCTTGTTTTTCCTTTTTTTCCCTTGGGACGGAAGTATATAAGATGGATTGGGATGGAGATAGTTAGTGGGTGGATGGCAGTTTGACAGTTGGGTTTGCTGGTTGGCGACTTCTGGCGTGGTATGGATGTGTTGGGATGGGATGGGTCCTATTTGGAGGAAACAAGAGAAACAAGGGCCTTGGGATGCGTTAGTAAATACCTCGGTAGGAAATGGTCAAGAGGTTGAGCTATAGGCTCCCTGGGCGGGTTACGCGTTGTGAAATTTGGGAGGCTGATTGAGATAATGAGAGTGAGAATGAAAAGATCTGTTTATAAAAATTACTGCTTTATATACAACAACAGTCTAATAACCATATTTGTAGGTAAGGGACTCAGTCATTATTGCGTCTGTTTCCTAGTATTCCTACTTTGCTTGAAGAACACGAGAGCAGAGACGTCGCTCGTTTTGAGCCCTTGACTTCAGTTTTCTGGGTCATGGTACAGCTTACTCGACAACTCTCTTAGTTCGTAACACTCTTTTTGTGCCCCAAGTGTGAATGCATGGCTTAGCCAGCAGTTGGTAGCTTACTCAACAATTATTTGGCTTATTCACGTAACTTTTTGGTATCCTAAAAAGAATTAAGATTATTCATAGGTAACCTACAAATAGCACGACTCTTATACAAGATGTTTCTACAAGATGTGGTTATTAGTAGGTGACGTATGAATAGCACACCCTTTTTACAAGATCTTTCTACAAGATGAGGTCAACTGTAAGTAACCTCTTAATAGCAATTTAGGAATAAATCGTCCAGGTTATTTTTAGGTACTCTAGTACAATTTATAAGTTACTTAATAGCCTATAGAATACTTAACATTTAATAGCTTACTCGCTAAAAACAATTTAGCCTCTAGAGATAATAGTTAACTTACTTAATTATTAGTAACTTACTTCTTAATTACTTAATAAATTCTTTTAGCTTCTAAATATAATATATAGCTTACCTAATATTTACTAGCTTACTTGATATTTAATAGCTTACTAGAATTTATCTAGCTTACTTATAATTTATTTTAGCCTCTAACTTAGTACTAGCTTACTTGTTAGTTATTAGGTTACTATGTAACGAAACTACCTAACAGGTCTAAACAAACGTGACTAGTCTCGAAGGTTGGTATGCAGTAAGAGGTAAGAGCACGTGAAGTGTTCACTTAGAAGTGAACTTGTTACTTGTATTAAAAGAGTCGGAAGTAATAACTTAATAACTAAGATGATAAACTAAGTTGAGCACAAAGCTCCTATCTAATAGCAGACGTGCTAGTTATATATAGAACCTTTATTCTCCTGGAGCCTAGAGGGAGCCCCAGATCCCAAGCTCTAATGCAAGCTCCTGCAAGCTCCTACAAGCTCTAACGGTCATGTGACTATATTACGTGATAACTATACTATGGAAATCCTTGGATCGTTTAGCTAGTCTAACCGATCCCCTCCAGCTGTAGGTTCCTTGTAGATGTGTTTGACCTGTCAGGGCGCTGCCTGGTCTTCACTAGTCTCGTGCTAGCACGTGATTCGTGACACTATCCCCTTCTTAGCCTAGCGTGTCCCTACGCTTAAGTACAACCTAAGAAATATCGTCAGAAGGCCACTGGCCTTTTCTTCCTTTATTATGTCCTCTAAAGCATAGAAATATAAACAGCGCACCCTCCTCTTTGAAACTATCTAAGCATACAGTTCCAAAATTATGTCTTGTTCTAACTGTTGTCGGTACAACCGAAAATGCTTTGTTCTAAACAACAAGTCACAAAAGTACAGGGAGTGCGTTTGTCGAGGCATCAGATGTGACGCCCTCTAGTTATCTAACAATGACCTCCAGAACATTTGTCTCAAAGAGGAGCGTCTAAAATTTGAAAGAGATATAGCTTTCGAAGCAGCTATAGCTGGTCTAGCTTGTGTCCACGAGCTTGAGCAACGTTAACAAGAGTTGCGTGAGCGTGGAATTGACATGGTCTGTCAGGGACTGCGGACACTCGACGAGCTCGACGCTGTCAAAGAGAAAGAGAGAGAAGAGAAAAAGGAGAGGGAACGGAGGGAGGAGGAAGCAGCCAGGCTAGCAGCCCTCCCTAACCCTGCCGTCTCTGACCCTGCCCTTGACCTGGGTCTTGACCCATCTTTTCTTTTGTCTTTCCCAGCTGACTACGAGATGTGGGCGAGTCTGGGTTTTGGTGGTAGAACTCCTGAAGTTCCTCCCAGCACTGGGTGAGGTTTCCCTTTAGTTCCCAAGTGTTTTCTGAATGTAGGTAATCTAACTATTTAATCAGGTACTTGACCTGTCCTCTGACAACCTTACAGTCAAGAATCCTCTCGACTTTGTATTCTGTGTTAGGGTTGACAGGTTAGATCTCTGTGAGTGGGGCTAGTAGTGCCCCTGATAGTGCTAGTTCAAGCAAGGATATATAGAATACTAGATAGATATTCATAGTCTTTGGTAGCGCGAGTTCATAATTCAAAGGTCCTTTGACACGTTTGATTTTGAACAGTCCAAGCTTTTTGTAGTCTAGTTTACTGCTTAGTCTTTTGGTGTTAATGTTTTTTCTAACTAAATAGACTTTATCTCTCCCTTTTAACGTTGGCTCTTGACTACGTCGCTTGTTGTAGTAGTGTGTGTTATGTTCTGCCACAAACTGAAGTTGCTCTGCAAGCTTCTTGTGTAATTCCCTAAGTTCATGGTCTTTTAGTCCTGCTTTGTTATTATTGACAGTATTCTGTAATAGGTCTTGATAAGTAACTAATTCATACCTATAGTTAGTGTAGAATAGTGTGACAAGCGTGGTTTCTGTTGTTGAACTATTATAGGCGAACTGTGCTAGCAGTAGAAGTTCAACCCAGTTGTCTTGTTTATAGTTTACATAATATCTCAAGTATACTTTAATAACTTGATTTATTTGTTTAGTACCTCTATTTATCTAAGGGTGGAAAGCTGTCAACAGTTTTCTTTTTGTACCCAGACACTCTATGAGGGCTGTCTAGAATTTTGAGGTAAAGAGTTTATCTCTGTCAGAGATTATCTCTTCTAGTAGACTATATAGAGCGACTACTTCCCGAAGGAATGCATAGGCTAAGTGTTCTGTCGTACTTGCTTCTATATATAGTACAAGTACTATGTACTTCGTGAGTTGTTTAACAATAACTAGGATTGAGTTATACATAACTCCTGTTATTAGGTCTTTGGATTTTAGTAGCTTGACTATAAAATCCTATGATATAGATTTCCAAGGTATCTGTGGTATTAGAGTAGTGCTTATCTGTCCATAAGGTGTATAGCAGGAAGCCTTGTTCCTAGTACAGGTATCACACTCTGCTATTACTTCCTTGACTACTGCTGATAGGCGATCAACATAGTAGTGTTGCTTGACTTGCCAGAGGGTTCGTCGAACTCCCTGGTGACTATGTGCTAGAGCTACATAGTACTCTTTAACAAATTCTTTTGCGTAGGATTTAGAGACATATAACCTTCTGTTAGTGTACTGTTCTTTGTTATTTTGTTCTTGCTTGGCTAGAGCTAGCTACTCTAATTCCTGGGCTTTCTAGATTTTCTTTGTCCAAGGGTTGTTAGTTTCTATTGCTGCTATCTTATGTATAGCTGGCGCTAGGTCTTTATTTTCTAGAGTCTTTAAGATTACAATCTTTTTGTACTCTTTATTTCCTTTATAACCAGGCTGACAGCTTAAAGTGTCTGCTTGTGGGTTATTAGTTCCTTTGACATAATAAATTAATATATCAAATCTAGCAAGGGTTTGTGACTACCTTGCAAGGTGTCTGTTGCTGAGTTCTTTTATTGTTATGAATGTTTTAAGGTTTTTATGATTAGTGAGGATTAATACCTAGTGCTTTGTACCCTGTAGGTAGATCCTCTAATGTTCTAAAGCCAAGACTATAGCAAGAAGCTCTTTCTCATAGATGCTATAGTTTTGCTGAGCTGAATCTAGTGTTTTAGAGAAGTATGCCACAGGCATAAGTTTCCCCTTGTCATTTGGTTGAAGATGTACAGCAGCAACTGCTGTATTAGAAGTATCTGTTTCTATAGTACTTAGTTTGTTAGTATTATAGTTCCTGAGGATTGGTTTCTTAGCGAACCTCTTTTTTATTACTTGAAATGCTGCTTTGACAACCTTGTCCTACACAAAAGGAATATCTTTTTTTGTAAGGTTTGTTATAGGTTTCGAGATCCTAGCATAGTCTCTAATAAATTATTAACAGAAGTTAGTAAATCCCTAGAAGGATTAGACGTCCTTGACATTCTCTGGTGACTTCTATTCCAGAATTGCTCTAACTTTCTTAGGGTCTACCTCTATTTGTCTAGGAGTAATGATATACCCTAGAAAGATAGTATAAGTTACTCTAAACTTGTATTTCGAAAGTTTAAGGCAAGAGTCTACTGTTGCAAGCTGTTGTAGGACTTCCTTAACATACTTCTCATAGTCCTCTAACCTCTCTGAAAACACAAGGATATTATCTAGGTAATAGATAATAGTTATTCCTAGAAGATCCTTAAGTATTTTGTTGTTTTGTCTCTAACAAGTAGCAGGTGTGTTGGTTAGACTAAACGACATTACTGTGTACTTGTAGAGGCTCGATGACAAGACAAAGGCTGTCTTCTATTCATTCTCTTGCTTAATCTATATTAAGCTAAAGGCATTTTACTAGTTGAGTTTAGTGAATATCCTGGCCTTTCCTAACTTATCCTGTAAGTACTAGCCTTCTAGCAATGAGTAAGTGTCCTTAACTGTTGCCTTGTTGACGTCTCTGTAGTTAACACAAACTCTTCTATTTGGATTGTCCTTCTTAAATGTAATAAGTATATTAGAAGTAGCTGGTGAATCTGATTTTTAGATGTGTCCTTTCTGAATTCCTTCCTGTATATACTTCTCGAGAAGCTGCAAGTTCCTTTAATTATGAGGTCAAAGCTTCTACTTCTTGAGGTTATAACCCTTCTTTAATTTAATCTCATGATTCTACGGCTGATGTTTAGGGAGGGCTTGTATGTCCTCTAGGTTATTAAACAATTCTATAAATTCCTTATACTACACAGGTATTTTGTTATCAGCAGTCTAGCTGACCTGTGGAGGACCCTAGGCTAGGTGTCCTAGCACTTTGGAAGAGGTGGCGCTAACCTCCTTCCAGCCTTGCAGTCACAACTACATATAGTTACATCAACTAAAAGTAATGCTACATTTCTTCTAGTTGATGTCTAGATTATGTTCTCGAATCCAGGGCATACTAAGTATTGCCTCCTTGTTTCCTATCTCAACGACATTGAATTATATGTCTGAACAGTGTCTGTTAATAGTAGTCTTTGTAGAGATAGTTTACTAGTCAATAACTCTGTTTTAGTAAGTAACATTAGTCTTGTCAACAACACTCAAGACATAGGGTGAAGTTTTCTTGACTAGGATGTTAAGTCTTTTGTGGGCTTTCAGGGATATAAAATTGTCTGTTACTCTAGAATCAATTATGACCTGTAATTTCTTTCTCCTAATAGTTATAATTACATAAAATTGACTTTCTCCTAAAGTAGTGTGTAGTTCTAGTCTAACATAGTAGATGTTGAATATATTATTTTCAGCATTATTAAGCCAGGCTATAGTATTCTAAGCCCATGGAAAGAATATAACTTTTTCTTGATCTATGTATACTACTTTATATATCTGTTAATATTCTACACCTATCTAATGGTCTAGCAGTGTTCCTGTGAACTGCTTGTCTAATGTCTAGTTAGATGTTGGTTGTAGTTAGTGACATACCTATTCTGTTGTAGAGGGACCTAGGGTCTAAGCAGCCTAAAGTTCTCCTTCTACTAGGTAGTAGAATTCCTTAAGCAGTAGTGTCTTGTTACGGTTTATAGTGTAATTATATTCTTTCTCTTTCCTAGAGATGTGTCTAGAACCTTTATGTCTAAAGCAGATATGACCTGCCTGATTATCATTGATAATATATTGTTAGAGAGGAATAGGATTATGTCCTATAGTAGTATATAGGGACCAAAAGTCTAGCCTTTCACCCTTTATGTCTACCCAACGATTCCCTCTCTTATAGGTCCTAATAAAGACCTATGTATCCCCAACCTAGGGTTCTCTACTCTAATCATTCCTGCTAGACGATTCCGATGACTCAGAGGACTCTTCCTCTAAAGTACTGGCTAGTGATTTGTAAGTGGCCTATAATAGTAACTTGTGCTTGTTCTCTAAGCAAGTGTTGTAGTATTGTTCAAGGATAGAATCATCCTCTTCTTTAATCTAAGTTCTATATCCACGTACTTCTAATTCCTCATTAGAGAGCTCTTGTGTTTCTAGTAATACTATTTCTCTTTGAAAGGTAGCATTGACTTGTTTTCCCTTGTTAGCTTACTTCTTCGAGCTATATTCGTTTGCTCTATAGCCTGACTAGCTACATGAGTAGCATAAATTCTGCTTGTGTTAGCGGTTCTGTTCTTTCTAGGAAAGTTTACCTTTTTTCTCTTTAATCCTAGACTTGTGTGTTACATTAAGTTCTATTAGATCCCCTTGGTCGTGACTTTTCCTGGGATAGTATTCTTTGAAATAGCTATAGTTCCCTTTTTGTTCTAGGCGTTGCTTATACATGTAGTTGTTAATTCAAATTAAGCTGTCTACTAGCTTCTTTAAGTTAGTAGGCAGGTCAGAGCGTGACAACTCATCTTTTACCGTGTCCTTGAGACCTTAGTAGTATTAATCAATGAGAGTACTGTTGTTCTATCCTACTCTCGCTAAGTATTATTGAAATTCTAATGTATATTTCATAGTAGACCCTGTCTAGGTGAGGTGTTAGAGTCTATTGACTGCTTTCTTCTTAATGTTAATATCTCTGAACACTCTCTGTAGTTCTACTTTAAATCCTTTTACGTTGAAAAATAATCCCTGAGTCACAAGACTCATTTTCACAGTTAGTAAACTGTTAGTACATTGTCTCTTCTAATATTCCTTAATGTATAGCTTGATCTACTTGTAGGCGTCTCCTACAAGTCGAGTCACTATCTAACAGACTTAGTTAGATTCATTTAGAAACTTGTCCCCGTGGAACCCTAGGTACATAGAAGATTTCATAAGAAATTCTCTAAGTGTTGCTAGGTTTCCATTGTATTTGTTAGGCATAGGGACCTTAATGTCCTCTCTGAGAGTAACATTTGGTTCCTCTATTACCAGTGTTGGAGGTGGTGTAGGCGCTGGAGTGTAGTCTCTTTCGTGGCCAGAGGAGGACGACATAATCACGGTCTTACTTCTAAGCAGGTGCTCAAAGTATAACAAAACTACCTAACAGGTCTAAACAAACGTAACTAGTCTTGAAGGTTGGTATGCAGTAAGAGGTAAGAGCACGTGAAGTGTTTACTTGGAAGTGAACTTGTTACTTGTATTAAAAGAGTCAGAAGTAATAACTTAATAACTAAGATAATAAACTAAGTTGAGCACAAAGCTCCTATCTAATAGCAGACGTGCCAGTTATATATAGAACCTTTATTCTCCTGGAGCCTAGAGGGAGCCCCAGATCCCAAGCTCTAATGCAAGCTCCTGCAAGCTCCTGCAAGCTCCAACGGTCATGTGACTATATCACGTGATAACTATACTATGGAAATCCTTGGATCGTTTAGCTAGTCTAACCGATCCCCTCTGGCTGTAGGTTCCTTGTAGATGTGTTTGACCTGTCAGGGCGCCGCCTGGTCTTCACTAGTCCCGTGCTAGCACGTGATTCGTGACATACTAGTAGGTTAGTACTTTACTTACTATTTAGTAGCTTACTTCTAGTTTCTTTTAGCTCTTAAATTTTGTCTAGCTTACTCGCAGCTTACTTATAGCTTAATTCCAGATTACTCGTAGTTTACTCGTGGCTTACTCGTGGTTTACCTCGTTAACTTAATAGTTTAACTTATAACTCTTTTTAATCTATTAATATAGAAGTTTATCGCTTACCTAATTATTAATAACCTACCCGACGATTGGCAGCTTACTCGTTAACCTCTCTCTAGGCCCTAAAAATTATCTTAGGTTCTATAGAAATCCTTATTTTTTTTTAAATTCCAAGGGGGAAAAGAAAGGTGAGTATGTATTTGCCTGGTCGTTGTATCGTCGCTCGCTTGTACATCCACGGATGTAGAGGAGAGAGATAAGAACGGTAAGAGTGTCAAAAATGAGAGTTAAAAATCTGCCACCAATGCTTCATATCCAATTACGCTAGTACGATCGTATGAACTTCTATCTGTGCACCTGCGCTTCTGGGTTAAATAGCCTCGATCATTATTAAAGGAAATCGCCGCTCTCACATTAGAGCTTTCTTTTACTTACTCATTTACTTATCGCCGTGGAAGAAAAAGAGAAGAACGAAAAGACATTTCCTCGAGCGTGACAAGAAAAAGAAGGAAGTAGATAGATGCAAGAGAGAGGGGGTGATTATGTAGAAGAGAAGGAATTTGTGTTGAGCTTCGTGGGTGTACCTGAGGGGCTCGCTTGTGGGGTATGCGGATATACGGATTCAAAGGGGGGCTGAAGACAAGCCGACCCGCCGGGCTGATTACGAAGGTATGATATGACATGATGAGTACGAAGATAACATCTCGGTCCGTATCTTTCTGGGCTTGAGTTGTTATTATTTATCATCTCAAAACTTAGCTTTTCTGGACGAGTCACAAAAATGTACATGCAGTATCGTCAACGAGCAAGCGAGAAGTCTTGGTAATTATATCTTTGCTTTGGTATTGTATTTCTCCTAAAATTTCATTTTTCTCTTCACGAGAACACCAAAACGCCAAACCAGTGGAGAGCGATCCCAAGACAAAAAATCCGAGTCCATACAAAGTACCATCCTCATAAACATTACCCATGACATACATATCTTTCCCAAATCTATATCTTTGGTTTTTACCATCTCAAAAAAGTACTCGCACAGAATTGCAAAAGCAGTCTTCCTCTAAGACTCGAGCCAGTCCAAGAATTGAGGAGTAAAGTAGCTGACCACGATGCCAGCACCGGCTCTCAAAATACCCTCGGTGGATTCAAAAGCAATAGCTTTCAAATCGAAAACACCCGCTTTGGCACCTGCATGAAGCATGGCGAATTCCCCACTTACTTGGTAAGCAGCGATAGGCATGTTCTTTCCAATATCTTTGGCGTCGCTGATGATATCTAGATATTGACCTGCAGGTTTCACCATGATGATATCAGCACCTTCACCGATATCTCGTTCGATTGCTCTGCGAGCGAGACCTCGTCCTCCTGGTGGGAGTTGGTAGCATTTTCGGTCGCCGAACGAAGGGACTGAACCAGCTGCGTCGCGGAAAGGACCGTATAAGCAACCAGAGAACTTCGCAGCGTAGGACATGAGGGTTGTGTTGTGTGCGATTCCGGCTTCGATAAGCTTAAGTTTAATAGCTCGGATTCGGCCGTCGTTCATGTCGGAGGGCGCAACGCAATGAGCTCCTGCTTGTGCATATGCAATTGCGACATCTGAGATTCGGTCTACTGATAGCTGGTTGTTGAGAGTCCCGTCATCTCGCAGAATCCCGCAGTGTCCGTGGGAGGTGTATTCGCAGAGACAGACGTCTGCTACGATGTATAATTGGGGAAATCTTTGGCGGAGGAGACGGATACTGGCCATTACTGGACCTTGTGGGTCGTCGGCTGCGGTTCCTAAAGCATCTTTGCAACCGGGTGCCATTGGGACACCGAATAATATAACCGATCGGAGACCCTTTCGTACAAGGGGTTCGAGAAAGGGAACCAGTTTGTTGATTCCGCGACGGTACTGGTCGGGGAGGGAGGGAATGAGGATTTCTTCGTCAACTTGATCGGATATGAAGAGGGGGTAGATGAGCATTGCCTGAGATAATTGTTAGCATTCTGGTGGTATCCGCGGGGTAAAGTGTCTTCTTACCTTTGTTAATTGTCTCTCGGCTTGCCATGATCGAGAGAGTGGATGAGAATATCCGCCGTGTAATTGACTGGAGATATCGCCAGATATGCTCACACTGGTAGCAGTAGTACTCGCATAAGACATTGCTCGAGAGACAACAGAGCGGCGGTCGTCCATGGTAGAGGCGGTGGAAACTGCGCGGTTCAAAGGTCGGCGGTCCGAGGCGGTGTCTCTATAAGACAAATCGTGTACGAGACTGGAGAAAGACATGGTGTTGATGGGCGCAAGGGGATGAACGGGTTGAAGCAATTGAAAGGAACAAGGAGGAAGAAGAGGGGAAAATATGGGTGTTGTAGTTGGGGAGTGAGAGCGATTGATCAGGAACTGCCTTTTCGAGGGTCCAGGTGGCGGCGAAGACCTTCCTAAATTCTGAGCTACGATGCCGGTCCGACTGCGAAGAACCTCCGAGTGGCTTGTTTCTTGTCGGAGTACGGAATTCGGATTCGTTGATTCGATATCACCCCAAGCTCATTGGCTGCTTAATTTATTGCAAAGTTGGATTGGTGTTGGTGGTGAATGATCACAAGGGATGAGAAGATTGATTTATCTTGAAGATCAATTGAAATGAGGGATGAAATGAGGGATGCATTGAAACAGCGTTCCTCTTTTCTTTTCAATCCCATCGATGGATATTTCCTCAGGATGTCCGAGGCCTCCTCGGGGAAGCAATGCCGGAGGTCAGTACCGTAGCCAATCATATGTGCATAATATTGGTGACAAAACCTCTTTTTCGCTCCGAGGCTAGGAATCTTGACAACGTCTCTCGACACGCTCACTAATACCTTTTTTTACATCAAGCAATACGACAACGTAAGACCGCATAGTAGTCGCTCTTGAGATGCTGGATTACACTACGCAGTCATTCATTTTTTCCATTGTTACAAAAGACTCCCTACTTTGGGCAGAGGGTGTTGAGTAATAAGAAGATGCCACGAATAAAAATGCAATGTACTTAGTCCTCATCATATGAGATTTGGGTATTGTCAGAGATGCTAGTAAGTCCCGTAAGTGTCTCGTTGCTATTGAAACCGTTTTTTTATTAATACGCTTCAACTAACCACCACCAGGGCTGGAATTTGGAACTGACCTAGAGTACGTCCACTCTGCTGCCCAATTGTTCAAACAAGACTCGAATATCCAGAATTTCAATAATGATTAAATTTTTTGTAAAATTATTATTCTAGTTACGTTGGGCTCAACGTGTACTGTACCCCTTGTAGCTTCCTTCGTCCGAGCCCCGTGTAAGTTATCAGATTGCCTTCTCCGTGTTTAGTCTTCTCGGTAACCTCACCAGAAAATCTTGTTGTAAATTAGTCATCTCAGTTGGTTCAAAATTGCTCAATGCTATAGAGTAGTACGGCAGAGAAGGCATATATAGGTTCCGCACATCACATCAAAGGCTTCCTTGGGATCCAGATTATTCTGTAAAAAGTGCTGGATTGAAGTATATCAAAATGTAGCGTGTAGAATCGTGAAGTTCGTTTGGTCGTGCATTGGTAATCGTATTTTAACAATCTGTTTTCAAGATCAATGGCTAATGCCCTACCAGATTTCACTCCACGGTATAAAACTCCAACAAAGTGAGAAGACAGACTCATGCATTTGAGAAGCTGTTGTCATGATCAATGAAGTTATCTTCCAAAAACTCTCAATGTATTGCCTGGGGATGTATTTGCACTGGCCACCTATTTCCTGCGATGAGACGGTTTGAGTTGGGCCGTACCTCCTTGTTGCTTATGCCCTCACTGCACTCTTTGGCAGTAAGGTATTACCAAGCAGTTGGCTATTGCCAGGTGCACTGGGAGGATTGTCACTTGGGTTCAGATCTTCCCGTGGTTTCCAGGTTCTCCACGATCGGGTGCGTGGTTGGGAATTATTTGTGTAGGGAAAGAGCCATCTGCGGGTGGTCTCCTACATCGACTCCCATTCAAATGGGCCAGACGGGACTGAGCAAGTTTCTTGAAATCTAGATCGGTTAGTATGCATAGCTGGGAAGGTACGAGTGAGCATTCAACTCGCCAATGGCTTCCTCAGTCGGCTCGACAAGCGATGTCCTGGCAACACTCACTTGAGAGCACTTTCCCTTCCGGGTCCCTTCAGTCCACGGACAACCGAACGTTCCAAGGCAGCCGCAATGTCGCTCGTCAAATGAGCCAATTTCCGCCGGTGTCAGTGACACTTTTCACCTTCGCTCCTGCCACCAGGACAATTCCTGGCGCGTCGTCGACCGATCTCTTGTCTCGGCCTCACCTTTCCTTTCTCTTTCCCCCACAACCACCCACAACCATCCACCATCGCCGAGTGCAACACCAAAGGCCTCGTTGATGACAGTGGGGTAGATCTTTCAGGATCGCACATCTTCTTGTACGCCTTTTAGGGCATTCACTTTCGTCCAACATTTCTGAAGCACACCGGCGAGAGCGCCTTGCTAGGCGGCAATTCAACTCAATTCACCTTCACCTTCACCTCCACCTTCACCTTCACCTCCACCTTCACCTTCACCTTCGCACCCACGACACCAAACCTCGCCTCGCAGGCAACCACTCGCATCATGTCTTCTTCTGCTCCTAGCAGGAGGAGACGATCCATCCTCCCATCTCTCTCTTCCTTTCTTGACTTTGATTCGTCTGCTTCCAAGACCAGGAAGAGCAAGCCATCATTGAGCCGAAGTAAGTTGCCTCTCTCCTCACACCGATACCATCCCATCCTCAACATCCTCAACTTTGAGCCTCTGCACCCCACCACTTCATCATAGTCTCCCCTTCGTGTGACTCAACCTTCGACTGCCATATAATTTCTCAAGTGTCAGGATATCCCACGAGCAGTGCGCAAAACATTGCCTCTCTTCTGCCTTGTATCAGCATCCCTTACTAACTTGACTTTTCCACGCAGCCTCAACAATGACTACTCTGACTACTCTGCAAGCCTTCCATAGCAACCAAGCATCCGAAACCCTCGTGCACAACTCAGAGCATGACGATAGCATTGAGGAAATGGCAAGCATGCTGCTGGATGACACCACAATCGACCAGCTCAAAGCTGACCCAGGCAAGCGACTTTCCCAAGTTAGTCTTTCTGCGATTGTCAACGAAGACAAGGACCTACCTCCGAATGCATCCTTGCCTTTCACTGGAGACAATGCTTGGGTCAGGTATTCATCGCCAGTTCCCCCAGCCTCGAATGCCCAAATGTACGAGTTCAGCAGCTCTGAGGACGAGCTCAATACCTGCCCTCCACCCATTGCTCAAAAGCGCACAGCTGCACACCTTCGAAAGAGCTCTGCGCCCGCAATTCCACGCAGATCATCCAAGCGAAAGTCAGGTCGTTCCAAGAGCTCCTTCTCAAGCCCTCAGAAGGTCATTGGCCACTCTCGCCACTCCCATTCAGCCCACAAACTCTCCAAGAGCATTAGCACCCCCAACCAACTCATGAGCATGTCCGGACCAGCAGCGACATCAAGATCGGTTGATGCTGGCGTTATCAATGGCAAGATCCAGGCAATGCTCGAAGCCACCAATGCTTTGAAGCCTGTTAGCGAGTCGGCTCTAAATGGGCCTTCAATTGCCACCAAGAAGCGCCGTCTCAAGGACAACAAGGTTCTCAGCAAGATGAAGGCGGCTTTCAATGATCGTTTGGGCTCTCGAAGTGGCAAGAAGTCTCATGACCCAGCTCGTGATGATCGTCTTCTTGACATGTCGATCAATGATCTTCCGGAGAACGAAGAAGAAGCAGCCCTCTCAGCATTGACCTCTACTCTTGAGATCAGACTCAACGAAGGTATGGACTGATACCCTATTGCCAGCGGATTGAAGATCTCTGACAACCAGTAGGACAAAATCTTGAGCACTTTAAGAAACTCAAGAAGATGACTGGTCATGGTCAGATCTTGCGCAAACCAGTTGCTGAAGACGGAAAGTCCTTGAGAAGTCGACAGTCTCATGAACGAGATGACCCATTCTCCGAACGTCCTTCCTATAACCAAAGAAGACTAACAACAAGCTTTGAGCATAGGTTGAGAGAAGAGGCGATGACTCCCGAACAACAGACAGTTCCTGACCTCCCAAAAATTCCCCGAAGCCTCGCAACTATGCCACTTTTGGGGAGAAACTTGTCTTCACATACCACATATGACGACTTCGATTTCTTTTCCTCCAGTCCAGAAGGTCAGTCAACCCCTCGAATGAGATTGGAGCCTCGATTTGAAGAGAATGGCAAGAAGACTCTGCAAATTGCACCTACCGAAGCCCCTTCAATGTTTGATCCAGATACTACGATGGGAGGACAACTCCTCTCTCAACGCGACGAGCCACAACTTCCACTGAGAGCTCAGCAATCACAAGATTTCCAAGTTGATGTTCGAGTAGACGTCGGCGAAGAAGTCATTAGCAGATTGAGTCTACTGGAACAACAATCTGGGGCGGACGAGCAACATTTTCAAGCACACATCGATCAGGATATCCAAAGTAGATTGGGTCTTTTGGAGAGACAACGAGTTGAAGTACGTGAGCCACAAGTTCAACTCAATGAGCCACAATCCCAACTCGACGGACAACAACCTCAATCGAATGGACAACAACGTATTCTAAGCGCCGAACATGGATTCATCAATAGGTTGGCTACCACCACCCCTGATCTGACTCTACAAAACGCCTCAGCCCGTTCCCGCCGCAGATCTTCCAAGCTAGGCGGGGTTAGCACCAAGAAGCACCCTTCCCCAAGCAAAAACGACTTAGAGGGTTATGAAGCTGAGTTGGCCATCATGTTACCAGCAGTCATACCACTTACCCCCTTTGAACTGCAAGATGCAACAGCTGAACAATCCGTGTCGACCCCATCTCCTTCTGCAAGACACCCGATTGACAACGACGTTGCGGTCCATCCAAATTCAAACCGCACCTCGAGGGCATCGGATAGATTGAGCAGAAGTGAGATAACCCGCGCAATTGATTCGACCACAAACCTTTCCAGATTCTCCACCCAACGATTTTCAATCAGCAGCCTCACTGGATTTACTAGCCCTCACTCGAGACAAAATAGCAGACAAAGCGTCATGTTGGCGGATGATACGAATGATAGTCGAATGGAGACCGATGAGCTACAAATGGATGTATCTGCTTACAAACTCAGATAAGCATGTACTACCACCGGCATCTTTTGTGGAGTCCTTTTTTCCAACGGAGTGGATGGAATTTTCAATTTTGCGAAGTGTTTATCGTCATATCGGGTTCTGCTCTGCTTGGTAGTACCTCTTGATGGCACATTTCGGGATACAAATTGTCAGAGTTAGTTTCTTTTGCTTTTGCTTTTTTCGCTCCATTTCCCCTTTCTTTTCGTCACTCTTTTTTTTCACGTCCATTTCTTCCGCGACTGGTGTTTGGCGTATATCTCTCCGTTTCAACGAAATTTGTCGTAGGTCGGGATCCAGAACAGAATCAGGTTGCAGCTGAATTATCAGGGGACATACACAGTAGATACACAGTAGCTTAATCATGAAAGTAGTCGCATTAGGACGTTGGTAGCTAGCTCAGATTCACAAACTAATTAATACAAAGAAATTCTCTTCCTCTTTTCCCTGGGAAAAGTTGAATTCAAAATCTTCGTTTCACCGGGATTCCCGTCGTGCAAGTGTTGTGATATTGTACAAAAATGATAGAGGAACATTCAAATTTGGATCATGGGCTTGGTCAAGGGAATAAATGACCAGGCTCGTAAATCCATTATTGAACTCCCTCAAGGAGTCCCAAATAGACTCGTCCGAGCACACTGGACTGGCAACAAGACCTCTCGGTTGAAGCCAATTGAAGAGGAGCCTACAATACACGACCTGGGATTCGAGAAAGCCCCGATTAATATGTAAGGAGAAGTTGGCCACTGGACGGAATATCTATATGCAAGTTATCATCGAAATGGAGGATATGAAGTGTCCTGGTAGAGGTTTTCCTTTTATGGGAGGGTTGTTGCAGGTGGACTTTGGAATAAGCTGCCGTTGAATTGTCACGGGATGAAGTTGTCTTTTGGAATGAATTTATTTTTGCTTTTTCGTTTTAGTGATGGCGGTGCTGTCTGTAGGTTACCTACGAATTGTCACGATAAAATATCTTGCTGTTCATGGGCTGCCCGGTTACCTGTAGACAGCATCGAAAAATCATGTTATCCGTAAATACCTAGTCATGGGTTGCCGAGGAATAGCGAACAGAGCAGGTCAGTAGGGCAGTATGGTACGTCGTCACAAATCTTCATGTGGCCAAGTGGATTTCAGCTAGTTGAGCTCACCGATATCTGAAGATTACCTCGACTTTCTCTCCTGTTATTGAGGATTCCATGCAGGTAACACCAGGATGTTCACTTGTTAAGACGATGCAGAGTAGTTTTAATTATGAAGCATTCGCATTAGGATGTAACTCGCTAGCTAAAACACTAGATCCTCTGAATTGATTGCTTGCTCGCAAAAGCCACCCGGGTATCTCATCATACAGTTGTCGTTGTGGTTGTTAATATTGTACAAAGTAAAAGGAGATTGCTCATTTATTCATCAAGTTCCCGTCCGTCATATCGTGTGAGGTATTGATTTAATACGCGCGATGACTTCCACGACCATCGGTTCCGTGCATACGTCTTGTACCTGCAGCCTGGGAAATTGTTAGTTGGGAATGGCAAGGGGGAAGAAGGGGGGAGTAAGAGGCGAGGTGAGCATACCTTCAAACCGGGTCTTCTCGTCAAAGAACCTCGTAACTTCATCATCGCTCCGGACACTTTGTCGCCGAGTGATGCATGTCTTTTGTGGTGGACAACAGGCGTAGCATGTGCCGTTCGTCTGCTGGTTCCCCATCCTGAACGTCTAGTTGTTCGGGGAGCAGTGGTGTGATGAGCTGCTGTTGTGTGGTGCGTACCGGTTGTATGGGTGTTATGATGAGCGGGATGAACTGTGGTAGTCGTCTTAACCGTTCTGCTGTTTGCGTTGCGGCCGCGAAGACGAGTCATCAATGTTGGTTTTGTGGTGCGGGTCTCGACCATTCTGTTTCTGTTGCTGGATCTGAGAGGCATGGTGGGTGATTTAGGGGGTGTTGTGGGAGTTGTGGAGAGGGAGGATGTGGATGTGTTTTTTGTTTGGAGGGAGTTGGTCGTTGATAGGGGGTTTGAGAAGAGTGGTTGTGGTGTTTCTGGACTTGGTGTTGGGAGGGGGTGGTTTATGAAGTCTGATAGTGTTCTTGGTAGATTGAAGCTGTTGAGTGTGTTTGTGTTGTTGGATGGAGGAGTAAGAGGAGGGTTCATGCTCTGTAAATATATAGATGTTGTAATGCGGGGTTACCAAGATTTCGATTCGTGGGGAATGTTGGAAGGGGGTTTTAGATGGTGAATAACATAGAGAAATCTTGTTTTGCTTGAGCTTCTTATGACGATTTTTTGATACTTGGGTACAAATGGCATTTTGGCGGTCAAAAGACCCTTGATGTGTGGGACGTCATATTGAAACTTTAGATGGATATGGACCAATGAAATATAGGGGTTTTCTTTTAATGGCTTTAACTGAAGTGTCTTATTGGAGGAAATTGGGATGTTTGAGGCCAGAAGACAGGGGAGCGAAAGCAGGTTTGTGGCTGAGGGGAAGGAGGCTTGGCTGACGAGAATTTGTGTGGAGGTGGGGTGCTTGATTGGATGTTTCTGTAGGGCTGAGAATCGAGCTGTGGCTGGTGACTTGGTTTTGGGGGGATATTGCTTGGAAAGGAGAGAGTTGGTTTAGAGTTGGACGGGATGATGAGGGTTCGGGAAGCCATGTGGTAAAGATGGAGAGAAATGTGGAGGGATCTATGGAATCGAAATACTCGTAGTGAAAGTTAGAAGTGCATGTTGTGAGAAGTGCCAAGAGAGTGACGATCTGGTTGGCTACGTCATCGTTTCTGTAGTGTAAAGAGAATATTTAGGATCGAAAACATCGTGATATGTCGCATAACTCGGCAGCCATTGATTTCTGCAAACGGAGTAATGAAAGCATGTACATGTCGTGGCACACGTATCGCTGTTCGCAAGATAACGGTGAGACTGACAACAGCAGAATTTCGCGACCACTCCTTCATTGACGCTACGAGAGCAGTGAAGGCAAGCAAAACATTGCTATCTAGCCTTGCCTTCTGAACACTGGACATGCCTGCGGGAATGCGCTCGCAGATTTGCAGCAGGCAAGAGGTCTTGGGGCTATTAAAAACGTGGAAGATGGTAATCCTAAGCTAGACAGTTCCAAATCTTCAGGTCGAAGACAGTCAAAACAAGACAGTCAAAACAAGACAGTCAAAACAAGAAAGTTAGTCTATCGCGAGACCTGAGTCGAATCTCACATCCGTCTCGAGACCATTGTGAAAGCATTGCTTGATATACTCGAGGTCTAGGACTCCCCAAGTGCGTGAGTAACCTGTTTGAATTGAGAACGCCCGTAAACCGCAAAAAGTTGCTTGAAGGTAAGATCTGTGAATTGTAAAGTGACACCCAAACCACGAGCTTTGAAAGGGACTCGAAAGGAACTCGAAAAGAGCACAATAACCAACGCCCAGCTGGCGACCCATTTTCCTGCCAATTCTAGTACCAGAACCTCGCTGGAGATCGGAAACAACAATACTTCACAAACATCAGGAAAAGTTTCCCTTGAGATGAGAATTGGCTACCGGCAAGTACTTACGCAAACATTGTCTCACCGAAAGCCTCTCATTTCTCATTGCACGTACAGCCGCATTCCGCTCCAGCAGAGTGACGTCCAGTGTCATGTACAAAAAACGCGCTACATCATCCTTTATTCACTACTGTACTCTACTGCTAGTAGAAAAGCCATCTAGCTACCCCTCCATCCCAAGTCCAATTGGCCAATTAGCTAGTTGTCCGGAGCAAATGTCCGTATTTGCCCCTGATTCTGCTCAGGGATTCTGCTGAAAAATCCTTACGTCGTTGATTTTTAAAAGGGACTTAGGATGAAGAGTAATCTTTGCGATTTCTTATCATTCAATTGCAAGCACAGCAACGCAACAACAGCAGAATCTCTCACAATGTCTCAATTCGAGAAAGGTATGTAGTGTATAGTTTACCCATTATGAGAAATAGAGTCAACTGACACAACCCTCTTAGGTCACGAAGTTCCAGTCGCCCATCAGTCGGCCCCAGGAAAACAACATGAAATGAAAGGACCCGATCCCGTCAACGACCAACTACCTACCGGTGAAGGAGGCTACCAACCATACCTCGCAGCCGGTAAACTGAAGGGAAAGAAAGCCTTGATCACCGGCGGAGATAGTGGTATCGGAAGAGCAATTGCGATTCTCTATGCCATGGAAGGAGCACAATCCACAATCGTCTATCTGGAAGAAGAAGAAGAAGATGCACAGAAGACAAAGAGTTTAGTCGAGGAGAAAGGAGGAAAGGTCGATTTGATACAAGCGGATTTGAGAAAGAGTGAGGAATGTAAGGAGGTAGTTGAGAAAGCAAAGGAGGGGATGGATGGAATTGATATTTTGATCTTGAATCATGGGTATCAGATGATGAAGGAGGATATTTTGGAGTTGAGCGAGTATGTCTCACCCATCTTTCTTCTGTTCGATATCCAGTACTGATTGAGAACCCAGAGAACAATGGCTCAACACCTTCAACACAAACATCCACCCCTTCTTCTTCCTCTCCAAATACACCATCCCCCACCTGTCCCCGGGCTCCTCAATAATTACCTGTGCCTCTGTAAACCCCTACATCGGCCGACCAGATCTCCTCGATTACACATCCACCAAAGGTGCCATCGTAGCATTCACCCGCGCCCTCTCAAACCAACAAATTGGAAATGGGATTCGAGTAAATTGTGTTTGTCCAGGACCGATTTGGACACCACTGATTCCGGCGACTATGAACGAGAGGGCGCAGAAGGAATTTACTAGTCCGATGGGACGGCCGGGTCAGCCTAGTGAGGTTGCTACTTGTTTTGTGTTTTTGGGGAGTGCGGATAGTGGGTTTATGAGTGGGCAGAGTTTGCATCCTAATGGGGGAGTTATTGTTGGGAGTTAGGTGTGGAGGCAGAAGGATTTTGGGATTTGGATGGTGGCTTTATGTCTAGAGATATGGATTAATGAAAAATGATTTGAATGCTCTTTCGATGCTCTCCGTAGCAACACCCTTCACTTGAAAAGTTCTGGGACCTTTCGGCTATTTAAGTGATTTCGGTACAATTACAAAACTCAAGTCATCTCCTCAAGTCTTCCAAGCCTTCTTGGAGAATAGATTTAATTGCCCCGGAATATTTGAGATATCATTTGTCAGGGAGACTCAGTAAAAGAAAAACAGTCTTGACCTCTCACTCTTCCGGAGTTGGGGAAGCTCGTAACCGAAATGTGGGGGTAGATCCCGAGGTCGGGAAATCCACGGTTACACTTCCCCAAGCTTGTAGCTGTTTGCATTTCGACACCCTTTCTCCCGAGGTTCCTCACTCAACAACAAAACCTCTTGCATTGTTTTCGGATTCTGCAGACTCTCTTCACGCCATATGTAGCTTTCCGCGATGAAGGGTCTTGCCACTGGCTTGCCAAAGCAATGTAGCTTCCACGCTGCTCCAGGGAAATCCCTCACCGGAGTTGTGTGTCACAGAATCTCTTTGAGCTATTCAAACCACTCCCGATCTCCCGGGAAACTACCACGAGTTCGCAATGTTTCGAGTAAAGCTAGGAGACCGAGGACGGCTATCTTTTTTCCTGGTATGCTTCCCTCTCTGGTGTTTGAATTGAGTTGGAGTGGATTTGGACTAATGAATGGAATAGGACAAGGAGTCCAACGAGTTGGAATGCTCACACCATGGCTCGAAGCCTTCCCCACAACCGCAAAACCAGCAGTCGAAGAAATTGACCATCTGCTAGGTTACAAGCTCTCGAAAATAATAGAGGAAGGACCAAATAGCACACTCACAGCTACAGAAAACTCCCAACCCGCAATAATGGCCTCCTCCCTCCTCATCCTGCGAATTCTCGAACGCGATTTCGGTTTCAAAACCGCAGAAAGAGTGGATGTCACACTAGGTCATTCCCTCGGGGAATTCGCAGCACTAGTTGCTGGAGGATTCGTCTCTTTCGAAGATAGTCTATACCTCATCCGCAAAAGAGCAGAAGCAATGGCAGAATGTTCACGTAGAGCTTGCTCCGAATTCGGCGGAGAATACGGAATGGTAGCTCTTGTCACAGAACCCAACCACCTCGTCCCATTAATCGAGTCTATTCACGAATTCCTCGGCTTCCACAGCGCGGGCTCGAAGTCTGAGAGCGCGCAGGATGTCCCGCCTATCCAACAGGTTCTTATTGCGAATATCAATAGTAAGAATCAAATTGTTCTTAGTGGGAATATTGAACGGATTAAGACTTTACTCACGCATGTGAGACAGTTTGGGGGGCATGATCCGAGGGCTGTGAGGTTGAAGAGTGATAGTCCTTTTCATAGTCCGTTGATGAAACCTGCTGCCAGTGCAATGAGGAAGATGCTGGATGGGAAGAGTAGGGTTAAAAGGAAGGAGGGGGAGGATATTGTCTCGTTCCCTGGGAAGATGGAGTGTATTAGTAATGTGAGTGCGAGACCTTTTGAGAGTAAGGAGGGGTTAAAAGATCTTTGGGCTAGGCAGTGTGTGGAGACTGTTAGGTGGTGGGATTCAATAAAATACCTGGATCAGGAACAGCATGTTCGACGCTGGATTGGCATTGGACCTGGTAAAGTGGGACGGAACTTAGTAGGGAAGGAAGTTGGTATGCGAGGGAGAGATGTTGTGAAGGGTGGTGGTGTTTGGGGAATCAGTGACCCAAAGGAGATTGAAGAAGTTCTAAGAGCTTTGGAGGAGACAGAGACAATTGGGGATGAGGAGTAATTGTGAAACGTTAACTCGGTGTGGAAAAAGGTACTGTTGGGGCGTTTGGCCAAGGGAATGAGTACATGACTATGAGTTGCAAATATACCCCTTTTTGGAAATCCGTAGCCAGGAATGAGTCTGCAACGCTGCGTTTAAAAGTCTCATTGAATAGAGACAATTTCAGTTTACTTGTTGATTCTTCGAGTTGGCTTGTCAAACTGGAGCAACAGGGTTGACTTTCATATTCGACAAATCTGATACCCATGAAACTCCTCTGATAGGCGGGCCAGGGTTGGAGAACCACTATTGAGCAATTTGAGCAAGTTAAAGCCAATTAAGAGCTTAAAGTTCTAAGCAATCTTCGGGAGGTCTTACCATACACGATGTCAAGAAGTCGATCGAATCACTGGACATTTATGCATGAAAGTCTGTGAATCACTAGCCCTCAAATCCGGACGGGATTTGATCGTAAAAGTGAACTTCAGTATTCAAAACAAGAGAACTTAAGGTGATAATAATGTTTGGATTCAAAGTAACAAATCGGGTTCTTCTCTCAGTATTCTAGCAACCTAGAATCACCAAGCGGCATTAGATGGTTAATGATAGATTGCGAGGGTAAGGAGGGTAAAGATGAGGGGAACTAATTATGAAGAAGGGGAAAAAATCTCATCGCTCCAAGGTATATTTGAAGCGAAACTCCGCGCCCGAAGTCTAACGCCTGCCATGATAAGTATGAATGCCTTTTTTTTTGCGCCAATGTACAAACCAGAATGCTACAAACCTGTGAACGCCCTGGGATATCTGGGATAGTGATATTTGCGTTGTCCTCCCTCGGTCGTGAGTAGAGGATGTGTGCTTGTGTAATGATACCTCCGCAATTCCAACACCGCCCCCGTGGTATATGTTGTAATGAAAACAGTCGTTGTATAAGAATTCATCCCCGTTTTGTCTCAATAAGTTTGTTGCCAAAGAGTGACATCCCACGTGCAAAGATGTCTCTATCCCAAATCATCTCAATTGAGTCACGCCTCCACAAGCAGAAGCGGCCTCAAACCCGTACCGTAGCCATGCTTATTAAATCGTCGTAGTGGGGGGCATATCCTCTTCTAGCAACTCCTGCACAATGTATTCGTCCCTTCTGTCACCAAAAGTACCTTCACCCGGGCCGTTGAGAATTACCTCTTCGGGGATGTCCTTTTCCCATGGCTTTCTTCTGCGGGGTTGCGTGGGCTTGCTTGCGAGATGGGGTACCGTGATTGATGGTATATCACGGATTCCTGGAATTGGAGCGCCGGAGGTGATGAGCTCAATGATTTCGGCGAAGGTGGGTGGGTAGGGTGCGGATGCTTCTTGGGTGGGAGGAAGCTCAAGTTCATGGGTTGGATGGGGATTTGAGGACTCGGGTTTCGGCGCATCCGGAGAATTGACTCTTTGATTTGAAGATGAGGCGTCTGTTTGAGAGTCCGGACGCGAGGAGTTTGCTGAAGGTGTACTCATATTGGTGGCGGAGAATGAAGTTGGGTTTGAAGTTTGCGGAAACCGCTCGGGATAATTGTTGGTTAAGTATGCTTTGTAGGAATCAAAGTCAATAGTTGTCTTCTCCTTCCGGGATAAATAGAAGCACTGCGCGCGGATTGTGAGGTCTTGTACTTGAGAAGGAGCAGGATTTGGTCCTAAAATCGCAACGAGGCCTCCCTGTTATGGAATTGTTTAGCCCGGTACCGGTGGTCCTCGAGCAAGAACGTGGGGCAAAAGATATGGAAAAGTAGTTATTCACTAAAAAAATAGTGGGGTCTATAGAAGACGTTTGGGGGGATGAAAGTGATTCTATTCAATTGCCGAGGACAGCTTCGAATCTCCAAGTAAACTTACCTGGAACTGTTTATCGTTCTCCCAATCGTAATTGTCAAGCTTCTGGAAGATGTCATTATCCTCAGTAGCTTCTGAAGAAGTTGCCATTATGCTTTGGTTTTGATACCGTGGATTGGTATCTACAACTGAGGGGTTCAATGTTGTTGTTGATCCCAAGTAAGGCTGAGCCGAACGAATCCGAAGTTTTACACAGCTGTCTCCACCAATCACATATCAAGTCACGTGTAGCGGCGAAAGGGTAGTTTATGGACAAAAGCAAATACATACTTGGGGCGGGGTAAGTGCGAAATGGGCCATGGTTATTATTTGCTTTGGCAATACGGGTATGAACGGAAGAAACATATTCTAATGTTTGTATGCTAGTTATTTACCAAATATTATTACTTGAAAAATTTCAGATCCTCAATACCTAGTACCTACCTAGGTATCCTTTGGCGAGAGTAGATTTGGGTCTAACCGCATTCGTCGGTGCGAAGTTGGTCACCGCTTCCTGAAGCCACAAAACCCCAGCCTTTTTCCTTAACCATCACACAAATCTCAACCCATTCACCCATCCGCCAACACCTTTCTCTCTCTTCTTTTCTTTCGCGATATTGTTCGCTGCATCATTGTGCGCGTGCAGACTACTACTACTACTCTCATCCCACCTCCCTTTGTCCCTTTCAAGCTTGCTGTGAGCTCTTCGCAGTCCCCGCAACACGATGTCCGAATTCTTAGGGTAAGATCATAGCCTGGATCCAATTCAGATTAGCTGGAAGCTAACATGCGCCGATTGAAGAGCGAGGATATCTCTGGTATCCAGGAGCGACATTAGGTAAGAGACTTGATGTTCCAATCTGATTTTTCGCGCGCGCTGACTTGGTCAACACAGATATGTTGGCACACTCCACGAGATCAACTCAGAGGCCTCGACGGTCGCACTAGAGAATGTATCATCATTCGGTACAGAAGGGCGAAAGCAGAACCCCGAAGAAGAAATCGCGCCTTCCGATAGCGTATACGAATACATTGTCTTCCGCGGTAGTGATGTGAAGGATCTGCGCATCGAAGAAAAACCAGCGAGTCCAGAGCCCAAACGTCCCCAGGTCCCCAATGACCCAGCTATCCTCGGTGTAAGTCATACTTCCTTCGCATATCGAATACCTTCTTCGACCTCGTCCTGCTTATGTGATGAAAAATTCCGGATGTTAACTCATATTGTCTCCGAGAGCGCAAAACCATGTGGAGATTTCCGTTGCCTTCCTTCTGATTAAAGCTATACATATATAAATCTGTTTGAGAATCTAATATGCAACATCATACTGATATCTTGTACGCAGGGAACTCGGCCAGCACCCCAAGCTCAAGCTTCTCAAGGTCCCCCAAGACAAGCTCCGAATCCACAACAAGGTCCTTCTCCACCGGCAGCTCCCCAACAACAACAGCAAGGTCCACCACCGGGTGTTCCTCCATTTTCTCAACATCAACAATTCCCTCCACCATTCTATCCTCCTCCGCCAGCCGGATGGGGACGCGCTGGTCCTCCAGGCCCTTCTGGCTATCCTGGAATGCCACCATTTGGTGCTCCACCTGGTTGGTATCCACCTCCAGGGCAAGGATTTCAACCTTTCCCTTATGGTTATCCTCCACCTCCGGGCCAATTCCAACAAGGCCAGCAAGGTCAACCACCCAAGCCTGCACCAATTGGTCCTGGCGCAAACAAGCAAGCTGTACCAGGTCCACTTGCTCAGCCAAATGACAAGCAAAGCGAACCAAAGAGCTTGGCCAAGCCCGCGGAAATGGCTGCTGCTGCTGTTCAAAAGGCTCCTACACCACCAAGTGTATCAAAACCCTCTCCTCCCACTACACAAGCTACCGAATCAAAGCCATCCACTTCGCAAAACAACACACCTGCTGGTCCATCGAAGTTAACTCCAAGTGGCCCCAAAAACAACAATCGCATTCAGCCAGCACTCCCATTGCAAAGTCCAGCGGCTCCCAAAGCTCCATTGGCCAATGTCGCTAACACAACTGCCAACACCGAGTCGACTCTAAAGGATGCGACTGCTGCTGCAACCGCTGCTGTGGCCGCGGCGATGGCTAAACTTCCACCTGCTGGCGGACAGGCAAATGGAAACAACGTGGACAACTTGTCAAAGAAGGTCAACGAGATGAGAGTCAATGAACCAACTCGTGCTCCTCGCCAGCCAACTGGTGCGGGTGGTTTCAATACAGGGAGAGCACCACGCGGTGGACGAGGCGGTGCGAGAGGTGGTGCTGCCCCAAAAGTGGAAGTTCCCGCTACCGATTTCGACTTTGCAGAGTCCAATGCCAAGTTCAACAAGCAAGACTTGGTAAAGGAGGCTATTGCTGGGTCTCCAGGAGAGCATGTCCCAGAAGCTTCACCCGAACCAGAAGCACCAGTGGGTGGATATAATAAATCAACTTCATTCTTCGATAACATCTCATCTGAAAGCAAGGATCGAGCTGATGCCGGAAGCTCAAGACCAGGTGGACGAGAGTGGCGCGGTGAAGAGCAAAAGAAGAACCTTGAGACCTTTGGCCAAGGTAGTGTAGATAATGGCTACCGTGGCGGTTATCGTGGACGAGGACGTGGACGAGGATATCGAGGCCGCGGATACGGAGGTCAAACACGTGGCCGAGGAGGATATCGTGGACGGGGCGATGCACAAACTATTGTGCAATAATTCCAATACTGACTGGACTGGACTCCCACCAAAACGCCTAATGACGAATCGAAATTTCTTTTGCGTTGTATCAAAAGTTGCTAGCGACGAATTCACTATTTCGGAAAGGACGATCGATATCCTTTCTACCAGGCTTTGGGTATCACACAATGCTACCATGAGCAGCATCATGGGAGTATTTCGGTGTACTTGTGTTTATTATTGATTCTTTCTTTTATTTTTCCTTTTAAACTGTACCATCAGGGACAAGTTACGGACTCTATCGCTGCAGGGTATAACGAAAATTACCGGATATGTGCAACGATGTTGGATGGCGCTTAGCGAGGTCTGATCTTGAATGACTGAAGGTAGAGTCACAGATAACGAACGGAGTAAGGGGGTCAGCTTACTATTCAAAGCACTGTTTCTCTCATAAGGGCGGAATGAGTGTATACCATGATGTGAGAAAGGGATGAGATAATAATGGGTTTTGAGGACCTAAATTGGTGTGGCACGAGCACTGCACTCATGGAAAAATTAAACAACCTTCAAACCACACTTTACACTCTACTTGTATTGTGATTGTTCTCTCGTTGTCCTAACTTTCTGGAATAATCCGAAGTATTACTCTAGATGGTTTGGAGAATTGAAGTTCATTGTTCTAGATACCTCGGACAACATTTGAAATTATTCCAAGCTTTTAAGGCAATGTATACGTATTACCCTAAAAGGCTGGAACAATGAGTTAGATAGGCAGGTACGAATCTGATGTGTGTCTATCCGCTATGTGCTCTGGTCACCTCATTTTCTCTACGCCCATACTACTATACCATCCAACACCATAAGATATCCTTCATCATGCGTTTTCTTTCAATCCAACAACAGCAGGGGGAAGTCCTCCCAGATTTATCGTACATTCCACTGCCTTTTAACTGGTTTTGCGCTTTCAGCACTTGGCTAGAATGGGACCAACAAATGCTGCTATTATTTGGAGAAACCGAATCTACTGATTATTCTAAATCTTTGGAATAACAATTGCGGGTTGTCCCACACCGTTTCAAATAATATCCAGAAAAGTCAGGGAATGAGTATAAATTAACTTTTTTTATATCTATAATAACCTTCCTTATCAATCCCTCAAAATTCTGTCATTGAAATGCATACTAAAAAAACGCGGATCGCATTAATTCCTGACATGTTCGTAATCAACTACCCCATGCGAGTCGATATCTGTTGTTATCCTCTCGACTTAAATTAACTCTTTTTTTGCAACCTCCACAAACTCACTGTCTTTGGGAGTATTGGTACAGCAGAGTAAAAGTCCCGCATCGTCAGAACACTCAACATCTCCTTCCTTCTCGCTGGCCTCCTTTGTCTTCTTCTCCCAGGCCGGACAGACCTTCTTGTCTTCCGAGACAGGCTTCAAATGCTCGACGATGGTGATAGTTCTCTTCATGGTGTTCCAATCGTCATGGTGCGCGACGCTTTCCCATCTCGCATCGAACTTCTTCTTGTCGTCTGAGTCAAAGTCGCTGCTGATTCTCAAGTACAGAGCCCGGATGGAACTTCGAAGGCTTTCGCAAGGGACGAGATCAGGTTGTTTCTTGCTGAAAGCCTTGCATATGGAGACTATTGCGACTAAGACCAGTAGTGTTATCAGGGCGGCACCGAGCCAAGTTGCGACGAACCAAAAAATGTTGGAGAGAGTGGTGAAAAAGGTTGGTTTTGGTACGGAAGCGGTTTTCTCCACGAATTTAATGATTGTTTGAGGGGCTGTTGTGTTGGTGATGGTGTGGCAGTATTTGAGGAGGCCAGGGGTGTTTTTTGTGAGGTCGAGATGGAGACCGGGCATGATTCTGTCTAGGCCCAGCTTGAATACAGGGTTTGGGCAAGACATGATGGGCGGTCGTTTGCGTGTTTGTTTGATGTGACGGATGGTGGATTGATAAATCGATGTGGATAGATTTCGTATGGATGCGGTTTTGTGGAGGGGAAATGGGAAGATATATGTAGCAATGCGGGAGCGAGTCCGATGGGGGCGGTGTTAGCGTGAGCTTATCGCTAATGCTACGCTACAACCCCAAGCGTCACTAGAAACAAGTGTGAACTCTAAGCCTCACTAGCAAGTTAAGCTGTTTTGGAAAATCATAAACTAGATTTAGTTATCGCAGCATAATATAGTAGGAATTCTGAGTCTCGAGTTCTGACACTCTCTTGTAAGCCTAGGAAAGAGCCCACTTCTAGAGGTGGGCACTGCTGCCTAGGTGTGAGAATGGTGGCGCAGCCACTCACAATTTCACGTCAAAAAACCGAGATTCTTTGCTTTTTTTCTTCGAGAATGAATATGATCATTACGACAAGGGGTAAAGAATCTTACGAGGGTTTAGTATACTCCGGTTGTACAGCGCAGCGGTGAATTACATGTTCTGTCGATCTCGCTTACTCTGAGGCAGAAATAATCAGCTGTAGTCTCCAGACACTTTCCATTATCTAATTGTTCTCGCACTTTTAGACGAATAAAAATAATTTGCAATGTTCTAACTTCTTAGAACAACTGAAATCTTGCTCGAACAATATGGAATGGAGTAGAATAGAATTGTTGTACTCTTTGCCAAGTGCGAGTTTTGACTGTAAGGCTGGTTTTTATATTCGATTCGCTGGCTCGTGGAGATCATCCTTATTGTACAAAAAATCACAGAGAATTGATTTACATTCTTTGAGTGTGGTTGCAACCTTCAAACCTCTTAAACTCCAACTACCTTTGCTTGCATCTCTCCCTCCTGGCAACATCTATCAACCTCACGCCCAACCAAATCACCACAAGCCGTTCCCTCTTCTTTAGCTTTTTGCAACAAGCATGGAGGAACTTTGCTCCCAGCTTCCAATACCTCCAATTTCTCAATGATGGTAATAGTCCTCTTCCCCATCCTCAAATCATCATGATGCTTAACACATTCATACCGCTCATGAAACCCAGCCAGCGTCCAATCCATATGTATTATGCTTGTTCCTTGTCTTGCCAATGTTATGATGGAGCGCCTCAGACTAGGACATAGTATAGGAATTTTTGTGTGCTTTGATCGGGTGAGGTATTTAATCTTTATGACGATGAAGAGGACGTAGAGAGTTGATAAGAAGCCGATGATTGCGAAGATTAACATTATAATGAAATAGGGGCTTGCGAAGGGACTTTTCGGGGGGATTGAATTGTTGGTTATAGTGCTGCAGTACTCGAGGAGTCCGGGGGTCTTTTTGGAGGAGATGAGAATATTGAAGGCGGCATTTGGGTCGTAAGGCATTTTGAGTGAGTGCTCTGGGATAAAAAATTGAGCATGAGACGTTTTCGTGTTTGCTTGATGTTTTTGTATGACTGGAACGATAAACAAATATAAGTACGCTGTGGTTAAGAAAGAAATGTACCTACGTATCCAGAAGCCTTGCGGGGAGCCCCGTGAGCGGCGGGTCGGATTGCCTGAACGGCACAGCCGCAAGATCAACAATCCATTCCCCGAAAATACACGAAAGTTGAGGGCACATGTCACATTACGAACATGCATAGCTATCTAGCTGATAATTTGCCATGAGATTTTCCTTGTCGCCATGATCTAGGTGGAGCTCTCCCCTACTTCCCCTGATCTCAGGCCAGAATATCGCTTATGTCAAGTGTCCATGTCAATTGCATTTTTGAACTTCTTTTTGGCATCCTTGCTGGGAAGATCTATTAGCACCCGTAGTGTCAATGTGTTTTTTAAAACACAAATCACAAATCAGTAGTTATCATAACTAAATAATAATTTAATTAAAACATTATATAACGTGTTTCACAAGCGAGTCGCCCACTTTTTCAATCTAGTATTATTACGATACAAAATACTCAACACCACACAAAGTTATTATAACTATAGAAGCTATCTAGTATTATTCAGAACCTTCGCTATCTTCTATATCTAAAATTTCTGCCTGACAAGTACGAGAATTATGCCTAGTTTTGCTACAACTACAGTGCCTGTCTACGCGAACTCTCTTCCTAGACTCTTCACCTTGTTTCTGGTCGCTAGTTTCCTCAGAAGCAATTAAATCAGCTACCTCGCCTACTATTAATGTCTCCTGACTCTTAATATACTTCCTCTTATGACTTTTACGCTTAGTTGTAGCCTCAGTTATCTTACAAAGACTAGTAATTTCCTTGCGTATTAACATTATATCATGCATAACCCTAGTAGAGCCTTTTTCGAGTTGATTAAGAGACTGAATAATAGAACTAGGTGATGAGTCTTAATGTCTTTGAATCCGATCTCAAATAAGCGTTGATTGAGCTATTATTTCGCGCGCGTTGCTTGGTGTTTTAGGTGTCCATGGAGTGTCTTCTGGTATCGTTGGTGTTAGCGTACGGAGCCTTAAATCAAGCTTCGATAACACAGCTTCTGGGTTGTGTGGGACTAGTCTAGCGCCTTTAAAACTTGCGCAGATATTGCCTTTTGTAAATGCTTTATAAAAAGCTGTTTTAAACGCTGGAAGAAAGGTTTCTTTGGCAATATAATTAATAGGATTGCGTGCCAAGCCTAATATCTCAGCTCCATATGCTCGCTTTAATAGCGAGAAGCAGACTACATCAAGCAGCTGTAGCAGGTGCGATGAGTGTGGAGGCATACAGAGGGCAATAATGTTCAAGTCTTTACAGAGTTGCTGGAATTCGAGTGAGTTGTGGCTTTTATGACCATCAACAATTAACAAACGGTATCCTCCTACACTTTGCGCCTTTGTATGTTTGTTAAAATGCTTTAACTATGTAACTCCAAACTTATTGTTTATCCAGCCGTTGTTTCTAACCTCAATTACCCAATCATGTAGTATATATGTGTCTTAGTACCAGGAAGAAATAAGTACTTTACCTGCAAATATAATAAATGGTGGGATTGCCCATTCTGTTGCGTTGACTCCCTGAATAACTGTAACCCACTCGCGATTGCCTAGCTGAACTTGCTTTCGCTTCCCACGCGTTTCTAAGCTTATAACAACTAGTTGGGACGAAATAACTCCCATCATAAAGCCAGTTTCGTCAAAGTTGTAAATATCCTTATCTTGAATACCATATTTCTCTTTAATAGACTGTACAAGCGTAAACCATGGGCCAATAACTCGCGGATCCTCAGTCAAAGCTCGCTGACGATCGTAAGAACAACTCCAACGAGTTTTAAGCTCAGGTGTATGTTTAATAAAGTTGTCCAGCCAGTTCTTGCCTACAGGCTTTCCGTCGCGCTCTCTTAGTAGATTGTTGGCTATATCTTGCACCATATCCCTTGTAGGCGAAAACCCTCGCGAATCCAACTCCAATATATATCTAACTATTGCCTCCTCCTCTGGCTTCGTAAGCTTTTTCGAATTAGGCTGGCAATCGCGTCGTGAGGGCTTTCCGGCGCGTCGATCGGATAGAGTCTTTCAAGGAACCTGGTAAATCTTTGCAGCGCTTCGTTCGGTCAATGACGTGTTGACTTCGAGTTCTTGGGTCGCTAAAATGATATTAGCTTCTTGAGAAGGTAATTGAACGTTGTGGTGTTGAGCCATTGCGATTTAAAGGTAGTAGATGGTACGTGACTAGGAAAGTGGGCGACCCGCTTGGGTGGGCGACTCGCTTGTGAAACACGTTATTCTTATTTAAATTAAAATAATTAGAGAGTAAAGAAGTGTTTTTTTTCTTGAAAATACTTAAAAGAGGTGGAAATTTAGTTAGGTGACATTTTAGTAAAAGAAATAACTAATAATTTTTTTATCCTTTAATAGAATACTATATAAATGAAGAAGTAATATCTTAGAAGAGTCTATAGATATACTCACTTAGAGTCAAGGTACCTATTCTTTAATATCTTCTAAAACATGTCACTAGAGATCTTCAACTTAGCGTTGGGATAGGGCCGGCTCTTTCGCTGATCTATAGCCGACTATCGGGGTAGTCTTTTCTAAGTACTTAAGAACTTGAAAACTATTAGAAGAGCTTTTAAAGGCTTCATTCTATACTTATAACAATAAATCTAAGACTTAAAAATTAATTCATATTTAATTAGCTTTCTTAGATAAATTTTTAAAAAAGTCTAATATTCAGGAGACTGTTTTGTGTTTTCAAAATCGCATTGACACTACGGGTGCTATAGACCTTCTTCCTTGCAGTGAGTGGTATGGTTCCGTGAAAATTAGTGAATCAAGTTGCAGTTTTGGTTCAACTCTTGGTTTGAGAGCACACCTGGTTGCACCTGCCTCAATCAACTTTTCTGTGTGGCCAGCGCGAGCGTCAATCGCTCTTGTTTCTTTTGTCTTCTTTTTTGTGTAATTCCTCGCCAGAGTCAGAAGGCCATGCCGAAATAACCAGCCCTCACAGCCTCCCTCGCTACACTCGAGCCTTACCTCTGTGTCTCTCAAGGCCAGAGCGCCGATACAAACAAGCCAATCTTTTTGTGGTAGCATGGACTGACTGAGAGATCTATGTCTTCGAGAGAATCGGGATGCCACAAGAAGGCTGGCGGAAGCATGGAATCGATTTGGTAAGCTTGCTTAATGAACGTTGCAGGAGAGATCAGTATTGCACATACCCACTTTGCTTTCGATAATACCAAACAGCCTAAGATAATCAAAATGAGAAAGAATCAGAAATTTGGTTTCCTGATACTCTCAAAATATGCATGCTCTATAACTACTGGAGCGGCGAGAAGAGGAGTACACACAGAGCAATACACGAATATCTGTCTCATGTCCTTTGGCCGGTTAGAGATTATAGCCCATATTCACGGTTTCATGTTGGCTACAGAGTCTTGTTTTCACAATAGAGACCTGCAAGGCTCCGGTGGCTAAGTGACAAATTACGGAGTTAATTAAATTTAGTGTTGGGTGCGGGCATAACTAATATACTGTAGTTCACAATTTGAGGCGCTATTACAACAAAATGATTGAGCACGTGGGAAATATGAATTACTCCAAAGTGTAGACTAACACCAAAAAATGATGTAATTCCATCTAATTTCATTCTCAAAGAATAATTCGCCAACATAAAAGCATTCCTCCCGCAGTTTCTTTCCTACAACGAAATCCAAAACACTGCCACCGATATCAAGACTGCGTTTTCAACCCTCGATCCTGAAACTTGGTCTAGTCAGCCCACCTCGCACATTTCAAGGGATAATCACCATACTTCAGGCAAAATGTTTTCAACAACAGCAACAAAGGAAGTTCTTCAAGCCTTCTATCACTGCACAATCCACCCAACCCCTCTTAAAGCTACACCCAAACTAGAAGACTTCGCCAGTCAAATGTTTGGCATCATAGCTTGCGCGGTCCTTATTATTTTCATTTACATCACCCAAGAACGTGGTATAACTGTTTCACGCCAAATGGAAACACTGAAGCTTGAGATCAAGGATTTGGAGAAGGCGAGAAAGGATATGGAGGAGAAACTCAACGCCGCCAAAGAGGAAATCAAGGCTGCAGCAGAAACTCAAGTTGTTGAGAAGCGGGAGAAGGAGGCTGATGACGAATATGAGGTATTGGTGGATGGAAAAGGAGCTTAAGCAAGAAACGGAGGGTGCGCTAAGTTGAAATAACTCCAGTCGGCCTCGCTTAGTATCGTCACATGGACACACCATCACAATTTCGTAATACTACCGCAATAAAAACCCTCATTTAAACACAATATGAGAACACTTTGAACTAATGTAATGTTTCATGTTCTTGTGGTGATTTCAAAGTGAGAAATTATATTTTGTAGTTTACATAGGAACTTGACCACTTAGTAACTTCCAAATTTCGCCCTGGGCTAGAGTCGATTGTTTCAGATTTTCTATCGAGTTTATCTAGATGTAACTTAGAGCGTGTACTTATATTATTTAGCAGAAACCCGTTATGGGTCTATGTTTGTAGTATAGCTGGCTAAGCGATGATGCCGGCGCCGTTCAACAGAAACGGCATTATATCATGGCATTTAAATTTTGAGAGCTAGAGGGTATAATAATCACCACTCTTCCTCCCCAATATTCGATCAATCTTCCAAACAAAAAAATGGCACCATCACTCCAACTTATGGTTCCAAACACCTCCGGCATGGACGAAACTCGCCAACTTGTCTTCAACACACTCTTCAACGATTGCTTCATGGCTTTCAGGAGAGATCCTTCTTCGGAAACGAACTGCACTGCCATCGCCAGCCAAGCCATGGCGCGTCATGCCCAAATAAACCTCTCCGATTGCTGCATGCCTGAGGTTTCACCGTTCGTCTTTTTAACCGCGGCTTTTTTCCTTCTTTACTTTGTCTACATCAGCATCAGGTTGGAATATCAAGTCAAAGGGTTGGCTGAAGATGTCAAGAAATTGGAAAACCACGCCGGAATTTCTATCAAGATCTTGAGGGAAAAGGAGTCCGAGTATGAGAACGCCCGTCACAACTGGGACCAATTCGAGGCCTCCGATGAAAATATGGAAAGGGGATTGCGATACACAGACGCCGATAGCAACGGAGAGGAGATTCACGGCACTCACGACATCGAGAAAAACTAGGAATGGAAATATTCGGTTTATTCTTTTGAATGGGTGGGATCTATCACTTGGGACTTGTTAATTTTCTTTGTTATTTGTTATTTGTTATTTGTTCTTTGGAGTTTGGAGATTTGGGCTTTCGGGAACTGCTTTGGTATTTGGGATGAAAGTTGGACATTTTTGGTGGGACTAGAGTTAGGTAAAGTCACTGTATTGTATATGTCATTCTCTTCTGTAATTTTGAAATCCCACAAAATATGCTGTTTCATGTTCGGGTTCAGATTCTGTGAAGTGTGTACTCGATATTCCCAAAATCCTTGATTCAAAATGAGTCTTGTCCCGTGGTGGTCATTTCTTTCTAAATACGACCTGGCTGATAATTTGATCCCATGAACAATTCCTCCTATTCTAAGCTCCATTAAATGCCTAGCTCCTCTTTTCTCATCGAGGTCATTCTGTAGTTTGTTACAGACTAAAAAGTACATGACGTTGCTCAATTATTGATAATTCAGACATGCATGCGTGTTGGGTGCTAAAACGACATTTCGTCTCCTTATCTAGTATATTGAGGAGGCGAAACATCCTCATAAATCCCCGGCAAAACTAAATTATGCTCTCTCAACCCTTCCGCCTCAATATCTCTCTCCGCATTCCGTCTCCTCGCGGCTTGCATGCGCATCTCCCTTACCACCTGATCTGTATCATCCCCAAATGTATGCTTCAAAAGTACCTTATCCCTCTCTGACCTAGCAATCTGCCTCGATTTCGGCGATCTGCACAATCACATGGCCTCTTCCCCCGATTGAAGCATGCTCATTACGAGTGGCGAAGCTTGATATCCACCCTGGTTGACATTTCGCGAAGGATTGCGTGGTGGAATGCCACTTGGTGGAGCTGTAGTTTCTGCGACAAAAGCCAGTCCTGGAGAAGCTCGATAATCATCTCCGTCTCTCGTAAGATAATCGTTGTCTCTCATATTCCAAATCATATGCCTCCAAAGCTTGTTGTGTGATATGAGCAGGATACTTTTTCAAGTCTTCCACGATAGTGATCGTCCTCCTTTGTGCGGCGAAATAATTCTCGTATCTCATGTCGATGTATCTATTCTCTTTTTGGCGAAGTGCTGTTGGGGAAACCTTGAGAGTTTGGAGGTACATGTGGTGCAATCGTCGATGGAGAGAATAAGAAGGTGCGTAATGAAGTTCCAGAATTGCTTTTTGGTAGCCGATCGAGTCTGGAGGTGCAGGGGGAGGTGCAGGGGGAGGTGCAGGGGAGGGGGAGCAACTGGAGCTGGGCTTCTCGTTTTTCTGCGTTTTTCTGCGTCCTCGGGAGTATCGCAAAGACCTCCGACACAACAAGCAGTACATGCTAGCATTGGAGTAGATATCGAGAACAATATTATGAAAACAATCATCACCGCGTATGTGTGTCGATTTTGTACTGAGTCGATACTAATCCTACAAACTTCAACAAAGGTTCCATTGAGTACGCTGTGATTCTGGGTATACGTGCAACACAAGTCTCATTGGGAATATTTGGTAGAGGAGGTGGTGGAGGACCGCCGCGGCCGCCCATTTTGACTATTGATTGTTGATAGATTATTTCCGAATATTGCCAGGTCGAAGACGGGGAAAATTGGAAGGGGAGTTGATTGTATATAAGTATCCAAGGTCGATGACCTAATCTTTCCAAACTTGTAGACTAGAACCTAGACCAGAGTTGAGGAAGTGAGTCCAGTGATATGCTAAACCACCTAGGCGTTGTCACTAATTGTGGAACTAAATTAGAAAGACCACGGCACTTGCTGAGAGTCGGTAGTTGAATATAAACAAGTCAAAATGACTAGCACGAGAGAAAAAATCATTAATGAATTTGCTTAAACACGGGGGGTAGCCTAGTTCTTCCCTTGCTTCGCTTCAAATTGGTCTCACGATGGACCATAGACGCAGTAGTAAAAAGTCTGGACAGCTCTCGTAGCTCAGCGTCTCATTGCTCTAACTCTCTAGAAGAATTTGAAAAGCCGGCCTGAAAACTTGGAATAATTGACCATAATACTTTGACTAGAAACTTAGAACGACGAGAGCAAACTTTACTAGAACTCAGAGAGAATGAAAGCAACCAAGCTCCCATTTGCAAGTAAGTCCTTTATTGCATTTTTTGGTCCCCTAAACTAGCATATCAAACCAATCGTACTGAATTAGCCCCACCCCACTAGAAGTGATCATGACCAATTTCATGTAAGCTTGAACGAACTGCCCCAGACAGACAGAAAGAAAGAGAAACTACCCAACAAAGGGGTCTCAGTAAAAGATCTAGTTCTACAAAATCTAGAAAATGACCTAACAAAACCTCGCATTCAACTCCATGCTCCCATGCAAAAAATTACATTCAAACTCCATTCCAAATCCCACAATCCAAGGCTAGCTCAATATCCATACACATGACTATAAGTAGTCGGCGCCCCCGTACTATACAATCCCCCATTATAAGTCCCATGCTGGTAAGGCTGTTGCATACCCCCCGTACTTGTAGTGGTATTCGTAAAAAAGCTCGTCGTTGACACACTCCCAGGCGTCGTCAAAACGGGCACCATATCTACCCCCCCATAAACCTTATCCATAGCTGGCATAGGCAGTTTTTTGTAGCTCATTCCTGCATAAGCTGGCTGGCCATGTTGTCCATATCCTTTATGACCCCAGAACATTCTATCATCCCAATCATCAATTAAATCGGCCATCGTTTGTAGATGCCCGAATGTCGCAGGCATTGGCCCGTCAGGGCACCTTGCGCTGACATATGTTGCGAACATCGCGACTGCAAGAGCGAAGGCAGTAAAATAGAAAATTTGAGGTGGATACATGTTGACTCCTAGCTTGAAATCGTTGTTTATTGAGAGACCAAACAGCCAGTGCACGGCTGCTTTGAAGAGGAAGAGGGTAATTGTTTGCCAGGACGAGAATGCAGCTATGATACTGTTGAAGCGGGGATCGGTGCCTTTGGGTGTCGTCGCCATCCGGAAAGTCATTTCATCCCGGGAAAGATTGACGAGAAGCTCCGCGCAGTGAAGGGCCAGTGTAAGACCTGCCTGAAATGCCGCGATCAGAAATATCGATCCGACATTCCCTATCATACCCGTATTCGCGGTCCAACCCACGTTCAGAACTGAAGTTCCGTCCGTACATCGTGCTGCGGGACATGAGGATTTGCGAACAGTCTCGCCCGTAAACATGGGGAGAAAATTCCAACTACTCCCCAAGATGCCATTGGGGTTCTTCTTGATAATCATGACATGGATAGCGCCTCCCCAGAGACCCCCAAGAGGAACGAGGGCCCAGAGAAGACCCAATACGTATCGAACTTCTGGATGTGCTTTCCACGCTGGTCCTTGTTTCTTTTTTGGGTACGTAGGTATCGATGGTTCGTGAGCTTGGTGGACTGATTTCATGCAGCGATTCGTCCTGCGAATGAGGGGATTGGGAGCTGCTTTTCCGGTGTTGGGGATATGAGTGAGCGTGCATGCGTAAACTGTGTCGAGGGGATTGGAAGACCATGTCGGGATGTGTGTGGTCCACAAGGCCCAGGTCGCAATGAGCGCTTGACCGAGTAAACTGACACCGAATAAGATGAGTGCGACACCGGAGATTTCGATGAGATTTTCATTCAACGAAGGAGAAGTGTGAGATCCGTTGAAGGTTTTAGAGAGTTGCGGATTCCACCCAAGAAAAATCAATGATGTCGTAGCGTATGAAAGAATGATTGAGAATAGGTAGAACATGTTTGAGTACCATTTATTCGGAAGTGACTTCGCTGAGCTTGAAAGGAGCCGTAAATTCGAATTGAACGTAAGTCGATTTTCGTATTGTAAAGACCACCGGAGGGAGGTGTTGTGGATTAATCCCATGCTTTCATTGAGGAAAGTAAGGACAATATTTATTCCCAAAGGCAGTACTTCCTTCGCAAGATGTGGGATAACGAATTCCGGTCTCGAATCCACCTGTCTTTCCAGATACACACAATAGCATCCACCCCCGAAAGCAGCAATCCCGGTTATCCAGCTTGCAAACAATCCAACCGCGCACATGTTCCGAGTAAACAGGGCCTTGTCGAGTTTGTCATGATGTTGTGAGTGAAGCTGGTGATAAGAAGCCGACATCTTCAAGCTTCTTCTGATCGCGGGGTGCGAGGTTTGTTCGTCTGGCAGCGAATGTATGGTGTTTTCCTACACAGTATTCCCCTAAGAATAAAGAGCGTGGTGCCTCGGGGGAAAGACGTTGTCTGTTCTGGGAATGAGAATGGTATTACCCACTTTGAGGGACGTGAGAAAAGAAAGCATCGACAACGCTTCAATCCGCAGTCAAGCTGCGGAGCCTCACGGCCTAGACTAACATAATCTGCCTTGTCGATTTTTCGGGTTCTGCCATTGCTTGAATCAAGAAGAACCAGGGAAGGATAGGATAGGTTTCACATTTCCACGATTTTCACTGGTCCCTTGGTGTTGTGTGTACCTAAATGGACATCAGCCTCGCGCCACCAATATTGGCCTGCATGGCCTAGCCCCCCTTTGCCCATTTTCCTCTATTGAAACACGACAATTGGTGTATTAAGCGAGCTGAAGACATTCTGCTTTGACGCGATTTGATAGAAATTCTGCGAAGCCTCCACTCTCTCAGCCATTTCCCCCATTCTCGTGGGTGAACATGCAATGTGACTGCATTTAGAGCATGAAGAGGCTGGAACAACTATTTTTATCAGAGACTCAAAGGGCAGATAAGTTCCCGCTCTCCCTCTGGACCAAACTGTAAATTATGGCGTGTGCTGGCGCAGAACAATTTCTTGTCGCAAATTCGAGGCGAAGCACAACTTGTTTAAAAGCAATTTGATATGGGCGCATCGCATCATGTTTCGAAAAGCTCACGTCACTGGGTGCCCCAGAATCATGAAGAGATTGTTCCACAAGAATTTTACAGGTCCAACTCAAGAGCTACACGAACATTGCATCGCTCTGTCGTGCTTCGGTACATCACCACAAAACCTCTCCTCTTCCTTTTCATCCCAACCCCAATATTCTTCAAAGGGATTTAGTGCCATATTTAAAACTTTATCCAAAATTTCTCTTTCCCCACCTTTCTCTACTCTCTTGATGAGTTCGTCTAATACCCAACTTCGAGGTATGAATTTAGGATTGACTTTCTTCATTGCCTCCTGTCGAGAAGTGTCATCTCCATCTGGGCCCCAGTCTTCATAGACTCGAGTTTGCCATTTTTCGAGCCAATTCGCAATGCGAGTACGTGCCGACTCGTCGGTATTTCCCAAGCCTGTTACACCTTCTCCGTGGAAGAAAACGCCTGCTGCCTGTTTGCGCTGCTCCAAAGTTTCGAGATCCCGCACAGAGAAATGGCTCAACCTTCTATAAAAGTGGTTGAAGTCCAGTTCAAGGGCTTCCATGGTGTCTAAAAGCTCACTGTACAACTCCTCAAAGTCGGATTCTTTGAATACTTTGAGTCCAAGGCGGGAGGTCATCAGATGTTTGTATTCCTGGAGAAAGGTGGCCTTGAACTCTTCCCCTACTCGAGTAATAAGTCCTTCGGCGCGGGAGACCAATTCATCTGCGTCTTCCTGTCGAACTCCCTTTTCGACAAATTCTTCAGCATCAACATCCTTACCTATTCCCATGAGCTCCCCCAGACTTTCGCCCAGTCGAACAAGATTCCACCAGATAATTGTAGGTTGATTTCGATAGGAATATCGAAGCATATGATCATCGTGATTTGGGGTATAGTGAGGATCGAAATTGTCAAGGAAAGCAAAAGGCCCAAAATCGATAGACAGGCCGTAGATGGATGTGTTATCAGTATTGAGCACACCATTTGTAAAAGCGTACGCTTGCCAGGCTGCAACAGTCCTTGCGTTTCGGCGCACAATCTCACGGTAGAGTCGAGTAAATCGGTTTTCCTCGAGGTCAGCAGGTCCTTCAATTGTTTCTTTGCCAATTCCTGTGCCTAGCGGGGTTGTGTTCTTGCCATCATCTGCCGGGTTCCGAGCTGGAAGTGATTCCCACCCATCAAATACGTTTTCTGCGATGTATGTGCAAAGAATTCGGATCATATCCCGATCCCCTCGCGCCCGGAGAAGATCAAATGTGCCTATTCGCAACCAAGATTCTGCAAAGCGAGCGACTATGGCCCCTGGCTCTATCATTTCTCTCCGGACCTTCTCTTGGGGTAATAATGTCAAGGACAAAGCCCGCGTCGTAGGAATTCGTAACGCATTCAAAGCTTCCGAGACCACAAATTCCCTTATGCTCGATCTTAAGACTGCCTTCCCATCTGCGAACCTCGAGTAAGGCGTGAGACCAGCTCCCTTCAATTGTAATTCATATCGTTTCTTCGTGTCCGCATTCGTCGTCTCGAATAAGGAAATCGCACGTCCGTCGCCTAACTGTCCAGCCCATGATCCAAACTGCCAGCCTCCGTAGCATTGCGCCCACGGATATCCACCTTCTCCCTTCTCAGCATCCCAACCTAGCAGCCTATTGCCAGCAACTGTCTGCTTGAACTCATCCGTCTTCTCGTCGCCTTCGATTATGCCTAGGTCTTTCAATGCCGTAGGGCTTACTCCTAGAAGCTCTGGGTCCTTTGATTCCTGCGGCCTAACCCAAGTAAAGAGTGCATTTTTAACCTGCCGTGGCTGTATTTCGTCTCTCGGTGTATTGTGTGAATCTGCTGGAGTTGGGTATTTGGAATCTGCGGGTAAAGAGGAGGTGAAAGTCCAGGATTTGGGGAGCTCTGCGAGAGTCTTCCTCCCTGCGGGGGAGCTGTTGGAGAGGTGGGCAGCCATTTGTGCAAGTCGCATGCGGGGTATTTGAGGCTGTAAGAGAAGTTTAGAAAGCATAAGCTGGAATTGAAGGAGAGATGCGTTTCTGCTCCAGGATAGAAGTTGAAATTATGTGGAAGAGTGAACAATTGTAGCTGTTGGTGTTTTATCAAGATCATTTGCCTCTCACTATCTGCCTCGGTTCAAAGGAACGCTGTCGCCACCGATTTTTTCCCCCAAGCTCCTCTCAATCTCTCTTCAACCACCATCGTTCCCAGGAGCTCGTTTATTTTCACCTGGAAATGAGACTCTTTCACCCTCAGTCATTTTCCGGCCCAATGTTTGGCACCGCGCGTGTTTAGCTACCTCTTGAATTTCTTTCTGCCAAGCAAGTTCAACTGTTCCTCCCACATTCTCTTTAAAAGTGCAAGTGCAATTCTATATACAGTCAATTATTATGTACGTGTATATATATATATCCAGACCCGTTCTCAAGGCAGTTCATAATAAGAACGTTGTATCATGCGATCATCCTTCTTAACATCGAGCTCCTGGTGGCCATGGGGAGCATTCAGTTCGTGCCTCATCGAATCATCGTCCCTAACATCAAGTTCATGACGGCTAAGAATAGCATTCAATTCATGTCTTCTCGAATCGCCTCCCAGCTCAACCTTTCCTGATTCCGTAGACTTTCGCTCTTCGTTACGCGTACTTCTTCTTTTCTTCCAGAACAACTAGCTCACGACTCCTATAACGGCTCCTACTCCTAGTATAACACCAATTGCAATTCCTGCTTTTGCGCCTGTGCTCATCGCGGCGGGTTGTGGAATGGCTGTTTCTGAAGGGGATGCAGTTGCTACGGGCTGTACTCCTACGAAGCCTGGTGTGGATGGGGAAGTTGTTTGACTCGGGATGTTGCTCGAAGATATTGATGTTGAACTCGTTGAAACCAGTGGACTGCTTGTAGAAGCCGAAGAACTAGTGGAAACAACAGCAAGTGCAAAAGTTTTCGCCAGGACAGATGCTCCTGAAGTGGGTAGAGATACAAATGTCACTCCCACCGGATCATCAACCCCCAGCTACTCGCGCAGTCGCAAGAGCAGCATGGCACGCCACGGGGAACGAGTTGACTGCGGGGGCTTCTTTCGCGATCACGTATGTGTAGTTCCCCGATGGCTTGACATTGATGCTACTTCCTGTTTGAAATGAGCATCAATGGAAATAACTCAGGGTTAGGAAGATTTTGTACCTAGAGCAGCATTTGGTTCACACCACATCTGAGGCCATGCCTCGCCATAATTGGACGTCCATTGGAAATTCACCGCGTCTTTCGTATTTACAATCAATCCATCTGCCACAGGGAATTGCAGCTTGCGCTCGAAGTTTGTCCCAAAATGCCATCTTGAAAGAAAAAACATAATGCATAAAGTAAGTTGACAAAATAGAGCCTTCGAATTATGTTGGACATTATGGGGTTGATTATCAAACACAGAGTTCTCGTCAAGAAATATAAAAAGAGAGGAGCCTGTCCTTCATGAAGTGCGCTTAAGTTATTTACGTATGGATAATCCTTTCATGGCGCGTAATTTACGTGATGGACAAAAATTCCAAGATGGGTTCTATACAGGGGCGGTTTGAGAGGAGACTGCGGCCATTGACCTCGGCCCAATGAGAAAATGAGATACCAAAAATCAACAGTTTAGTTTCTTGGACCGCAGCTGCTTATCCTTATTCTTATTCTTATTTGCGTACATAAACACTTTGTATTTGTGCTCTTCTTTTCCGCAAAGTTATAACAGTATCATCGAGCCAATGGCCAAGAACCCCACCAAAATTCAACGTTATGTCACTTGGTTTTCTCAACACCACAACTCAGTGTTGAAAAACTAAAGCATTAGTGCTGATATTTGCTCACTCGTTGTTTTTGATAGCGTTCTCAACATGTAATTTGGTGGTAAATCGTTGCCTCACGAGTTTTGGCCCCCACTGGTAATATGTCTCATCCCGCAATAGCTCTACGGTATCTGGGCTTTTCAATGACGCATCCTGTAAAAAAAATGGTGTTAGAGGTACCTGATGGGCTATTAACAAGTAGTCGCAATTCAGTATAATGATGAAGTTATAATGAGGTAAAAGTCCAGGTTTTGGGATCCTTGGAGGGGAGTTGTTGAAGAAGCGAATCATGTTGAGTGAGAAAGTGTATATTGATCGTACCTTCCTTTTCAATGAATTATTCTAGCCATTTGGGAGAATTGATATATATTAACCCAACCATTTCGAATAATGAGGAAAATATGGAAGGTACGAACGAGAAGAAGGGAGAAGCTCGAACCTAACCTCCATCCGTACAAACACCTCAGCTCATAGGTAAGAGCTCCATTAAACGTTCCTGCTAGGGGAAGCATTCTTGCAAGTCGCATCTATGGTAATATCAGCTATAATTGAACGGGATAAAATCGAAATTATGAAGGAGAGTGGACTTTTGTAGATGTTCCTCGGTTGATGTTGGTTTATCAATGTACTTTATTATTTCCCTCTTTGTCTCCTGGCATTTGTCTCGGTTCAAGTCACAACCTATATTCTCATGATTTATGAAGACTAAAAGCTAATCAACACAAGTGACTTTGGTTTTGGAAACTCATCTAATACTATTATACTACTTGAAACTCGTAATCTATTATACAAATTAAAACCAATTGAAAACTAAACGAGAATTCCCCTCCTTGTCCGCGTGTTGAACCTCCTTGTATACCGATTTATCTCAGCTCCCCCCACCAGACGATTATGTATTACTGTTCCCATATCCAACATACAATCCCTAGAATTGGTCCACACATCCAGATTAGAGGGAGGAGGGTTTTGTCCCGGCGGAACGGTTAAGTTGTCTGCTTGTGTTTGTAAATTATTTAGCTGGGCAGTCATATTTATAGGCGCAGCAAACGGTGGGCTGTTTATAATGTAACGGCTTAAGCCGTATTAGAACATGCATCATATAATAATCAATGTGAACAGATATAGTTAGACTTACTCCCAAGCCTTTTTCCATGCTGAAATAGCTTTTTCTCGAATTCCACAAGTACCCGTTGGTGCTCCTGGAAACCAGGGCGGGACTAGGAAATAGACCATACTGAAACGTGTCCTTCTAGCCCCATTCGCACCTAGCCAAGAAACGACGCCACCCATGATCATTTCAGCGGCATTATCATACCCGAATCCCAGGTCGGTGTTAGAACCGATCAAATTGAAAGCAATACTTATCGCTGCAGGTGCTGCCGGTGGAAACCACTACAGCAAATTAGCACACGATTTTTTTCATTGACTCGGGGGCCAAGAGCAGTGATTGAGGATAAAACTTGCTCCCAACCACTTATATAATGGAATTTCAAAAAGGTGGAAAAAGTGAAAGTTGCATACACCATGGTAAGTCCCTGGATTAGCTGCAGAACTTGGTGGCAAGTGATGAGGGTTATCCAAAGCCTCCATTATCCCCACTATTTTGTTTCTAAACTCTCTGTTGCTAAGAGCAGTTCTTTCCTGTGCCAGAGGGTGCTGCAGATCAGGCTGATAAGTAAATGGATTTATATTAACCACAACCACAGCAGTGTGGTTTGGGTTGGAACATCCTATTGTTTGTCAGAGCGACTTATCTCATCACAGTAGATTTTACTTTGAAAAACGGAAGTATACCAGGGAGAATGTTTATACTATGATCCGTCGCAGGCAACGGAGGTATTTGGCGTATTGGAGGCGCGGCCCCCATGTCTTCTGGAATAAAACGCTCCAAACCATTGGGGGGGTTCGAAGCGAAAACTCTCCCGTTTATTTGAATCTGCACCGCTTGAGAGAAAGCACCTCCTGGGTACCTTCTTCCGAGTCGACGCCATAGCCTTTTTTGCCGTTGACTTTGTCGGTCTATTAAGCATCTCTCGTCTGTCACAACTGGGACAGCAGTAGCTAGGAACCTAAAAATTTCGCCGTCACAAACTTGAAATTGGGTATCAGCTGGGCCCCAATTCTGAAAAGTCCCTGTCTGAGGGGTAAGTGGAATTGCCACTGGCCGCGCACGAATTATACCTTGAGGAATGGCGGTTCGGTAGCTTCGTGGGAAGGCAGCAGCCATCTTGGCATCTGAAGCAAGAATACATGACGATGAATAGATTTCTTTGGGGGTTTTCTGGAAATGACGGTATAAAGAACTGTCGCTTATTTTGCCTCGGTAGAACCACGACACAAAGGGGTTGCTTTGTTTATTGTGATACTGTCTCATCTGCAAGCAGCGATAATGTAAAGAGTTCAATATTCGACGGGGTCCAACTCCTCTCTCTGTTATGCGCTTTTGACTCAACCCCAGCTTCGTTTTTTAGAAGTGCAATTCTATTGAAATTCATTTCATTCTCCTAGTGCTTCTATATTCGTCTTTTAACGATATTTTTCACATACAGCTATACAAAAAAAAGACTAGTAAAACATACTTGTCTCCCGGTGGACAGAAAAAGCGGCAGTAAATATTTGGTTCGTACCTGCCTACCTTGCTTGTTGTTAATCTCTAAATTGTTCGAATTATCCAGAGCCAATAATTTTGATTACTCTAGATAGGTGGAACAACGAACTAGGTAGGCAGGTACGAATAGTACCGCTTATTTGTCTCCTACGAGCTTGGATATCCAAGCTAAGAGAACTCTAGGTTAAATAGTTATAAAAGTATAAACAAGTAAAGGCTGATCTAGTGAAAGGATGATATGAGAGTATTATTCTATAACTTATAGTAAATACTTTCTAGCCTATTTTAACCGTTCACGCGGAGACTGTCGCCTCGCAGATTCAACACTTACTCGCGTGTTGTACCTGGCTGTATACAAATTTATCATATCATCATTGCGCAGATATTGAGCGACGTATAACATTCTTCGTCTAGATACCCTCCATACTGTCTGGTCAGTGTCTTTGGGTTGAATGACTTGAGGTGATGCTGCTGGGTTTGGCTTGATATAATTTATGTAAGCTTCTGCTTCTCGTATCACCCTTCGTGTCTATTTTTTCGACAGTGGCAACGCCGGATATGGAGGCTCAATGTCTAGAATATAACGGCTTAAACCCCTGTATTAGCAAAAGTTTTATATCATGAAGGCGTTTAGTAAGACTTATTCCCAAGCCTTTCGCCAAGCTTCCAGTGTCCTTCTGCGAGAACCCTAGAAGATAGGGGAGTCAGTATTTACCTATTAAAAAATGTCTCTGCATTCGGCACAAGATAATGCTGTGGTTCAACAATGATTCAAGATTGATCTAAGAGTGATTCAAGAGAAATGGGGAAGTGCGAGAACGATGTCCCTATTACCTACATGATTACCTCGACGTAGAGGCGGAACGAGGAAATATACGTGTCTGAAACGTCGTCCTCTAAGCTGTTGGATGCCTAGCCATCCCATTATAGTGCCCATGAGCTATCTTGTAGTCAGGATGCTTGTTTGCAATCATTTAGAAAGAAGGAGCAAGAGGCTGTAGGGGTACTAGAACTTTAGTATATTCCAAACAAGACATTTCAAAGCGAGAAATTGAGTACTCACCTGCTCTGCAGCATTATCATATCCAAATCCGAGGTAACTGTTGGACCCGATCAGATTAAAGCAATGCTTATTGGTCGTTGTGTGGGTTGTGGGTTGGCATTTGAAGGATAACGCCAAGGAAACGAACCGCTATAACCTGGATTCCCTGGAGCTGTTGCGCTTAATATCGTGCAATCATATAAGCAATAGCAGGCGAGTCAATTATCGCGAGTCTCAAAGTGATATGGAATGATTGATGCTAGGAATTGTCATCTGAGTCAGTGGTTACCTGCAATAAATTAGCATTTTTTATTCTCTTTGATAAAACAGCCGAGGAGCCTCCTCTTGAGCGTTTAGACCGGAAGTCTAGAATTGGTAACAAAGGTGGATACCTCGTCTTCCGAAACATGCTCTTCTAGATACTCCTCCCATGTAGATGGTTTCTGTTGAAAATTAGCAATTATTTCCTCTTCGTAAAAAAAAGACACTTTCGGTAGAAGAGCCGACATGTGTCAACTTTCTCTTCACTACTAGTATTGGTGGTGTAAAAAAATGAAGCAAGGGGAATATTTACATACTTCATCTTCCGAAACAGTCGAAATGTCTTCCTCTTCTAAGTCGGCCAACGAATTGTCCGAATCGTCCGAATCCCTATCGTTCGTAAGTTGCTCATACGCCCAGCGTCTTCGTTTTGCTCTTTGTTTATTCGCTTCATCTATTTCCTCCACGTATTCCTCGTATCTTTCCTCAAGGTCCTCTCTTCGTTGGGCGTGTTCAGCGTTCCAATCAAGCCTTACTTTACTACGTTCCCTCGCTTGTTCTTGTTCCATCCTGACTTTATTGGCTGTGTCTATATCGACTTGGTCCATGGCTTTATACATCGCCTCAGCGTCCTTGGCCTTACGGTGCCATTTTGTGCAAGAATTCCACACATGAGTTGGTGCCATTATGCCCATGCCTTCTAAAAACCCTCGAAGCCATAGACTTCTGCCAGCAGCATCGAAATACCAGTAGTCAAGTAGGACCGGAAACGGCTTTTCGAGGTTGTAGTCGTCACTTTGGGGGTCGTAAAGCTTTGCATCGCCATTTTTAAAAGCCTGGGAATGTTCCAACCAAAGGCTCGTGGTATAAGAGATGGAGGTGGCAGTGAAGGCATCTAGGTATAAGAAGATTTTCTACCACTTTATCAAATTAGCGTAAACTCTAGAGAGAGAGAAAATAGAATAGAGTGGAATATAGTTGAAACACGGCTTCATTGAAAGAGAGAAAAAATAGAAGTTCTTACTATTTCTACGGGAAAGTCCTCGAAGATAAATCGCTCAGTAGCTATCTCTTCGAGATTTCTAACAGGGTTGAAGGGCTTTCCGGTAATATTAGAAACTATATTAAACAATATTAATATAAAGCTCTCCAAGTAAGGTACTGTACTTACTAAGCCATTGCTTGTTGTCCCCTCTGACCCATACCTTCCAAGGAGTAAAATACTCCACCTTAGTAGCTTTCTCTTGCTTCTTCCGATTTATCTTTCTCTTACCCACCTAGGTGGCGGCTTCTTGGGAGCCTTGTTGGGAGGTGGCGTTCGTGGACGATATACTGGTAGAGTTGGGAGAAGAACTCTCGGTCGGGAGTCATAATAACTCATTTTGGCTGTTGTTGTAGTCTGTTTAATGGAGGTTGTTTTAGGAAGTTTATGGTTGTAAACATGCGGGTTAGATATTTAAGCTTAGCTCAGGCACCAGACTAGCTAGCTAAATTCACTTATGTTGTGTCAAGCCGCTGCAGTGTCGAGTATAAATCCATACGTAGTATCAAAGTCAACGCTACTACTACAAAGAGAGCGAAGAGATTTTGGGATTTTTGAATTTGGTATTCGGGTGTCGTATTTCAGAAACAAGGAGCGACACAAGTTAATTGAAATCGCAAAGACATGCTAAAAATACACTATAATATATAATTCAACAGGGAAAGCTTTACAGTTTGTAAGAGTTTTATATTACATCAAACTTCTGGGGCTGTCTGATATCAAAGGCAAGCTACGTTTTTGACCGGTTCTTGGGATCGAGGGAGGTGACTTACTATATTAGGTTCGCACCTACCTACATATCTCGTTGTCCTAACTCTCCAGGGAAATTCAAGTAGAACAATTTAAAATATTACCCTAAATATCTGGAACAATGACCTTCCATTTTGATAAGTTGAGACTTTAGATATAGTAGAAAGTTAGAATAAGGAGACTTATTTGTATCTAGATTCTCACACTTGTGTAGGTTTATAATAGTGAGGAGTTTGTGCGTCATTAACTAACAAGGTACCCTATTTTCTTAGAAGAATACCCTGGCATTATTTCTTTTTAATAACCGTCGTCGTCGTCGTCGTCGTCGTCGTCAGTGGCCTACAGAATCTTAGTTTCTGTCTTCTTCGTCAAGAAAATAGCCCGAGTGGAGCAGTTGATGAAATAAAGTGAAAGGTTACATACTTCATCCTCTGAGAAATTATTGTCTATCATGAACTCATCCGGATCAGGAATCTCCTTAAGTCAAATTAGCACATGCAGTTTTCGGCATCAGAGAAGTGGAGCAGTAGAAAACAAAGTATTCTGTTTAATGCACTATACGTACCTCATCTGACGAGATATTGGACATATCGTCCGGGTCCAAGTCATCTAACGAGTTGTCGTCTTCATCATCCGAGTCTCTCCCGTTCATAAGCTGTTCGTACGCATGCCTTCTTCGGCTTGCTCGCTCCTCATTCGCTTCTTCTATAGCCTCAACTTTTGCGTCGTATGCCTCCTGAATAGTAGCGCTTCGGAAAGTGTGGTTAGCCTTCTGGTTATTTCTTGATCTTTTCCAGCGGTTAGACCAGCTTTCCTCCGATCGAATGATTCGCTCATGAAGTTCCCTCACTCGCTCTTCATTTGCCATCCTGATTTCGTTGTTCGTATGAATAGTATCTTGTCTGTGGGCTTCGAACATCTCCTCAGCCTCCTCGGTAAGGCGATACCGTCCGACACAAGGATCGAAGATATGAGATGACACCATTATGCTTTCAATTAACCCTCGAAGCCATACACTCCCACCTAAATGATCCAGATACCAGTACGTAAGGGGGACAGGAAACGGTTTTTCGTGGTTGTAAAAGCTTTGAGGATCATAGAGATCTTTCTTGCCCTTCTTAAATTTGTCGGAGTGCGCTAGCCAGAAACGATTAGTGTAGGAGAAGACAGTAGCAGTAGCAGCGTCCATATGCAGGAAAATTTCCATCCACTTCAAAAATATCAGCACAGAATGGAGAATAAAGTCAATTGAGAAAGTTACAGCATCTACTTACTATTTCCTGCGGAAAATCCTTCTCTATAAATGGTACTATTGCTATTTCTCCGAGATTGTCGGCAGGGTTGAAGGGCATGCCGGTGATACTGGAAACTGCGTTAAGCGAAAATTAACATGAATTTATAGCGACAATAAATTGATTTGCTTACCAAACCGTTTTCTGTTTTGACCACCCTTGACGTATACCTTCCATGGAGTAACCTCCTTCTCCGGAACGATGGCGATCTTTCGAATTACCTTTCTCTTGTTGCCGCCTTCATTCTTCCGACTCGCCTTTCTCTTGGTGTTGTCTTCATTCTTTCGATTCGCCTTTCTCTTGCGCGACTTAAGCTGCGACGGACTTGGGCTTGGTGGGCGATGGGCTTGCATCCAAGCAACCCTCGCCGACTTGCGAGTCTTAACCATTTTGCTCTGCAGAATAACCGGTATTGCTCTTAAACCAGTTTAACCGTTGTTGTGATAAGCAGAGTCCGTTTGGTGGAGGCTGTCTTGGGAAGTTTGTGATTGAAATTAATCAAGAATTTGAACAAGCGGGGTAGATATTTAATATTTGCCCAGGCACTAGCGCCAGCTTCTTATTCACTTAAGTTTTGTCAAGCCGCTTTATGCGCCAGGTGCACAAAGTCGCTATAAAATTCACTAGATTCACAGTATTAACGAAAACCATTCCCCGGCATAAATCCAGACGCCAACGCTGCTACTATGAATAAGAAGACGTTTTTAGGCTCGGTATATTGGTTTTGTACTTAAGTTAGGGAAACAAAATAACCATCCGAGTCGATTGCAATTTAGTAACTAGATTTCATCTAGCTCCAATGCAATGACTTAGTTCTAACAGATTATGTTGCAACAGCTTAGTATCATTAAGCCTAGTAGTAGCTTATTTTTCTTTCATGTACCGCATTCTGTCTGCTCTAACACAACAATACTACCCCGAAATGGCCATCAGAAGATGCTTTGGTCATTCTCACCTGCTTCACCTTCATTTTGACTCTGTATGTTGACGTTATATGAATTTTTTTCTTTGGATATGATAATTTTTAGTCTAAAAACAAAAACAAACGCGTTCACAGGTCTCCAGCAATTTTCCAGCGATACCATTTCGACCTTCCCCTCATCATAGCCTCCTCTTTCCATCTCTTCAGCCACGGTTCCAGCTCCGCGACCGCGTGCTCTGTTCGATCATCTATATGGCCATTCTCCTCCCTATCCGCCAAACTATCTCTCTTCCCCTTCTCAACCAATGCCATCCCCCCATTCCACCGATCCAAATCCTCCTGGTCCTTAAAACAGACATGGTAAACTCTGCAAAGGGCCTTATATTCAATTTGACAATCAATAGCATTCCCATTCCACATATAAGCCCACAACCTCTCAAACAATCTGCCCGAAATATAATCCTCCAATTCCGTGCGGAGAATCCAATCGATGCGGTCTTGATACCATTGCTTCGGGAGTTTTTGAATAGCTGCTCGCGTGACTGCGAATTGGGAACAACAAGGTCCACCGAAGATTTCTGGGACTTCGTGGCCAGGGAACATGTTCTGGAACATATCTCGAACGTGGACTTCTTCTTGCTTGAGCTCGGAGTATTGGGGCGAATCTAGGGTTACGGAACTGTTGATCCATCCTGGACATCCGCCAATCCAGTCGATTTTCAGGTTCACGTAACCGCGTCTTTCAACTTCTTCGAGATCTAGGTTTTGGAGGGTGGTGGTGGAGGATTGATCGAGGATTAAGTCGTTGTGCCAGGCGTATTCGCTATCGTGGACGAAGATGCTGAAATCGGGGAGGGTGTCGTAGAAGGTGGTTATGTAGGAGAGGTATATCATTGCTTCATTTCCTTTGTTCGAGGGTGGGTGGTATTGGGCATTTGGGTCGTCGGCGATGTAGGGTACGACAACAAGGTTTGGAATTTTGAGGTTGTATGCCCATTGGTAGTTTCCGGACTTTGTGGCTGCTACCACGAGATTGACGCTTGGTGCGAAGGAGGTGACGGCTTGGAAGGCGATCGTTCGGTGATAAAGTGTCCACAGGACGATGGTTGAAAGGAAAATTACTAGCAGACGACGGAAACTGCAGCATGAGCCGCTTGATTGAATCATAATGAAATGGGTATATGTATGTAAAGTAAAAATGAAATAATAAATAAGTATATAAATGAGCCTAGAACCGCATTGAAAGAAGGTTGATGGCTAGATCTGGGATGTTTCCGAAGTGGGTTAATTCCGAGGAAAGAAAGTGAGGTTACTCCACGATGCAGTGAAGATCGCGAGGAAGTTGGGGAAAGAACAGAAGAGCTTTTGGAGATCACATTGGAGGGAAAAACAAAGAGACGGGAAGGCTTAAAAGGCAAGCAGAAAATATGGGCAATATTGAATTGTAAAACATGATGACCACTGACCAGACGAACACGCAAGCATTTGTGGGGATCAATAGTCTGGAATGTTACAAGTAAAAATAGAAGCCGGGATTTTGTTGCGTTCCAGGGGTGGGTGCCGTGGCCATGTGGGAAAATCTTTGCGAGGAGAACTTTATTCTGACGTATTTCTTCCCATAATTTGCATGAAAGTATAAAGATCAGACAAGTCTATCCCTCGAAAACTGGACGAAGGAGCACGGATTCGAGGTCTCTGGAAAATCCCGGAAAATCCTCGAACATCCCAATAAAATATGTGAGGCACTTACTCGTAAACACTCTCACTTGAGAGGCGACAGCCGATTCCTTGGACGTCCACACAGACAATCTGAAACGCTCCTGAATATCAGATCAGCCCAAAGGGCAAATGGACTTCTGGATTTTCCATCTCATCCCACCATTTCATCACGCTATCACACCAGTCGCGTCTGATAGACGTGATAAGGCTGCGTACGTACTTTAGCTGAGGCTCACGCATGACGCACCCTGCGCTGAAGTCGTAAGATAAGCGTCTTGGGAGTTACGAATAGGTCCGTAAGTTCTTGATATATTCCATACACTCCCAATAATCAGCTTTCTTCTTATTTTGCCGCCTTGTCCATTGTGTTTCTCTTATTCCCAAAAGACGGCTTCCCGTGAGCACCAATATGGAAGAAATACGCGTCAAAATACTCGATCGAATAAGCAAAAGAAGGGGTATGACGTTATTTTCATCGCAAACAATCAACGCAAGAGTCTTGAAAGACAAATTCGGATAAAGGCGGTTAGGTGGTTACGATGCGAGCTGAGTGTGGGAGTTGTTACAGGTTTGTGATGGGCCTGAAAAGGGGAAAGGTGGGATGGTTCGGGGATAATCGTTTAAGCGGTATATCCGATATTCTGGGCCGAGATCAGCATGATGTCGGATGGGCAATGTATGACGAATGTGGAACTCCAGGTTGAAGTCTCAAAACACCAATCCTTCAGATATACACAATTCATATGTCCACTCTTCTAAAATCCATTCGATTGGCCAAGTTCTCTTCTTCAGCGAGATATATTCCTCATACAACCAAGTGGCGAGCTCCCCCCTCAATATCCCACCTTTCCAAGATGAATTCAACCAGCTCAGCTTTCCAGACTTCCTTTGAAGATGGGGGCAACACATCAGGACCCAAACAACAATCTCAACTCCGGGACATAAAGCTGAATGATGGCAATGAAATCCCAGTGGTAAATTCTATCTTTAAATCCCAAGTCAAGAACGCCGTGTTTCTAATTCTCGGCTAGCTTGGGTACGGACTGGGTACCGCCCGATACAAGGACGACCCAAGTGCTCCCATTGACAAGGAATTGATAAAGACGGTCGTTATGGCGATCAAGGCGGGGTATTATCATCTTGATGGGGCGCAGGGTACTATATCTCTTTTTTTCCCTCAAACCTTAAGCACGGAATGGCCGAGGGGCTGAATGAACTTAGTCTACAACAATGAGACTGAACTTGGAATCGCTATCAAGGAGGCAGGGGTACCACGTGAGAAATTATACGTTACGACAAAGATCTCAGGAACACAAGTTCAAGATACTCAAGAAGCCTTCGAACTTTCTCTCAAGAAATTGCAGCTCGATTATGTTGATCAATATCTTATCCATGCCCCGTTTTTCGCTGAAGGATCGAAGGAAGCTTTACAAGTATATCTCACTCCTTATCATAAATCTCCATGGAGCAACTTTCTAACATTGAAAATAGGCAAAATGGGCAGACCTAGAAGCCATCCACGCCTCCGGAAAAGCAAAAAGTATCGGAATCTCCAACTTCCTCCAACCAGACGTTGAAGCCATCCTCGAAACCGCCAAAATCAAACCCGCAATCAACCAAATCGAATACCACCCCTACCTCCAACACGGAACTCTCATTGACTTCCACAAGAAGAATGGAATTGCTCTCTCCGTTTATGGACCACTAACCGCAGCCGTAAAAGCAAAACCAGGACCACTTGATGAGACTTACGATACTCTGGCGAGGAAGTATGGTGTTACACCTGGAGAAATTGCTTTGAGATGGGTTATTGATCAGGGGATCGTGGCTTTGACGACTAGCTCCAGTGAGGATAGGTTGAAGGCTTACCAGAAGGTTGCGTTGTTTAAGTTGACCCCGAAGGAGATTGAGGATATTAAGACCATCGGGTTGAAGAAGAATTTTAGAGGCTTCTGGAAGGGGAAGTTTGCTGATGATGATTGGTCATAGATGCTCATAGATCAGACTTTATGTTGTTAACGAAGAATGAAGAATTTTGATTTTAGATGGTAGCTCGTTCGTATTGGGTTTGTGCATTACCGGTGTTCAATACGTGAAAATTACCTCCTCCTCCTCCTCCCCTAGGAGCTTGTACTTGGTCTTACACTTTTATTACTGTGTGGTATGGGGATCCAAAAATCAGAGTTGAAATCCAAGCAGCTACTTTTCTTGTCAAATTATGCTCCTTCGTGAATATTTATTATTTCTGGTTACCTCAGACTTCAAAGTCGAGAGGAGGTCACATCAAAGAGTTGAGTTGGTCATGCTGGTTGGGAGGATATCCGAGAGGGGGTACCTGCCTTCCCTTCTGCTCCGTCACAATAGCGTGGTGTCGAGTCGCTCGTCGAAAACGAATCGCGGGGGGTGAGGACCAGCACCACGCCCAGGCCACGACAACACCAGTGTTGAATAACAACCCCATCGATATTTTGTTAAGGCATGAATTCCACTTCTTTGGATAAACAGCCACTGTGCACCACCTTTTCTCAAACTCAACCCGCCCAAAGTGCGCCCTGAGATGTGAAGCTATTCCCACTCCCACTCCCACTCTCCACATGCCGCATGTGACATGCGCAGCGAACGAGATGATTCGCGTTCGGGAAGAGGAACGAACAGAAGCAAATGTCTCGTGGTTCATCTAAAAAAGTAACGAACTAAAATCCTGAAGGGATCCTCAACTGGCCTGCACACGACAGCGAATGTCGAGAATAGCTTATGAAGTGACCCAATTTCGCCAGCAACTTTGCAATCTGGCTGCAAGTGTGTAAGAGGGGCCATAGCTGATTTGTAGAACACTTCTCGATTTGGGTTAGTTCCATGTTCGAGGGGAATGGCGACACAGCAGGCCGTCTGTGGCCTGGAAACACTACTTGTATGCAAGACTTTGGGGTCTAGAATTTGGGAAATAGTATGAGGGGAACTAAAAGAGGTTTCATTTCCCAAAGCATTTCGATAGCTTATTACTGAGAATTTGCTGACAACTTTCGTATTCCGGAAGACTTGGAGGGGGAGCTTCAATAGTCATTTACTGATTTCAACGACATTGTGGGAGAAGGTTTAGTTCATTGAGAAAAATCATCTCTGGAATGCTCCGAGAAAAGTCGGGGTGAAGTGGGAATTAAAGAGCAAATTGATGCTCCCTTTCCCAGATATCCGCTGCAGTACTTGCAAAACATGGTACTACATAAATTTTACTTTCACACACATCTTCCAGCTTAATAAACAAACGTCCACTAGCTCTCCCTACCTTCCCCAGGCCCCCAAAAGGTGCGGGGGTCGCTTGGCAAGAGCGGCAAGGAACCCACCAAGGGAAGCTATTCCGCAGATCCCCTCTGACCTAAAAGAAGATATAACCAATGAAAAGTGCATCAGCGGAGTACCTAGAGTCAGGTCCCAACATCGAAAGAGAGAGATAAAGGGACCTTGGAACCTTACCGATATCTAGGGAAGTGGACCTTATGGCTTTTCGGATATCGTTTGCCGAAGCGAGCAAGAGGGGTTTGCTGTAAGAATAGCCTTTTCTGGGCAGGGAAACTAGAGGTTGATGGTTTGCTGGATGTGATATTGGATTGTGTTGAATGGTTCATTGGGTTTTCGGAAGTGATAGTGGAGGAATAGTTCCTTGTTGGATTTTTAATCATTATAAGATCAACGGTACATCCCCATCGAGACACTTTCATCACCGTTCTCCACTTCAAGGATTACAAGGATTACAAACAACAAAACGTCCTCCACGGAGAAGGAACTAGCAAATATCCGTCGCAAAATATCAAGTGAGAAAGCTGAAAAGAGAGGACACCGGGGGAGGAAAGAAGCTCAGGTAGGAGGATTATCTAGGGACCTCTTTGCTCGAGTCTTTATCTGCCTATCCTGTTCGGTGTCCTAGCCTTCTCAGGTAATTCAGGTGAGTTGAGGGGATAATTTAAAGTATCGACCCAATCCTTTTGTAACAGTGATCACATATTATCCTAGAAAATTTAGGGAGTCAAGAAACCAACTTTGAAATTATTCTAAACCTTCTCGAACAACGAACAATACATTAAACATAACCTCATTTAGTCATATACCCAACGAATTACTCCCCTCGTCCCTTGTGGCTGCCCATTCGTTCAATGCCGGCCATTAGCCCACCACTTCTGTGCCCCAGGCCACTTCCACTTCGAGGAGCTGGCATACCGAAACCGCCTCTACCGATGCGGCTTTCACCCGTACTTGGAGGCTTAGAAGGGGCGCGAAGGCCAGATGCTCTTGAAATGCTACCTCTCAGGTCAATGGATTGGCGTTTCGAAGTTGGCGAGGTGACAGCAGGCTGGTTGTTCATTTTCTCGGCAAGCATCTCGTCGAAGGATGCTAAGACAGGAAGCATTTCCTCAACGGTTTGTACCAATTTGTTCTTCTCAACCCTCTCCTCTTCCAACAACTGGCGAAGTTCCGAATTGTCATGCTTGACGCTCTGAATGACTTGACCCATACCCTCCAATTCGGCTTCCATCTCTTTGACTCTAGCATCTCTGGCGGCTTGCTTTTCGAGCTCTTCAGCGGCCAGTGTAGCACTCTTTGGGTCGACTTTGGTCATTGTCGCATCGCGTCTAATCTCTTCATTCTCCCTGGTGAGATCCTCAACTTGGTTCTCGAGTTCTGTGACCTTCTTATCCCACCGTCGCTCGTAACTCTTCTTCAATGCGGCCACCTTGGTCTCGTGTTTATCCTTGTACAAGGTGTGAAGCTCTCTCGAGACCTTTTCAACAGCAATCTCAACAGCGCGACCGTCGCAACTACACTCGCCAGACTTGGATTTTGGAGAATCTGAAACGGGTGTCTTTCCGGCTCTCATCGCGGCCAGCTTACTTTCGGCTTCCTGAGCCATAACTTCAGCGGCCTCTCTTCTTCTTTCCGTCTCCTCGAGCCTTCCTTCAAGCTCATCTCGTTCTCGTTCTCCATGTAAGATCTCCTCTTTAACATTTCGCAAGACCGCCTCCATTTCTCGACCTCGTTTCTCCCATTCCTCTTTCTCTGCCGCCAGCTGCTCTTTTGAGTCTCGTTCTTCCCGGACTTGTTCCATACTCTCTCCAACTCTCTTTTCTGCGTCGCCCACCGCCGTTTTTAGTGAATTGACTTCCGCTTCTTTTCCACTCAAGGAGGCTTTTAGACTACTAATTTCGGAAAGGAATCCCGATTTCAAGCTCTCTAGCTCCCTTGGTGTAATAGACGGCATGCTTCTTGGGGTCGGAGCAGGCGGAATGTCGAAGTCAAGTAGGTTAGACATAGTATGTCGATTTACCGCAGGAGTTGATGGCCAGCCTGAAGTCATGTCTGGCATTGTATTATGCTTTGACGGAGAGTGCCTGCCATTTTTATTCGGAGATTGACGACTACGGCCAGAAAAGTTGTTAAACTGTTCAGTGAAATCTAGCAAGTTCTCCGTATTTCCATCATCCCGAGAATATTGTTCGTAATTATGCGCACGGGGTGTTGGGGAAGGCGAATAGCTCATTGGACGACGAGCTTTCGCAGGAGTATGTGCGTTCAATGGATTACGTCTCGGGGTAGGTTGTAGGGCTGATAGCCTCGATGGAGTGTGTCCAAGTTTCGCAAAAGATGTCATATCTGGGATAGCAGAGAAATCGCTGAAAGTGCTGACCATTGTATCATCCATGCTGTGCTCATCATATGAGTCCTCTCGTCCACCCTCCATCTGTGTGTGGGATCCTTCAGCATGCAACGACTCATTTTCACTATCGCCATCCTCTAATATTGCGATCGCTTTCGTAAGGCCTTCGTTGTTTCGGAGAACATCATCAATACTAAATGTTGTCTCGACTGGAGCGACCTGTTTCTCGTTCTCGGGTTGTGGCCGTGGTGGCGGCGCAGAAATTGAGGGTTTGACGGGGAATCTCTTATCTGACATCTTTCGTGGACTTTTTAGAGAATCCGAGGCCTTTCTAGGTGATGCCGGATTGGAAGTGGGCGATGCTCGGCTTTTGAGCAGCCTTAGAGGAGACATAGGCTCGCGCTCAACAGGGCTCGTCGTTGCCAATCGCAATAATGTTAATTTGTTGGGTGAAATGTTTTCGAGATCTGCCGAATCCCCAACGTTTGCGATAAAGGGTGAGCTTGGAGGACCAACGGAGCTATCGCCATCACCGGTACTGGCATTTGCCATGGTATTGGTTTGAGTTGTGTAGCCGACAACCTCGTAATCGTCGTCGCGCGAGGTTTTTGCGTTGAGAGTCATGACACTGGATTCAGAGAGCGGCCTTGCCATTCCAAGGGTAGGTGATCCGTGGGACAGCGCGAGTGTAACGATCTTTTCGATCTCCTTTTATAAATACAGTGCAGTACAAGTAGCGACTCAATTGATAGGCAATCGTGGTTGGTTTCCTTGTTGAGGTGCGAGATGCGAGGAATTTGTTGTAGGGAGCTTGGAAGGAACTTTTGGTTTGTTTACAGGCCGCGGCGTACTTTGTTCCGCCAGCAACGCTTCACGTGCTGGTGACGATAAAAGCGGCAAGTACTTGAAGTATACCTACTTTATAACATTATCAACCTAGAACTTGACTATACCAGACATCTAGGTTAATATGCGAGATATTTGCAAGCAGTTAGGATATTTGAAATTACTCTAAAAAGGTGGGACAATGAGAGCAACGTACAGTCTGCCGCTTTTATTATGGTCATGATATTTGGTTCTAATCAAATGAGATAATTCAAAAAGTATGCATTGAAAGGCATTTTCATAATCTCATTATTCATCAAGTACACAGAAATGCCCATGCCATGCCTCCATGCTAATGTACCATCCTAAACTCCTTAATGATGCATCAGTTCCCTTCCATCCCATCCCAACCTAGCCATGCTATCCGTGCAGTACAGTAACTTGCATTAGCCACACATCGATGAGACTTGAAAATACATTATGAGGTTTTCATGACCCCTGATTATTTCTCGGGACCTGAATTGGTCTTGGATAATCCATACACGCTTTGCTGTCCCTTTGCAGCCACTTTGAGGCTTGAATATTGGGTTTCCGGCAATCTTCTTTCAGCCTTGAGACTATCAAGGACCCTTATGGTTGGGTTAGTTGGGACAATAAAGGTATGTAGGCCTCACTTACCATTCCACGCCAACAAACTTGATCCGACACCCACCAATCCTCTTGATCTCTTTCTCAATCTTGGTCCCGGAAAGTCCTCCGCCAGCGCCAGTCTGGATACCAGATGGACGGCCGAGTATAACATGAGTGACATGCTTTCTTCCCAGATGAAGAGATACCTTTGCCCCATTTTCCGCGAGAACATGCTTGAGTTTGTGATCAGATATGGTCGGATGCGTGCTGCCATTGATGTTTATGACCAGTCCATCAAAAACCAAGTTGCTTTTGTTCATTTTCTCCTCTTCTTTCAAGTCGCCGTCTTTCTTTCTCTGGGCCATCAATTTTTCCTCTACACTTAACGAGGCTACCAAGAATCAGCATATTGCTCGTACATTATTCCTCGAACAAACCAGTTCCTTGCACTGTTGTGAGCATATCCTTTACGCTGAGCTTTGCCCTTTGCCTGACGTCTTTTGGTATCAGAGCCTGAGCTTTTTCATCCCAGTCTTCTGAGCCAGCACCAACAGTATCAGAGATTCGTTTCCCGCCCGAATTTCCTCCCTTGAATTGATATGACAACTTTGTATTCCTTGATTGCCGCCATCCTGTTGAAGCCCCCAATTTATTCTCAGCTCTTTGGTGCCCAGTCGAAGAAGAATTCCACGCATCGAAATAGGAGCCAAACTTCGGTTTGGCTGCAGTCTTTGGTTTTGATGGAGGCATTGCGCGACGCCGGGGGGGTGCTGTTGTGGTGGTCGTAGGATAGTGCCACCTGGCGAGTTGGCTTTCTAGTTTATCAAGCAGGAGTGGCGCGCATATTTAGTAGGTTATGCTTGTTTAGGTGTCGAAATCTGGTTCAACGCCGCGAATATTTGTGTCTTTCGGTGGTTGGGGGGGAAAAGCGCGTGTTGGGACAGTAACGAAAGTTCGAGGCACGCTTTGAATGCCATGTCAGGTGACTTCTAAAAAAAAAAAAAAGGAAGGACCTCGGGAGCTTCAAGAATCTCTCGTAAGTTGCACACGAAACTTTGGAAACACCAACACCAACAACCCAATTTACCATACCCAACCACACTACCTCGTTTACGATCTCACCTCACCGTATAAGGGGAAAGGAGAGGGATTACGTTCTGTTTGGAGTCCCTGCCTTTCTTTATCTACGAAGGATTGATGGCGAATCTTTCTGGTTGCGAAGGATTTGGAACCTGCCGATCGCTCCACTCCCCTCCACGAGGGACCAGGAATTGATCACCTACGAAGCATGTCTGTCTATGGACGTCGTCCCCCTCGCCCCCCACCATCCATGGATCCTTTCGGCCAACCTCGAGACGTTCAATATTTCCATTTTCAGCGCAACTTCTAACCTCGTCATCCGATATCCCCTCCGCGGTCTCTTTCTCTCCCGCGCCATTTTCATTTTCCTGTTCAGGTCTCGCCAGTCATTAATCAGTCCCCCCAGCAAATAGAACGACCTTTGACTTGGTCGTTACACTTGTCTGAGTCTTACAACAGAGGCATCAAATGCACACATGCAAGCACCCGCTCTCTGCAGACCACCAGTTTTACTGCACCATCGTTGTCAGATCTGCTTGAATCGAGCTTTATTCACGCAAGTATGTCGTGCGTGAGAGTCGATGCTCAACCTTCGGAGTATCTGCAGCAGATTGGCTGCGCAGTCAACTCCCTCCGCCACCCAAGGCAATCTTGCTCCACTCTCCACATCTACACGCGAAGACCAAGCTGTCGTCCCCTTCTCCTGATTTTCCATTCTTCAGATTACCCTTCGTAGAGGTGGTACATATTTTTAATATCGATGCTATGCAGCCGCAATATAAATCTGGGCCGGTTTTGCATCTTTTGGGACACGAGGGTTTCACGATTTCGTCAACGGCCTAGAGATCATCATGCTGAGAAGTACTCATGTGATGGTCACGAGAATGGACAAACTGAAATTAGAACGAGCGATGGACAAAAGATGCCTCCGAAAACGGGAGTATCCGCGACCATGCTCATAAGTATTACCCCCGCTTCAGACGGCAACGGGGTTCAGGATTACGCTCCTCAAAGGCATGGGGAAGGTGTGGTAATATGGGGAAGGATTGAGGCTATATCCGACCTGCATGGAAGAGGTGAAAAGAATTAGAAAGGGCTGCAGCACACACACGTTTTCGATTGTCAGGTTTGTCGAATCCTTCAGCGCCCGGCTCCAACATATACCGATATTGCCTCCTGGGAGGAAAGACTCTAACATCTTCAGTGAAATAGGAAGTACGGCCTATCTCTTTCAACCGGCCATTCGGATCAGAGAGACGTCGAATTACCTAATATTCGGCAGAGTGTTGAAGGAACGGGTCCCAGGAATGGCTTAGTGTGTGCCTTGTTGATTATTATTTTCGATCAAAGTCTTGTGCCGTCTGACGAGTGACGGGTTTGTCTGCCCCTCACTGGTTGTTGAAGTTTTGGGGGTTCTCGCCGCGGAAGAAGGACGAATTGGGGAAGACGGATTAATGTGAGCAAGAGAAGCGAACGGCGGTGAAGGGACGCTAAGGGAAAAATCGACGCTCAAAATCAGCCACAATTCGGAAAACGGGTTGGTTGCGGGAATAGAGATTAAACACGATCGCTGAATGGCCCGGCCGCCGCGAAGGCGTTCATTGTTGGTTGCCCGGAACGCTTTCTGCAGTGTTCGACACGCGATGGCACCGGTAAACTGGCTGCTAACTATTGATGCTGGCCCATACTACGGAGTCTGATTGTCAGAAATGAGAGACAGAGATCTAGAGAAGGCTGTCGGTCGCTGCAAAACCAAAACCGCTGAGGCCGGGAACGTCGACGTCGAGATGTCGTGCGTCTAGGGAGGGGTAAAGCAGGGCAGTATGATTGGCTCTCTATGAAGGACGCCACTATGTCATGGAAATCAACCAGTGCAGGATGTGCATCATCCTGGTTGCAAAAGACGGACCGTTATCCGCGTTGCATCTCACGATTTACTTTTGTTCCGCCTTGCGGAGTGCTTCGTACGGTTGTCAATCCTCGCCCGGCACATACACTATGATCAATTGGCCGAGTCCATCAAATGTCAGATCGTAGCGAACATCCAGATCACGTCTTCATTTTCCTGCGAGCATTTGGAGCTGGGGCAGGTTGGGGTGCCAGATCGGAGGGACTTTTCAAACTTCATTTCCAGACGGCCAGCCTCCCCGAGCAGCATGTCGTAATCCGCTGTCCCCCGGGTGTGTTCGGCCTTGAGATGCAAGAACATGCGAGGCTACCAGTATTTTGTAGGCGAAGGTGGTGAGAGGTCAGAAGTGGAGCGAATGTGGTGTGGTCAATTCCTGGTGGCTTGGTGGGGGACTCTCTGTGGGACTGGTTTTGGCTGCTGCTGCACTGCGTTTATAAAAAGCTTGGCGCCTACTGGCTAAACTCTGCTCGCCTCTCGCCTCCTCTCAATCAACATCCTAGACGCCATGTCCGCTGGCATTTCTCCACCACACCTCCACCAGTCTCGGTAGCGGGGGTGTTGAGGACTGTTCGCTTGTCGACGTGGTCATGGTTGATTGGGGTAACCCGCTGGAGGAGCCCGCGAACAGCCTTGATCGACACTGGCTCTTCTGAGCCTCTGATAAGCTGATAGGACAGATGTGCGACTCGCAAGACGTTTATCCAACCAGTCTAGTACGCAAGTCGACATCATCATGGTTCCACATTGCACAGTTCGAACATTGTTACGATTGCCATCTCCAAATTCTCGCCGGGAACAGCTAGCACATCGCACAGGATCGGGATGTTCTCACCTCTTTGATTCTCCCACCTCTCGCTCGCTTTAGGCCGTCCTTGATAAGCGCATGAAACAGGCTAAGAAGCTCTTGCCCCAGCCACTCCTCGAACAAGGTATCCTGGCTCCGCACGCCCTGATAATTGGCTCTGCTTGCTGCGCGTAGCCGCTGTACTGCATATGCAAATGCAAGTGCGTGCTCTGGCGCACAGGCAGGGCCACATGTCTCTGGAGGAGCTGCAGGGACGCTGCCGGGAGTGGGAAAAAGGACAGGAAACTACGGTGGCCAGTAGTACCAGGGGTTTGAAGCGGTGAGCTTGGGCTTGCAAACATACGTGGGTCATTTATTACCAATGGTCCTTCAGATGCTGTAAGACAGCTTGACTCATGGTCAACATGTCTTTGATGGAGACGCCCCAGGTGGTGTCATTAGGATTTTTTCATACCGGATCAACAGTTGGAAGTTCCGAGTAGCATTTTTACTCATTTTGGGAGGAAGCGAGTCGCAGATGATATACTACTAAGATCCGATCTGGGATCACGAGCTTTAGTGGAGAAACATCTCCACTTTTCTCCTCCGACCAATCAGGTCTCAAGTCTCCTTTACCTTTGCTTCATACAGCTTTGCTCCTTCAAAAGGCACGGGTACATCACTCAACCAAGATTTTCTATCTACCTTTGACAGCTAGGATAACATGAGGCTCGTTGGTGTAAGACACTCCCCAGACGCTGGATTCAGAAATGTTGTGTTATCTGTTCCTTGCTTTGTGGCGAAGTGAATGGCGTTGGTTTTGTCGGCCTTCTTGCAGTTTTAAACAAGGGATGTGTGACATATCGAGATTTTCATATTTGGTGGAACAAGGCGATAGGAGTCTGGTCCTCGAGATTCTGAATCAAAGGAAATCAAGGGATATTGACTAGCGTTTGAGATGCTTCAAATTGGGAGATATTAGATATCATTCGACCAGTCCAATGCTTCCACGAATAAGCAATCTCTGATGACAACACGCTGTTCATCGAGACCACGAACTCGAAGCAATCATATCAGTCCCAGAAATATACTTCATTTTACGGGAATTTGTGCAAGGTGTCATCGTATTGGCCGATATTGGGACACCATTTCATCTGACCTCAGCAACAACGAGGAGATGTCTAATTGCTCGGTTAGCATACTTCCAAGTTCTCTCGAGAAATGCCGATCTGGGAGTTACACAAATTCAGCCCCCGTCTGTAGACAGGTCCTTCCAGAAAGCAGGGAAAATGGCAATTTTCTTACGGAGTAATACAACCATTCCGTCAACAAAACTTCCATCTACCTTCTCTACAAAGACATGTATCTTCCCTTCATGACAGAATCAAACAATACCAATATTAAAGCTTGGAGCAAAAATAGTTCATGCCCTTTGGACGGAGCCCTGCATTCACTGACGGCCCCCATATTTGCATGGAGTATGATGCCTGCAAAGCATGAAGCCTGTCATTGCAGACAGAGTTTTAAAGAACCAATGAACCTTTTAGAGGTTTGATACACCAGTCAGCAAAGGGCCCCGCGAGAGAACCAAAATTAATCGAATTTCAATTGAGGGAGCTGGAAGTTCAAACTGATAGGCAAGTATGTAGTACTGCCTTATGAAGAAGCTATTGTTTTAGTTCAAATTTGCTCTTGTCCCAATGAACCACTCCCAACGAGAACAAGACCGGCATGACATATGTTTGTTCAGCTTGGCTGCCTTCCCACTCAAGCTTGAGTGCATCACCATCTACATTGAATCAAATACTGTACTTGTTGCTTGAACCAAAATTCTTTGGATCCTGCACTCCGGGTGTTGTCAACCAAAAGCTTCACTCTTTCTGCACCGTGCGGCAAGATGAAGTCAATCGGAGAATTCCTCTCCGCTACTGATAGCTATTGTCCGACTGCGCTCTGTGCGTTCCCTTATTTCAGGCTTGATCGCTCCGTAGTTACTGCAGCTCTGTTGCATCTGCATTGCGCTGCGCTGCAGGAAGCACACGGGGCGTTTCCTCTCACTTCCGCCCTAGTATTTGGGTATGGGAAACGCATACAACCCAAGGACAATTTTTGACGACAGAGCATCTTTCAATAGAGTAGTTGGGTAGTATGGCACGTCCAGTTCGACGACAACCGTCTGATCACCACACATGACGGGACGATGGGTCTGCCGGATGTTTTTAGTACTTGAGTTGCTGTGGAATCGTCCAGTGCCGACGAAACGTTGAAGATTCAAGATTGCCGGGGGGTTACAGGATGCAGTACAGCGGCGTTGGGGGTAGTGAGTGGTGATTTTCCTCGACCCAACGGGTAAAGCTGTTCACCATAACCAACGTGGTGCTTAATCACCGAACCGCATACCATTGCAGTGGCATGTATTCAAAATGAACCGTAGATGGTTAGAAAAGAGAGGAAATCGGATCCTGATGATGGATATGTAAGTGAATCTCCCCTCCAGCCCCGGAGATGTCAGTTCGCAATCGCAATCGACGCCAGGCTTGATAGAGCTTGGATCCGCGCTGGCTAGAACGCATCTGCAGGCTTCGTTGCCTCTTTGCGGGCGTCCCTCAAAAGTCCAAGAGCCCAGGAGAGTCCTTGTCCCTTCCATGGCCAGTGCTTCAAGTGCTTGCAGGTGGCTCACGCACTCTCGTCCAAGCTCCTTCATCATCCAGATTCACGGACCAAAATGCAGACCATAGCGTAGCCAAAGCGCCGCACATTGCACGTGCAGGTACTGTACTAAGCAGATCTCCAAGGTCAGTGGTGTTTCCCCCACGCGGTGCTGCCAGAAGTTTCAGACGGACTCGGTGACAGAAACACAACAGAATTTTTAGAACACAAGTCACCACTCAGAGCCAACGGTTTCATTGACCAAGGTGACTTGAAAAACTCCCGCTTCCTTCGGCCGGAGCAGTCCAAGTTTGTATGCTTTGGCGTCTCACGAGGTGGGATTGTGGTTTGTTGTCAAGGACCAGGAGGGTGACGTGCCCTTGGCTCTCTTTTAGCGCCATTCACACCAGTTCAACTTTCAACCTTCAGGCCGCTCTTTTGGTGGAGACTCCGAGACTCGATGATTAACGTTGGGAAGTTGAGAGTGGATAATTCACCGAAGCGTGGACCGTGGTCTGGTCTGGTGAGTGGATCTTGAGTTGAGCTTGCTTGATTGCAAGATGGATGTGGGCGAACGCCACGAGAAGTCAAAGGCGCCAGCAGCAACAACAGCGCGCCGTACAGAGGAACAGTGGGCACCACTAAACCTCCGGCTGCTTTTAAGATCGAAGGTTACAGATTCCCACGGCCAGAGTCACGGTAACCCATAGCGTCAAGTCGGACATAAAGACAGTTCAACTTGGCCCTGGTAGTATCTTCTGATAGGCCGTTATCAAGACTTCGCAGGCCTTACTGTGCCGCAGTTGATCCTCTTCGCTGGCGACCACAACCACCTGCCCTAGACAGAGACCTCGCCATCGCCATTGATTGCCGGAAAAGAGCAGATATTCGAGCGAGGGGACCTCGGCCTTGTGGGCTTGGTACTGTACGGAGTTTCTCTTATGATTTACTTCCATCATCCTCTCCTCTGTTTCCCTCTCCCACGATCCTCCGAGTTTCAAAATACCGGCCAACTCTTTTTCTCTCGAATCTCTTCTCGGACTTCGCGACCCTCTTTCCCTCTTTTCCTGGCTCATGGACGGACCATCCAGAATCGAATTCTTCGACGTGCTGGGTTCCCTGTCGCATTCCCCTGCGGGTCTGGCCTGCCCCGGTTGTTTTCATGGTGATCCAGTGCGAACAGTTCGTTTAACCCCGGCATCGCTGGGGCACAGGGAGATGCTAGCGCAGACAAGGGGCAAGAATTGGCGCGAGTGCTGGCCTATTTCGTTGCGTATGGATGGTGTGTCCATGTCAAGGCTCCAAGTGGACCTCGGAAAATCGGCGTGGGAGCGAGCTTGGCGAACTAGAGACAAACTATGTTGTCGTGAAGCTTCATTGTGATATGCCCACGCCGAAGACCTGATAGATAATGGAGGGAGCTGGGGATTCCCTGCCATTTCGTTTTCACTTCGTCCTGCCCAGAGTCTGAGAGCCCCAGATAGAGAAGTCGATAGCGATAAGGTCCCTAAATATTACCTCGAGAGCTCTGAACTCCATTTTCAGCGTGTTTGTTTAACACGTCGACACAGACCACTGTGTTTGCTCCCAATGCTTACGCAACAGCGCCTCTGTTTCTGTTGCTGCTGTTTCGATGCAGCCTCTCTATTTCTCTCGCTTCGTCGCTTCTCTGCTTCTCTGCTTCTATGGGACAGCACGTAGGGCCGCTATCCAATGTAAACGAATGAACCCGGCAGTGAACTTGTTTCAAATAATTGCGGTACAGGCAGGCGTAGACACAGGCTTCTCCAGCACTATGACCACTGTAAGTTGTTCACCCCTCAGCGCTCAGCCTCTGTGCTTTGTGCAAGTTACGGGGGGTTACCTTTGGAAAGAGCGCCCCCTTCCCCGCCCTTGCACAAGCTTGAGCACCAACCAGCTGCCCACGAGGAATCTGGTACAGACTCACACAGAAGAGTTTGCCTCGGAGAGCGCTTGTTTTAATTAGAAATGATACGAGTACTTATCAATTGGTTATTGCAATGAACATGAGATTGTACATGAACTAAATGAGCAATGAAATCATAATCAGACATAAAGTGCCTGTTTTCCCAGATTGTGAATAGAATAGCTAGACGAATTGGGTAACAACTATATCTTTAAATAGAGCTCTATCTTCACTCACCTCTGACCCTGCTTCTCGGTCCAGATTGGTAATAGAGACGTACGACGTACCTCTGTTGAATGCCGTTTTTATCTCCCCCAACAAGTGATTAATTAATTAATCCGTCCAGCCTTCACTTATTTTTCCTCCCCTGTCGTAGTCCTAGTGCCTGCTATCGCTGTCTAATCGATTAGCAGGATTAGCAGCTTCGGCGCAGCGTCTATCGGACGTCCAGCTCCACTGTCCAGCCTTCTCCCAGTTGCTCTCTCCTAGGCATCCTCTCTCTCCTTCCCCCTTGCCCCCCGGCCTTCAAGGTTCCCTCAAATTTCTCGCTAGTCGTTAGCGTCACTGGGCCCACACCCCCACTGGTGCGCTGATTTGTCTACCGACACGCCGCGCTTTTCCCAACCTCTCTTTCCCCTCTGCCTCTTAGAGACCTTCCCTCTTCCGCGCCGACCCTCGCGATCCACCTCCTCGCAACCCTCCCCTCCACTCCCTTTCACCCTACCCTCCCCCGACCTCTCTCTTTTTCCTTGGTAGGAAGGTTGTTGGTCTGCAGATTTTTGTACGTTGAAACTCCTCATCCCTCTTGCTGGTCTGGTCTGGCCTCTCCTCGCCCTCGCCATCTCCGCATTGGATCTTGGACCCTCTTCTGCTGCCCTTTCCTCTCTTCTCTCTGCTGCCGCGCTGACCGGTACCAGTACCTGCATTAAGGTGGCAGACTCTTTCTTCCCCATTCTTCAAACGAGAACCGACCTTCTACCACCGCCGTACTCTCTTTCCTCTAGCTCTATGCTCTACCTTGCTAGCGACCAGCCTACCCACCTACTCAGTACCCACATACATGCGGTTGACGGTCGACGGTCTTACCCACCCTACCCACCACACCCATACCCATACCCATACCCAGACCGATACCCATACCCACACCTCCCTCCCTCTCTCTACCCACCCACCTGCTTTCTGCTCAACACCACCACACACTACCTCTCCTCCTCCGCCTCCCCACCCAAAAACTGGCTCTGGAACTGCAAGCAACTGCACAACTGCACCTACCGACGCCTTGCTTCCTCTTCACGCCAAAAGCTTCCCCAGCCGCTCCTCTCCTCTCTTTGCCAGCCTTCGACTTCACTGCCGACGACGCATTTTGACGAGCTCGACGATTCCATACGACCTCCGTATCCTCGATCCAAACAAGCAGTTCAGGTCAAACTTCTCGAAGCGACTCCCAAGCAGCACAAGCATACCTGCAGCTTCGCGTAACCAGTCTCTATTCCTGTTGTGGAGCTTCAATCGCAGCCCCAATTGCATCGACGGTCTTTCTTTTCGGAAATCTTCTTTTTCATAACGACTGCTACGAGTTAAACGTCTGCTTTTCAAGTTGGAGGTTTTACGAAATCATCGTTTTTGCGTTGTATCCATCATTTCTGTCTAGCACGATAATAACGCCTTACGATCAACGCCCACGCGCCTGATCATTCCGAGCCTTCGCCGCATATTTTTCTTGACATATTTTCTTGAACGAAACACGGTCAACAGGACGCTCCTCGCACAATTGCTCAACCACCAATTCTCTTCGGCCTTCACCACCGAAGCCTTGACTTTAAGCTTGCGAGATTCTCGTGAAGTTTTCCCCTCATTGTCCATCTCGGACTTGATCTATCAAACCGAAAAGCTGGATCTCCCGTCGATCTCTTCAGTGCAAACCCGGGGACCCTCTGACGTGCCATATTATAATCATCACGCTGCGCAACGACCATTGTATGTGAATGATAGGTTGCCCTCGCTACCTTTGCCCCAGCCGCAACAGGCGTACTCATCGGGTACCTCGTCACCCCGGGTCGGCTCTCTGAGTTCACTTGGATCTTCTTCCATTTTAAACGGGAGCTCGCACTCTTCTTACACCACTGCCTCGTCCTCGAACGGGCCCAAAACCCCCTCTCCAACCATCCCATCCAATACCAGCCTTCCCCCATCGTTATCGCAGACAAATTACAACAATACGTCTCCCTCAGGCACTGCCTACCCATACGGCCAAGAGTATAACTCCACCATGAATCACGGTCCCCAGGATATGTACTATTCAACACATATCTCAACTGGTCAACCGCCTGCGCCGCAAACGGTCACATCCGGCGGTATGGGTCATTATCCACAGCAACACCAGCAGCCACCATTGTTACAGCCAGGCCCAGCGCAATATTCGCAGCCAGCACCTGGCCCGTACAACCAATATGGGGGATATTCGAATGGATTGACATCTCCCCAATCTGCAGGGCACCAAGTTCCGGGTTCAATGGGCCAGGGAAATGTGTTACCACTGCCGGCCATGTCTTCGGTACAGCCAGTTATGCCTGGTCAAGGTGGCTACGGATCACAACAAGGTTTTGACACCACTGGCCAAGTTGCGCCTCCGGGAATGAAGCCACGAGTGACGGCGACATTGTGGGAAGATGAGGGCAGTCTGTGCTTCCAAGTCGAAGCAAAAGGGGTTTGCGTTGCAAGACGTGAAGGTAAATATCAAAATGTTTCAGACAGAAGTGAAACATAGCTGACCAAGTACTTTGCAGATAATCATATGATCAATGGGACCAAGCTTTTGAATGTGGCTGGGATGACCCGAGGACGAAGAGACGGCATTTTGAAGAGCGAGAAATTGAGACATGTGGTGAAAATTGGACCAATGCATTTAAAGGGTGTTTGGTAAGAATTGGACTATTTTTTTCTTGCAATGAGCTAACCATGTCACAGGATTCCTTTTGAGCGTGCATTGGACTTTGCAAACAAGGAGAAAATAACTGAATTATTATATCCTCTGTTTGTTCACAACATTGGGGCACTTTTATACCACCCTACAAACCAGACTCGCACAAATGCCGTCATGGCCGCAGCTGAGCGCCGGAAACAAGAGCAGAGCCAAGTGAGGAACTCGCAAGCCCCAGGTCTTCCATCTTTGCACCAACATCACCACCATTCAATGAACAACTCCATTGGTGGCCATCTCCCTCCTGGACCACAGCATTCCCTTGCGCCACACCCTAGCACTGTTGGCCGCCCTGTCTTGGACCGAGCACACACATTCCCAACGCCGCCAACCAGTGCTTCCAGTGTGATGGGTAATATGGGAAGCTCAGATGGAAACTTCCAATGGGGAAGCCAAAGTGGGTTGCCCAGCGCCCAAGGTACAAATCCTCTGCAAATTGATACGGGTTTGAGTAATACTCGCTCAATGCCAACAACTCCAGCAACGACCCCTCCTGGAACCTCAATACAGAGCATGCAACAGTATCAACAACAGGGATCTCAACCATATGATGCCTCGAGACAGATGTATTCAGGGCCTCCTCCACAACAAAGTGTATACTCCCAACCCACCAATGGCCAGCAAAATATGCCTCGCTATCCGCAATCCAACAACTACATCAAAAGTGAGATGGGACCTCCGTTAGCGAGAGCACCTGGATCAGAGCCGGAGCACCATGAAGCCAAGGAGTCCAATGGGATGCTTCACCACCCTCAAAGTCAACAACCAGTTGGCCATAGCCAAGGCGAGGAAGAGGCTGAACATGAAGCAGAGTATACCCATGATCAGTCCAACAACTATGATGCGGCTCGTGCTTCATACAATTACACCAATGGTCCTCCGGTGGGGCCATTGCCTGGCGAGCATCCTCATCTTTCTCCTGAGATGACAGGATCGCCCAATCACCCAGCATCCGGTCGTGCCACGCCGAGAACGGCTTCCGCGCCCCAACCATATTACCCCCAACAACAGCAACCGGGTGGCTACCAAACTCCTCCACGGGTTCCACAGCAACCCCCTTCCAGTAATTTGTATAATGTAATTAGCAGCGAGCGTGGAACAGCAAACGGAAGTACTGGTGGTGATGTATATGGCTCCCAGGCGGATTTGGGGAATTCGATTCCCAATGGCTTTGCTGCGCAGCAGCCCATCATGAACGGAGCGCCTGCGACTAATAAGCGTGGGCGGGATGATGATGATGAAGGACGACCATCGAGCCGAGGTCCCGGCGGAGACGTCAACGATCTGAAAAGACGTAAGACTATCCGTGAAGGATCGGTGTCTGGACCAACTTATGATACAACTGCGCCTCTGAACCGGTCTCGATCCGTCATCACCCAAAGACGACGGTAACCCTTTCTCAGTCCTTGACCAGAAAGCTATCCACCTTCTGGAAACCTGGCCATCATAATCATATTCCTCCATTCCACCCGTGCGTGGCCAATGGCCTTCGAACAGATTTCCAACCTCCGATCACACTCATTAGACAAAAATTTCCTTCGACTCAACACCTGTTCTTGTATCGGCCGAAAACACATATTCGACACATTTGTTCCGCTTTCGAATGACGGACGAGTTACGACATTGAATTTTTAAAGAAATCCGTATGGTTATACATATGGTTGATGAATTTACGCTTTGCAATGGGGCAACGTGGCAAATGGGAGAGTTATAATCGAACGAGACGACCCCAAAGATGATACACGCAACAAGCAAATCCTAGGTTCTTTTTTTTTTTTTCTCTTATTTTTTTTCCGAGGAAAAAGGGGAAAAACGCCTGCTTATGAATCTAGGCGCGATGGACGATAATTATGGGGCTTTTTAAAAGATTAATGGCCTTTGATGATCTTCTGTCAAGACATTTGATCTGAATTTCTCCTTTTTCTTTATTTCTTTTGTCAGAGAGTGGAATGTGTGTGTGTGGCTAGCCTTGGACTAACGACGATGATAACGATTTTTCTTTTCTTCTTTCTGGCTGGCTGGCTGTAAGAAAACCCTTCACACCTTATTTTACACAGGGGGGGAATTGGGAGCTTTTGGTTTGGCTTACACAGTTGCACTTCTTTTTACACCTTTTTTCTTTCTCTTATGTAACTCCAACGACTTTATGAGAGAAAAAAATCAAAAAGCTTATTACTTCTGCTTGCTGTCTAGGTTTCTCTATTTTTTGCATGCATGAAAAGTAGGACTTGTGTGGTTTGCTTCATTTGAGCTTGTGCTCGCATGGATGGTTTTGGGCTGTCAATAGGGCTGCAGATGAGATGAGGATGGGATGGCATTGTGGTTATTTTTATGATTTTCTCTTGTGGCTGTCCCTGATGGTGGGGATGGTTTTGTTGGTATAAATTATTCATCTACATATATATATTTGGAATGACTTCAAAGCAAAGGTTCATGTGCCTCGATGTGTGTTTCTTTTTTATCTGTGTCTTCAATTCTGGCTCTTCGGTTTCAGATTCCTGAATGGACAAAGGGGGTTTGGGTGTTAGTGAGTTTGCTCGTCTCTGGCCGTGTGCGGTTATGACTTCGGGTCATTGGGAAAAGAGTCAGGTTATGGGTTTTCGAGTTTTTGTTTGTGTTGATTCTGCGGATGGAAGATATCGGGTGCTGCGGAGGGAAAGCGACTGGTAAAGCAGAAAGTGAGAAACATCATCACTGGAGGTTGGGTTTCTTCTTTTTTGGTTTCGTGACTTTCTTGGATTTCTTGGTTTGAAGGAAATATTATTTGTTGGCAGTACCTATAAAGTATGGTGAGTAAGCAATACTCGACTCAATATTTCATCGTTTAACTTGGGAATAGTACATTTAAACGTACGAAATTAATCCATGGAATTCAATTACTGCACGTGTCTCCGTGAAATGCCATCCCTCATAAAACGAGAAGCTCCAGAATCGGATAGTGTTTTGTCACCAAGGAAACGTTCGAAAACGGCACAACCAGATGCAGTCGTCGAGGTCGAAGATACGGACCAGGAGCATTTTAAGGAATTGCACGAATTGATTCTGCAAGAGGGCCTCTTGTTGAATGAGTAGCCCAACGTTCTGATTCTGGGACTCCCGTACCGTGCAGGTGTGCATGGTGGTGCCTTTTCTATTGTATAAACAAAGTCCAAACACAAATAATCTTTTGACTAACTCGCGCATTACAATGCGCTAATTTTGTTGAAAGAATTCATGATTTTTTCTCTCTCTAGATATTTGTGTACAGTGTCTTCACAGATCTAACTTTTGAATAGAATTATCAGCGCCAGCTAGAATTCGAATTGCTGGGCATCCAAACGCTGCGGTCACCTACGGTCAATAGCTCCACAAACGAATTGCAACATACATCCGAGAGGAATATGGAAGGAACCATGAAGGGCCCTCTCTACAAGATTTCATGGTGGGATATATGGCTGAGATAATGGCTTTATCTCAGTTCTCTGAAGGTCTTCTCCCTGCTTGCTCACTTTTGTTAAACCTGAGTACGTTGGTACGCAGATCGAACGAAGAATATGGAAGATCAAAGCACATTATAAACGGACAGTCAGATGATTTATTTCTTTCCATGCTGAGACAACTTGGACCTCAAGATTTCGAGCAATGTCCAGACATATATGGTTTTGGCGAGGAATCATTAAGCGTCGGGTTATTGGAGCTTGAGGAGCGGGGGAAAGCCCTGGAGGAGAAAGAAGAGGTGTTCACATATTATCCGAAAACGATTGGGCTTGTACAGTCCTGGCGAAACCCACCAGAGTATTCACAACAAAAACATGACAATTTGAAACAGAAGATCATCATGTTGAATACAGATGCCGAAAGGGAGTTGCAGAAATCGGTCGATCCGACAAATAGGCGCTCTCGACATGATTCAACTTACGCAATTTGGAGGAGTTTGAGTGATGCATTGGCAGGTTTGATTCCGGATATCAGGCATTTAAATTATCTGGAAGGAGGTCTCATGCTTTCCTTTAAACTCGTCCAATTCCTAGGCCGCCAATAGTACTTTTATTGCGACACCGAAGGAATGTGAAGTTATTACCGAAGAGTGGATGGACTTGCTGATCAGTTGCTGGTGGAATTGGCTACAAGACTCAGGACAGAAGATCCAACATTCAACCCAAAGAAAGAAGTGGAAATGCTGCAAAGTCAAATCGAATATCTCTTCGAGCTCCAAATAACATCTTACTTCCCCAATTCTTTCGAGCTTCTCAAGACTTACGCCTCCGAGTTTGCGAAACAATACGCGTCCGAGTAAGCCAAGAAATTTTTGGAAAAGATCCAAAGGACTAAAGCCGCGGTAGAAAAGAGATATGAACAATGCAAATACGACTCCAAGATTCTTTCGGCGGATTGGTTGATGGAAAACCGACTAAGTACGGAACTAGAGAATCAGATCTGCTTGCTGATAGAGCCTTGTCTGACTTGGTTGGTGTTGTGAATACCAGCACAGCTACTCATCACGAAGAGCCTTGGGAAATGACAAAGATGAGGTGGCGTGAGAGAATTGTTGGTGCGAGAGCGCAATTGAGGAAAATGGGCATTGATAGTTATTTCAAAACATCCGAGTTGCTACTCTGATTGTAGATTGAAACAAACATGTATTATTAGAAGTGTGTTAACATATATAGTAAATCTTCATCCTTCCGAGAGATTGACACTAGGCAAACTTTTATACATACTTTTTCTAATCGTAGAAGTAAATCGAATACTCTAACACTCTAATACCTTGATACGGTAGAAGGTTTAGGGGCAGAAAACAGGAGAACTGTCACTTAATCGATTTCCATAAACACCACAATCGTTTATTGGCTGCTAAAGCAGTTGCATAACGTGGACATACATTTTTGCAGAGTGTACATTTCTGTGTCTATCTATTTGCTTTTGGGTTTGAGACAGATCATAATCGGCCTAGAACAATTGCAAGTATTGTCAGAGAAGGGCTTGGAAGAATCAAGTCCCATTTATGGTTATCTTGAAGAAGACAAATATTGACTTTGCAATAGCTAGTTGTTTATTTTTCATCTACTCCTCAAATCCCAAAGTCCTGATAGTCATCAGACTTAAAGCAATTGCTTCTCCTTCTTTCCGGAACTTCATCTTCTTCTAAGTCTCCCAGTGCCAAATGAATGGTTGGGCAAATAATGAAAGCCCCAAAAATCCCGTTCTGAAATTGAACTCCAAACCCCAAAGCTTGTCTCATTTCCCTTCCTTTCCGTCTCGTTCTAGTTTCCATTTGTTGGTTGGTTGAATCATTTAATCCCTTCGATAAACTAAGAAACTGGCTCTCCCGCCACCATTTCCTTCCCCATCAGGCGAAATCTCTAAAGCCCCCTCCATCTGCTTAGTCCTCTCCACCTCCTTAACAGCACTCTCAATGCAAGCTATCAGCCCCTTATCCACAGCCTTCTCCTTCGTTTCCGTCTCAGCATTGGCCTCTGCATTCACAACCTCAGCTCCCATCTTCTCTCTAGCCTTTACCTTAACCCTCACATCTTTAATCAGAGATCTCGGCGCGGTCGAACGAGCAGGTGTAGCCGAATACACTAATCCCATCATAACACCTTCAAGCGTAGCATCGTTCAGAGTTCTTCCCAAGTCCAAAGTGCGGATATTGTTTTGTTTCTCGGTGATGAAGTTTGTGAGGAGGGTGGAGATATGTGGCCAGGCTGCAGCTGGGATTCCTGAGGATGGATTCGCGGGTGGTGGAGGGGTGACTTTCAAAGGGGCTTGAGGACGATTTGGTTCTGTGAACGGTGATGGCGCGGAGAGGGAGATTGGTCGGGCATGGGGAGCTGTAAAGTGGCATTGGTTTAGGGAACCAGTTGAGTCGGGCGAGGAGGTGAGGGGGTCGATGGAGGAGTCGATGGATGAGGCTGGGCCATCTGATGTTGTGGTAGCTGTTAGTTTCTGGACGGCAGAGCCTGCTGAATGATTATCATGACTGCAAAAAGATGATGGGATGAACGCGAGACGCAATTGATCGTTAGACTCCAAATTTCCCATAGCAATTGGTCCATGGCGGGGACTTGAACCAATTTCCGTAAACAAGTTCTATCGTCTTTCGTATAGCCACGCTCAATTGCAACAAATTCGAATATCAAACATTGAACCCCAATTGAACGCGCAAGCTCGACTTCCAACAATTGAATCCATCCCCCATCTTGGGACGGATATCCACGTCATCACAAACCAAAAGCAAAAAGGAAATATCAAAACTTACACGAACGTAAAACCAGTGGACTTGACGACACAGTCGTCGCGACCAACATTATTAAATAAATATGTTGCATTTTCAAAAAAGGGTCTCGCCAGGAGATATCATAAGAACAGAGGAAGAGAACAAAGAAGAAAAGGAAAAATCAACAAGGCTAGTTTGTCAATCAAAAAGTGAGATAGAGGGTCTGAGAAAAAGAGGAGAAATCGTCACGCTTATGACTTCCTCGAAACAGCACGAATCCTCGTTCCATGGGCCCCGTTTAGCATCGCCAAAATGGTCCATGTGTTTGGAAGGCTTGACAGCATGATAGCGGTCGATCAGATAACAAGACTTCCCCATTTTACCAGGCTGAGAGCGAGGGTCTAAGAAGTCCGTGTGGTCTTTTGAGGCTTGAGGTGTTTTATAAATGACAGGGGTGAGGTTTGGTATCGTGAGCTCCGTGCGGGCAACGAGGTGCTGCACCGCTGAGGAGGGGGCCATTTGCGGCACTCGTCCACACAGACGTCGAGATGATTGGGATACGAACTGTTTTGGTGAAGTCCACATTGTGATGGACAAGAGACAGCCTTTCTTGAGATCTGCAACAGGAAGAGCTTGATAAGCCAAGAGCGCCACTTGGTTTCGTGTTTCCTGTGCCTCGCTCACTAACCCTATACCCTATTAATAATCAAACTATATTTATTTTCGACTTCGATGTTGAGAAGGTTTATTTGTGAAGGATGATGCTAAATAAAGATCATGTGTGGATAGGGGGGTTCCAATCGCCTTGAAATGATTGTAATAAACTGTAAGTGAGATCATTTTGACAATATTGCCTTTGCCTCTTTTAGATGTTTTCCGATTGTTTTCCCGTCTCATTGTTGATTTTGGAGTCTCGAATCGTCTTGATGCTTCTGATTGAAACTTCCGGATGATGATCATAATGTGTTCACATCCGTCCCAGACATGTGGACAGCACAGAAATAGGAAAATTTGCAGGCAATGTTGATTTTAGCAACTCCAACCTGGAAGTTCACCTTTTTGATGCTTAATCACTCGTTTGATATAGTGCGAGGATTTCCGCAAGAGAAAAATTGCTCTCATTTATCTGCCACCAGCTCCAAAAACGAACCACAACGCCAGATATCAATAAGCAACCATTTAATGTGCCTTGAGCCACGCCAACATTTGATCAAAAGCTTCTGCTTGAGCAGCCTTGATCTTAGCATCCTCGTACTCACCTACTATTCCGAATCCATGTGGCACACCCGAATATGTCTTGAACTCGCATTCGACATTGTTCTCCTTCAAGAGTTTCTCTCCATGTTCTCGAACGTCATCAGCAAATAATTGGTCGTTCTCAACGCAGACGAAAGCGATTGGAATCTTCGTCCCTTCAAAATCCTCCCTGGTCACTAGAGTCGCATGGGCAATAACCCCAGCTTTGATGAATGGTCCATGGTTTTTGACAACTGCAGCCTCCTCATCATTGGCTGGTTGTTGTCCTCCCCATGCTCCTGCAATGGCAGATGCAATAGCTGTATCGGGTTTGTCTGGCTTCTCGCCACCCAAAAGCAACGTCATCCTTCCGCCAAAACAGTAACCAGCACAATATATGCCCCCACCATTTGCAACGGCGTCCGCAAACTCATCCTTGACCGCCTCGATAACTTTGTGAATTGCCGGTAGTACCTTCTCTGGTGTTTGCCGTGCCAACCACATATCGATCAAAAAACTCTTAGCCGTTTCTGCTGCTCGTAATTTGATTTGTTCAATCATCGATGGGTCTTTCTCTTCAGAGTATGTCGCTGAACCGGGTAAAGGGTCATTGCCAAACATATCTGGCAGAACGACCAAGAACCCTTCCCTCGCAAATATATCGGCTTGTATTTGGTTATTTGCGGAATGTAGACCCGTCGCGCCCGTCAGGAATAGTAGGAGTTTCGATGGAGCATGAGGATAGTCGGCGGGTTTCGAGATATAAACGTCCACTCCTCCCAGCTGAGACATCTCACCAGAAGGACCTTGTCCAGAAGCTGATCCAAGTCAGCAACGCTGTCTTCCTTTGTAGGGCTAGACTGGTTGGCAGTCTTTTGAGTATCTACTCACGAGTCGGCCGATCCGTAACACAATGTTCCTTTGGTCTGTTAGCATTGTGCTAGCGATATTTGAAGCATCAACTTACTCCTAGGCTCGCACCACTCTGCGCGGGGGTATCTCCAGGGACTAAACTAGCTGGCATTGGTTCAGGTGCAGCAGATGCCGCCGTCTCGGTCGCATCGCTCTCTGGCGCCTTGGTGGCAACTTCTGGTTCAGCCATGATTGTATGTGATTGTAGGTATAGGTAAGGAGTGTGTGTCGTCGAGGTTTGTAGTCAAGGTGGTAAGACGAGTACGTAGGTAAGTTGGAGGCTCTAAGAAGTAGCATGCGCTGCTGTATGCAGCCAGGGTGCGAATTTAAAGCCAGTTTCCCCGCCATCACTAGGTACACTCACACCAGCGGCACCAAAATGTGTTTCTTTAAAACAAAACAACATTGATTTGCAAATTAGTAGTTCAGTATTATCTGGTTACCGGTGCTACACACTCTTCAGAGAAAGAATTCTTGTAAATTGAACTTTGCATTGAATTGCTAAAAACTATCCCCTTGCTTATTTTGAACACATGTATCCCTATGTTGGATCATGGTAATTCAACTGGGTGACGGAAAGCACACTTGAAGGGATGAATTTGAATCTATTCAATCCAATAAGTACCACTCTCGAAAATATCAGTTGTATAAACGAGGATTGCTGAAGCATACCTTGTCAAAGTTCCATACGCCGCTCTTGGCGTAAATATCGTTCTTCAAGTATTCAATGACCTCTTCCTTGGAACTCGCAAGTGCAATCATAGCACTTCCCTGCATCTTCAACGGCTCTCCTTCTTTTGGGACGTCTTCGAGATATGCACCTATACGAAGATTATCTTAGTATCAGATCTCATGACGGTGGTATCAGATTCGAGCACTCACCACCCATCTTCCAGAAACCAGACTCGAACCCGGCTTTCAATCCCTCAAAGTGTTTTCTAAATCACCTTTAGTCGATAATATCATCCCGTTGGAAGAGGTAACAAACGGTCTAACTTCCATCCTCTTCGCCAATGAGCCTTCATGGTCGGGAAGTACAACCAGCCACTCGAACTTGGCAGCGGGGGTTGAAGATGCCATTGTCCTTCTGATGCTTTGAAAGCGTGATTGAGAGACTAATGGGCGATAATTGAGGGTTCGCAGAAGTAATTGGGAGTAGAAGAGTGTTGTGGTTGTTGACATTGTTAAGGTATGGAAAGATGGGGAGGTGCGAATCTGTTAAGTGTGGGGTATCCATTATTCGGGGTCAAATGACAAGCGCCCTTTTCTTGACAGAGTGACACCGGAGGGTTTTTGGCAACACGGAAAATCGGCAAGGAAATTAGCGCCTTTTTATTATCAAGAGCTGCAAACTTATGTATTGGACATATTTAATAGTAAATAAGAGGAAAGCTGGTATGGAGGTAAAGGTGTAGGGGTATGCCTCACACCATGTCACCCACTAGCAGACTTCAACAAAAACTTGGCTTACAACTTCCAAAAACAATTTTTAAGATTTAAAAATTCTCAATTATGAGCAATGGACAACAACACCCTGAGGAATAAAATAAAAAGGGAAAAGGGGTAGTAGATATTCCTCACATCGCCATTCCCAAAGATGGCAGACCGCCATGAACGACATAATTTGACGCCCTCAATTAGGAAGAAATCTTATAGCAAACCTAGATTTAAACCCTCTAGAAGTTAGCTGTATTATTAATTAGTGGATTTCACTTCTATCTGTATTTTTTATATATTTTTGCGACCCCGTTTTGGTAAGCTGTACGGATGTTTAAACGCGTCTCTCGTTTTTTGCGGTCAGCCGGAGCCGCCCCATTGTTTCGCTTACCAGTGAAGTTAATACCAGTGTCAAAATATATACAATACCCTTGATGAACTTCCAAGGGAATTTTAAGTTACAATCAGATAAAAAGTCGTGCGTTCTATCGCCGACAACTAGGAGAAAAACAGTTTCATTTCAGTTTAGCCAAGAAGATGAATAAATAACTTGTTACTGAACCCGATTTATTTATTCTAACTTTTACAGACACTCAATGTCATCCGCACACTATTAGTATGTTTGAGAAAGATAATACAGCAATAAATTGGGGTTGCTAAACATCTCTATTCGAGATTTTAGCCAGGGAAATTTATTTACCTTTTAGCGTAACTCTAACCTCAGCTGTAATCAGACGAAACTACTACCACACGTTCCACCTGCATAGTCGTGCCTATAGTAGCCGCAGCCAGTGCTGTAGAATACGACTCCTAGCATTTTTAGTTTAACACGGTGGTACCTAATTAACCCCGCTAAGTAGATAAAAAGGGCTTTTTCTACGCTCTGGTTACCTGTTATTTTTAGAAACGCTCAGGGCCATTCTTCCTGCAAGTTATTATCTTTAACGTTAACACTGACAATCGTCGTCATTTGTTCACTACCGGTGCGTTACAGAGATAAAAAATTGAGAGAATAAACAGTGACTAAATACTTTACTTTGTTCTTGCTCTTCGGTGTGCTCTGGCCCCTGTTTGTTTGCTGGGAGGTGGGAGTGCTCAGACTCGAGTTCGCCCCACTTCCCCTCGTGTCTCAACGTCGTGTCTGCTTCAAGTTTGATGACCGTAAACACAGAAACTCTTTATCAACAAACAGATTTCCTCGGCTTTGTTCAATTATCACACAGATTTTCCAAAGACCGACATCACAAAATGCCGAAAGCATCTAATCCCCGCAATGTCACTCGACCCTGTCCATATAATATACTGACTGGGAAAAATCTTGTACATACGTCCTCAGAAACACATGTGAGTACCTCTATTTCCGTGCTTTGGTACTTATTAACATCCAAAAGGCTATTTCTCCAAAGACATACCTCATACAGGTCAAAGTCGGAGGCGGGTGGGATTACGCCACAGAATTAGACGACGCAGGAAGCACACGTATTCTCGCTGTGCCAGCCAATCTTTCATTTAGAAAGCTTCATCGGGTCTTACAGGCCGCTTTTAACTGGTCAAATACCCATGCATACTCTTTCTCTGTCTGGAAAGTATTACAGAAGGGTGAAGTGAGTCTATCGCCCACAAAGTCGAGAACTTGTCTTGAACCTTATCTTACGAGCTGTTCTAACAACCATCAGCGCGTTAATTGGTTTAGCGGACGTGGTAAACATTTGCTAGCAATTGATTTTGTTTCTCTCGAGAATGAAGAGGTCTGAGAAGACTTTCCTGGCAGAGAAGAGTTTGAGCGAATGTCGAACCGAGGCCCGCCTTAACAGAGCGATTTGAAATATACTCTCGCCGACGTTTACGAAAACGACGACGAAAATTACCAACGAGGAGTGGTAATTCATTATTCGCATGACTTAGCGTCTCCTTGGGAGTACACCATTAATTTCCTCGGCTTTATGGATCCCTCTTTCCGAGTTGCAACGAAGATGCCGGAAAATCGACAGGTCTATTGCATCTCTGGGAATGTAAGTAAGCTTCTGATATAGTTTATCTTCCTCTGACGTGGTTCTAGCGACGACAAGGCCCAGAACATGAAATCCCACCAGGATATGAGGAAGAATTTGAGAAATTTGATGAGCGTGATTTTGATATCAAGAGGGTAAACAGAGCTTTGGCAAGAATCAAAGCATGATGATACCTCTGGGTTATTTGGCTACAAAAAAGTCAATAGTCACGGCGGTGGTAAATTTATTGAGGCATCAAACTCAATCTATCTCTTGTTGCTTTGCTCTTGAATCTTGGTGCTCTATATGGAGGTCTGGTCTCTAGTGCCCGGCAGGCCCTTGAATCTGTGTTAGGTACTGTTTCCTCCCTGTTATTTGTCCCTTTCTTTTTGTAAGTCTTCAAGTTTCAAAAAAAGGTCTAGGTACATATTTCCTCCCAGACTCATGTTGCGACCGTTGTTTTTGGTGGCTGACGTGGCTTGATAGTCAAAAGAACTGGAAATGCCTTTTCTGCTCGAGCTGGAAGATCCTCGAGGTAAGCCTGCCACACTTCTTTGCAAGAGTCACAAAGTTCGACACCACCAAAATGACCAAAAGCCTCCGCACCGTATGACAGACGATAGCGGCATCAATTGCATTGTCCAATATCACCGCTTTCTAGCATTTTGAGGAGTCCATCGAACATCAACTTCGTCCTTTGTGCATTTATATCGGAATAATATGAGCCTCGGGGGTCCGCTTCCCCTTTCCCTCGCTCTCGCTTGTGGCATCGACGCGGTTCCAAAGCTTGAAATTTCGTCGGGTCTTGTTCACAATCTCTTCGGTCTCGGGCTTTTCGGAGGTGGGACCGTCTTCCACAAAACGGTATCTTCGCATCGACATATGCAGTGGGCCACCAAAATTGCGGATGAAATTGAGTACGATTGCTTCTCGGGGTTGCGTGCCCATGCGGCCTCCAAACGCCAGAGCGTTTCGCGGCATCGGTGAAAAGCTTCCATACGTAAATTCTGGTCAACATAGGCAAAGGTGTTGGTGGTTTCGCCCTCAGCACGATGCTTGTTAAAAGCAACCGCGTCATAGAGGGTAACGGCCATCTCGCAGAGGATCTGCCACTCATCCTCGTGGAACCAAACGTCCACATCATTGCAAGCCACCCACACGCTTTGTGTCCCCAGTTAGTAAACGAGATGCGCTGATTGGTGATGAGTTTTGCAGTATTATCTTAGCTTGTCGAATTTCGGGTCTACATGTCGATGATATCTTTTCGTGGGCGTGTGTTGTCGATTCGTACTCCTTGTTCGGCATAACCGAGAGGAAAATGGGATCCCCTGGTCCCCCGCATAGTGGCTACACATGTGCTCGATCCCGAGAGATTTATTATGTTGTTGTACACGAAGGGACGATCTTGGTGTATATTCCCTCGCGATGGCCATCATCGTTCTACCTTTGGAGGGCAATTCAAGTAAATTTATCCTAAATACTTAGCACAGTTTAAAGTTGCCATACACATTTAGAACAATCGACTTCAAATTGTTCTGAAACCATCGGGTTAATGGTTGTTTGGACTCTCTCCTAGAAAGTTATATTTACCGCCGCTTTCAATGTCCACCGCGAGATTCCTTAGACTCGGAGAAAAAGCTTGGCAGAATTCGACTAGGTATACAAAGCGGGTAATGATTGCCCCTTGGTGATAAGTTGGTGTGATACAAACCTGGTGTTCGCACCCCCATTAACTGGTAATATCCCTCTACCACCCCACTCCCTTGGCAGTATTTCTTTCCATTTACTCTTCGACTTACTGGAGTATCATTTTCAAGCCATGCTGCCCTCCAATATCAAAGTCATAAGTGCAACAATAGTGGGCCTTACTTCTCACTGGGGATACTTCCTTCATGGCGAGCACCATAAAAGTGCTCCTAATCTTGCATTGATATACATTGTATTGACTCTAAGTGTTTACTTCTATGAACTTTACTTACGCAACTTTTCAACCTCTCAAGCGTTTCAAACAGCTTTTGCAGTCACCGCAGCATACACAGGAGCACTTTTCACTTCCATAGCCATTTATCGGATTTTCTTCCATAGAATACGTTCATTTCCAGGCCCCTTTCTTCTTCGCATCACCAAGCTTTGGCATTCCTGGAACACCAGGAATGGAACGAACCATTTGTATTTGGAGAGCTTAAACAAGAAATATGGTACTTTCGTCAGAACTGGTAAATCGAGAACCCTGTTTTTAGAGATGGCAGAGCGCTGATAATTCTTGCTTAGGACCTGCCGAGATTACAGTATTCTCCCCAGCTGCTTTTGACGCGCTTGAAGGACCTGGTAGTGCCTGCACAAGAAGTGACTTTGCTGATGCTCTTCACCTAAGGAAGATGATCATCTTTATGAGAGATCAAGGTGAACATGATTCTCGCAGACGTATTTGGAATCAAGCTTTTAGCGCAAAAGGTGTTTTCTCCCGCTCTACCGCTAGTGGGTCATTTTATCTTGAAACTGTGCTGACTCTCACCCCAGCCCTTAAAAACTTCGAACCACGACTTATAAGGTATGGCGAGCAGTTAGACCAATGTATTCAAGCGAATAATGGTCATTGTGTTGATTCGAACGACTTATTCTCGTTTTATGCTTTTGACGTTATGGGTGATTTGTCCTTTGGAAAATCATACAATATGCTTACCGGTGGAGAAATGCCGGAACCAATAAGGAGATTGCACCAGTTTTTACCCCTCTTTGGACCCTTGGCTCCGGTACCATGGTTGATAGGATTGGGACTTTCAATACCGGGTTGTTCCACGGACTGGAAATCCTTTGTTTCATATTCCAATCAAACGATGAAGGAGCGGATTCAGGTGAGTAGATGGTGTGGTATTTTGATAAAGCCATAATCACTAACAAGCTCAGACTGAGGTTGAAGCCAAAGATGTGAAGTCCCCCAATCTCAGAAGTAGTTCCTTTCACACTGATATGTAATCAAGATTTCTTCCTACTTGATTGAAAGTTCCATAGAAAACGAGACCCTCGAACAGGACCGTGAAGATCTTGAAAGCGACGCTGCGGCATTGTTGCATGCCGGCAGGTGAGATTCTACTAATTTCAATAATGAACCACTAATTCATTCAGTTTTTAATAGTGATACCACTGCCACTGCCTTAATTTATATATTTTATCACCTCGGTCTTCTACCCGAATACCAGCAACAAATCAGAATCGAGCTCAACACTATTTCATCGATCTCAAACGTCGCAGCTTTACAACAGCTGCCAATTCTTTCCAGCTTTATTGTCGAGAGTTTGCGACTATTCCCACCCGTCCCAACCTCTTTCTCTAAGCTTTCGCCACGTGCAGGAGTGTCAATTGAGGGGACATATATTCCTGCCAACACTACTATTGTTGCGCCTCGCTATTGCATAGCACGATGTATGTATTAAGATGTCTATGTGTCTTGGAAACACATTTTCGCAATCGAATGAATTGGCAAATTGGCTAAACTTTAGTATAGCAGAAAGTTCCTTCGAGAGGGCACTCGATTTCATCCCAGAACGCTGGACCACTAAGCCATGGATGGTGAAAAATAAGCGAGCTTGGTCTCCATTTTCACAGGGTAATGTTCCATTTCCAAGTGGTTAGCACGTTTTGAAATATAGAATAATAACTTCGTCAATAGGGCGTTATGGATGTGTTGCGAAGGATTGGGCAATGAAGAATCTCACGTATGTAACAGCCTTGTTAGTTTCAAAATATGACATTGTTTTCGCTCCGGGAGAGGACGGAACAAGAGTCTGGAAGGAAATGAAGGATTTCATCTCGGCTCAACCTGGTAAGCTGAATCTTGTTTTCAGCCACCGAAAGTCGGCATAAGAGTAGCGGGTACCTTCTTGTCGAAGTAGAGCGTACTTAACAAACTTATTATGTATTCCAAACTGCTTTCAACAAGTCTTCCTAATTCAATCTTGAAGTAACACCCAATAGATGTATTATTGTTATATCGGAAACCTTTTTCTTCAAGTCTTACGGAGATCTACGATGGTTGTATTTAGTTGAAGTTTAGCAAGGTCAATTCGATATTCTGTTACTTGGCAACTCCTGCAATACGACATTCTGGTAATCCTCCATTCAGAGGCTAGATGGAGCTAACCATCGATTGATCCCCTTATCACTTATTCAAAAAGAAGTAGAAAACACCATCATTGATATTGTTTTTGTCTTCAGCCGCCCCCATGAGAAAGGTCTCCGACACGTAGCGAAAGTTATCAATCATGGGTATGTTATCGTAAATCATCGCCGCCGATACAATACCACGAAACTTGACTTCGCGCACCTAGCAAGGAAGAAAAATTAGAATGTTGTCTAATTAACCAAGGGGGCAAGGGGCATAGGACTTTACTCTTGCATTTCCATACTCTTCACACCGAAAACGTTGACCATCATCGTCATAAAGAATCATAGGGTCGACGTTCTCCACAGAATTGAAATTCTTGCCGGCCCATTTCAGAGACTTGCAGAGCTCATAAAGTGGATGACCTGTATCGAAAATTCCCCCTTTCCACTCTCCAAGAAGCTGCTCCGGGGTGATGGGTTTGAGCTGGTCAAAGAGGGCGGCACATTCAGCGACTTCAACTCGTCCTTTCTTCTTCGTCAACGCAAGTAGTCTTTCTTCTGGTCTTCGAAGAAAGAATGTCAGAAAGGTTCTGGCAGAGTGCGAACCAGATACTAACTTACGTAGACATTTTGTGCTTTAGAAAGTTTGCAAGAAGAAAATTTAGATTGAAGTGCCCTAGCTTCCTTAAGAGTCCAAACATCCAAGGAAGGCCATGTCATGTGGTTCTTTTGGCTTGTTACACTATAAAAAGAAGAGGGAGCCGGAAGTTATCCGTTTCCCATGAATAGTCACTTGCCTCTTCTTTGGGTAACTGTTCTACAACGTGAAAACACAGCATGTACTCTTTGTGCCCAGGGACTGCTTAGATGGAGGCCAAAAAGTCTTTCAGAGAATAAATTGTGTCTCACAGGAATTTGTTATCGTGTTCGAGTCATGTTACATGGCTTGGCAGTACAACCCCCACCTCTCATCAGATATTTGGCACCAGCTTCTGCTGTGATCTTGTTTCTTAACCTGTTTTCGTCCACTCCAAAAGTAGAGTTTACTTGTTTCTTAATTCAATTTTCATTGCACCGAGTTCCGCTTACGATGGGGCACTTTCACGAAATTCCTGGCCAACAGAACCCCAATACCAGCCATGTCTTGATGATCGAGACACGGAAGACCAAGGAGCGCACCGGAAAGAAAAAAAAATCAAAGGCAACAGTAATTGATTGATGCACCAAATGACTATTGTTTCAACGGTGCTCTTCGACTTGGATTGTGGTTCAATTTATTGAGATGCTTAGTGTTGGTACGACTTGGTTTGTGATAACTGTCGTATATCGTACGTCTGTAAAGAGGTTTTATTGATTCATTGTTGTGCTAAAAGAGGGAGAGTTGAAGCCCAAAAGCAAACATCCATAGGCGCAGAGTGGTCACGTGAATAACACAACCGACCCAATAAGGTGATAGCAACACTTAGTTTTGGGGTTCAACCTGTCATATACTTCCTCTTTGCTCTCCTTCTCTGCCTGTTGCGAGCTTTCAAGTTCCAGAGCAAAAATCTAAATTAATTTATTGCCGTACATCTTCCGGCAATTGATTTTAGTATTCAATTTCAGGAGCTTGATTTTGCTGCTTTCAAGCTGTATTGATTGACTCCATCTGTAACATGAAGTATCGAGTAATACTCCGCGCCTTTGCAACATCGTTAGGCCGTATTTTCCTCCCAGCTAGACATAAAACATTAGCGGATCTCCTGTGAAGCACCCAAGAACATCGAGAGAATACCGTATTTAGCGAGAGCCACAGCTGAAGTAATAATGTTACGAATATCACGACCATTGATGGGATCTTGGGCCCAGTCTTCTTCAGCCCACTCTAGCATTTCGCCTATGTCTTCCACCAAGTCTTTTTCATCAAGTTGATCTATTGTAATTTGTTAACTTGATAAAAGATTGCTGTGGGCACCATGCCGTACTGAGAAACATTTTGTATATGGAATTTCTCTGTTTAAAATTCAACTCTATGTATGCAATTGATAGGTGTATTCTCGATTGTATAGCTACATCGAAACCCGAAATGCGATTCGTGGTGAGTATCACTATCCCTAGAGTACGGTTATTAGTATTACCCAGGCTAGTGCTTTTTGGTTATAACAAACGCCAAGTCATACCTGGGAAGTAGTCCAGAATGCGAAGAAACACTGTTGTAGTTTAATCTTTAGCATCACAACAATTCAAATTCTTCGAGAAAAATACCGGCAACTGTAGCATTTCTTTCCATTTCTCCACCACTTGTTCTGCTTTCCATGAATGTATCTGCCTCGTCGCTACATGCAATTAGTTTCTTGTCAACACTTAGAGACAGCCCCAACATACAAAAGAAGTACTGCACCCAATTGAGCAGCTACTTTGAATATGCGCTGCAGGTTTTTTTCAATTTTTGCAGCTCTCGTGCCTGTATCTGATGACCACACTGTTAAAAATGGTTTATTAGAAGCTAGTGCTACAGTTTCTGCGGTCAACGTTTTGCCAACTCTAGGAGGACCTAGAAGTTACACTTAGTAAATCCATCAAAAAGCAGATGGGCCATTTTACCATGCAATAGGATGACAAGGCCAGTTCCTTTTCCTCTGATAAAGTCATTGAAGCCCTTCGAAGAACCTGCACCATTAGATAACCTAGTAGCATGATCTTGAACAAGTGCTCGGAGAACATCTTTTGTGTCTTGTTTGAGCTGAAGGTTCTCGAAATTCCGTATCCAATCGGACTCTGGATGTTCGGTTTTAATTTCTAGCCGGATTACTGAAGCTTGGACCCATAATTTGATCTGCGGGGCACTGTCAGTGATTTGAATGAGGGCAAAGGAGTACCTGCGATATTCAAAAGCAAACAAGCCATGCTCTTACATGCATTGCAAAGGCTAGCACTCTAGGCGGCAAGAGCATATATTGTAGATTACTGGGCCCTCTTGTGTTCGCTTCTGCTCCCTGTTTCGCTTCGGATATCGCATTAATTCCAACTTTTTCCCAGTCAAATTTGAAGATTTCGTTTAGCCTATCATTCCTGAGGCACTCCGGACAAGTACATGCGGTCTCGCCGCTATATTTTCTCACAGTGCCAAGAGCAGGGCCTGGGCCAACACACTCGTACCAGCTCGAAAAATCCACCATAAGGATATCGTTAATCTTAAAAATTCAGTTAGCCCCGGATTTCTTGGACCAAGGCACTTTTTGGTTCTATCTTACATACTAATTTTGAATTTGGTTCGGGGTTTGTGAGATTTTTAACCTATGACAGCACTAATATGCTGAAAGCTGAAGGAAATTTGTATTGGACTTACTGCCTTAACCTCCTCAAAAAGTCCAGTACATAAAGCCTCCCCCGCATACCAGTACAACGATGCATTCTTTGGTCTCGTACATACTTCTCTGAATTTCTTTCCCCTCTCTAAAAGGGTTTCCTTCAATTCCGAAAGCTGTTGGTCTTGATCTGGCTCCCCATCTCGGTAGAATTTCAGGGGATAAAAAGGGAGTGAGGTGATTGCTTTAATACCATCAAATTTTTCGATTTCAAATGCAACAGCATATTTCTGAAAGCCACTTTCGTCCCGGTCAAAGGCCCAGCAATATAACAACCAGAGCCTTCGTCCATAATCCGGAAATGACAGTCCTGGGAGACTACAAACAATGAAGAGTTGATCTTCTCCTTGAAATGGTTTTGCATAAACCAGGGTTCCTGGCGGAAAGATTGTCCAGAGAGTCTCCCAAGTAATTGTATTATGTTTAATATGGTAATCTCTCGAGCAAGTCGTGCTTTGGGGAGGTCGAAATGTTTTTCATTAGGCGAAACAGTACAGATTGTGGGGCATCATCTTCCGTTGATGATTCGGTGTTTTTCAGTTCCTCCAGTTTTTTGGCTAACAAGTCCCAATTATGAATTAGAGGCGAATATGGATAGTGGAAAGAAAGAACTTTGGCGGAATTGTGGAATGCATGGTTCGGTATCGTCTCTCTAAGTAAACTTCTCAAAGCCGGGGAAATGATTTCGAGTTTGTCTGTTTGAGTAGCGTTTGAAATTTCTGGATTTTTGTGGTTGATTTGGGTGTTGAAGAAGAATGCCTTTTCGGTGTGATCGATGTCTTCGTATTGACTCTGCTAGGAAATTTCTCTGGGGTCCACTCGAGTCAAGCATGTGGTTGTTTTTTCTAAGCCAAGTTCCTTTTCGAGTTCTGCAATTCTTCTTGTTAGAAAGGTTCTTCTTGAATCCCGAGAACGCGTGGGCTCTGGCATTACTAAGGAGTACTGCTTAATGAGCGGTTAAGATTACATGTATTTGGACTTCGTCGAGTGGTGACTTACTATTTGCAAAGTACCTGCACGGTGCTAGACTGTGGTCAAGTGGTTTTACTTATGCTCTCTTGGAGTTTCGTTTTCAGACGAGGCTGTTGATGTGCTCACATCGTGGGGGCTGACCGGGCCTTTTGACGCCGATGCACCTCTGACAGAACAATGTGTAACCCATTGCATCCAATCAAAGCACCTCTTTATATCATGAGATTTGCCAGGGTGTTAACATCTCGAGAAATAATCACTCAACATCAGATTTCAATTTGGGGGCCCACCTTGTCCATTTTTCCGACTCAGCATGGCATTAGAAAAGTATGGAGTCCCTTGTATGTTTTTATCTTCTTCCACGCTAACTTGAGATCAATGAAATACAGGCATCCTACTAGCCTGTGGCACGAGGCCTTCCAAACCCTCAGTCGCGAGGATCAACAAAAGTTTGAGAGTGAAGATGTATTGTTTTTTGGAATCACAAAAGGACAGGATGATCTCCCTGGGAAAAGTGGTCCCGAAAAGGATATAAGCCAATACTCAGACATCGTTGAAGATGTTCTCAAACAGGTCGAGTCAAAGAAGAGCGAATGTATGAGGAAACGGTGGAAGTTCAAGAGGAAGAATGGCGATGAGCTGATACTACGAGATGTTTTTGAGAAGATAGGCAATTGGGTCAACAAATTCAAAACAATCGGAGATGTGGCCGTGTCTTTTGATCTAGTCCACGCAGCATTGCCATGGGCTGGAGTAAGATTTCTACTTCAGGTATGCATCAGCACTGGGTAGTGCTTTTAGAGAGTACATAGAGTGACAAATTTGATCAGATAGCCTTCCAGGATGCCGAAACCTTTGGCGTCATGAGCGATAGTTTGGAGAATATTTCCAGATTGATTGCGTGTTACAAAATATTTGAGAGTATCTATGTCGACCAAACTTCGAGACGTTATGACCAAGACAGCACCGGAATGTATGAAGTTATCACTACACAACTTCGAAGCTCCCTGGTGGAATTTTATGCTTCCATTCTGCAATATTTGTGTCAAGCGAAGGCATACTACGGCAGAAATACTGTAGGTTGCTCACCCGTATATCGTTATTATGATTAGTGCCTAACAAATACAGTGCGTATCTTAAAAAGTGCTCTGCCAACCGAAACGGCAAGTATCGAAGCGTATAGTGCCAAGATAGCAACGAATGAGAAAGAAATCGACAAGGTAGTCAATCTACTGTCACGTCACAATTCAGGCATTCAGCGACAGAAACTGGATCACATGCTGGAAATATTTGAGAGACCGATCACGCGTATCTCTGAACAACTATCTGACATTTGCGATGACTGGAGTCGTAAGTTCAAGCTTGTGGTTCTTGAACTGCTTCGAGCTCATGGGAGATAGGGAAAAAACGACAAGAAGTTTTTCGTTGGCTGTCCAATGTGCCTTACAGACGACACCACAATACTAACCAGAAAGGAATCTTAAAAGGTTCCGGCAAATGGTTCTTAGACAACAAGGAGTTTTTAAACTGGAAGAACTCGACCTCTTCGTCCGTATTTTGGCTTAATGGTATACGTAAGTAAAATACTGTTCCTTGTGATATCATCGATTAACAGTAATTAGCTGGCGCTGGTAAAACAATACTCGTGTGCGCATGAATTGCAACTCATATAAGATCCTCTCTTTACTAACAAGTTATTCATCTAGTTCTACAGTCATCGAGACTTTACGGGGAGAAAATTCAAATTATGTCTCCAACACTGATCAAGCGAAAAAGCCTGCTCCAATAGCTTATTTTTACTGTTATAGAGATCCAGGAGACAGAGCAAGAACTGACCCGGAGGAGATACTCAGGGCATTAGTGAAGCAGATTTGTTGCTCAGAAACAGAGTCGCCCATTCTTGGACCTTTAGCGACAGAGTACAAAGAGAGAGAAGAAAACGGCGAAGAAGACATCAAATTAACAACCGACGATTCCATTGCCGTTATTTTGAAATATCTGGAAATGGATCCTGTAACAATTGTACTGGACGGCTTAGACGAGTGTGAGCCCAAAGAATATCGGGAATTGATTCAAGCCTTGATCGAGATTGTGAGCAAGTCAGAAAGTCTGGTGAAGATATTCTTGTCGAGTCGCAACGAGCAGGATCAACGATTCCGCTCCTTGTCCTTTCCTTGCTTCAGAATATCCGAAACCGACAACGGGGAAGATATACGGCGGTATATAAACTCGAGATTAGAGGAAGTCATTCGGAATGGCGACCTGATCAACGATCAGAGCATTTCAAATGAAATTAGAGAGGAGGTCCGAACTACATTGATTAAGAAATCTCATGGCATGTAAGTAATTGTAATGTCTTATCTTTACCTGTTTAAAATTTTAACAAACACAGGTTTTTATGGGTGAGCCTGCAAATGGAAAACCTCTGCGATTCCGATCGGATCAACTGCGAGGAGGACATTCGCTTAGAGCTAGGACGAATTCCTGAAACCCTTAAAGAAGTATACAAAATTATTCACAACAAAATGAAAAAAGCAGCAATAACAAGCAGAACTGTCGCTGAAAGAACGATCAATTGGCTGCTTGGCGGGTACCGAAACTTGACAACTGCAGAGTTCACCACTGCAGTCTCAATTGGTCTCAGCAAGCTAACGTCCACTACCCATATCCAACAGGCTTGCCGAAACTTAGTGGTGGAAGACGGCGAAATGGGCATTATACGCTTTGCCCACTTGTCAGTTCGAGAGTACTTCGAAGAGCAAGCGGAATACAATGCCCAGGAAACGAATCTGGTAGCGGCTACCGCTTGCTTGGAGACTTTGAACCTCACAGATAACCTTGAAGCGCAAATATTTTACTCTTATGCAGCTGTCTACTGGGTTGTACATTATCAGAAAGTTACAGCAAACGGAAGATACGAACTTCTCGGTCCGAGCATACGCAGGTTTCTTGGAAATGGCTCCTCTATGAATGTGAGGTTCTATAAATGGTTAGAGAAAATCGGAGACGGAGACCCTCTCTATTTCCCAGAGCTTCCAACAAAAAGTCGCCGAAGTCGATTACTAGCCAGACTTGCTTTCAAGGGCAATTTCGAGATCATTGGCGACAACGAATGCCGACATTCCCTAGCAGCCAAGTTGTACGAAATAAAGAGCACTCCACCCACACCGCTCTTTCTGCTCTCAGTCTTTGGCCCTTCAGAAGTATTACAAGAGTTCATCGATATGAGATCTTTGGACCTTGATGCGAGAAATGAAAGAGGTAACAGTCTGTTACATTTGTGTGTACATGGCTGGCATCAAGATGCACTTGATATCTTACTTCGAGGTGGAGCAACTGCACATCAGCTTGATAGAAGTGGATGGAGTCCACTTGCATGGGCAATTGAGTATAGACAAGAGAATATGACCACAAGCCTTTTTGAGTATGGCGCTACTGCAAATTGTAAAGACGGTCAAAACTTGACGCCCTTGTTAAGAGCAACAAAAAACCAAGATTTGAACTTTATCAAGCTGCTTCTTAAGTATGGCGCAGATCCTGATTTCTGTAAGGACAGAGGGGGATTCACGCCTCTTAGGTGGGCAACTAATACTGGAAGAGTCGACATCATGGAACTCTTGCTCGAAAATAAGGCGAAGACAGATCTAAGGGACCGGACAGGATGGACACCTTTACTCTCAGCTTGTAAGGATAGTTTGGAGAAACCCGTAAGGCTTCTTCTTGAAAAAGGCGCAGATCCAAATCTTGGTGACTGAGATGACTGGACGCCATTAGCGAGAGCAACTGAAAGTGGGGATGAGACAATTGTCGAATTGCTACTATCCAATGGAGCTAAGCCAGACTCCCGAGATGCCCATGGCCGCACTCCATTGAGATGGGCAGTAACCACCACAAACCCGAGAATAACAAAGCTACTTTTGCAAAGGGGCGCAGACCCGTTTCACAAAGACAGAGACGGATGGTCAGTCCTACAGCTAGCAAGAGTGGGGGAAATCGAAAACATTTTACAAGCGATATTTCAGGGAAGGATTCTCTATGAAAAAAAGAGAGTAAAAATTTAATAAAACCTCAGCTTATCACTTGACTCGTCTTTGAGAATGATATTTGGTACCGCTTTTGGGAACTCCATTTCCCCAATCCCACTAATCCCCTTCAGCCGTTCTTATATCTCTAGTTACACTTTCCAACCCCAGACCAAATTCCACTTGCATTCTGATTACTTGCTTCAGGTTCTTTATGGTATGAATTCTACTATTATCATGGCTAGTTTGTTTCGCCAAGCTTGACCCCAGTGATACCCAAGAGCGCATAATGTTGCGAATTTGGCGTCCATTCAAGTTGTTTGCACTCCCATACTCATCGACCCATTCCATGACATCATCAATATTTTCTTTATTGTTAGACAGCTGGTTAATGAACTGTTGAAATATTTCACGCTTCTCGTTCTTGGTTAAGTCTTTATACTGGATGCTCAAGTGGATGCGAGATTGAAAGGTGATATCAAAGGAAGCGACTCGATTCGTAGTCAATATCAAAATACCAGAAAAGTACTCTAATATGTGAAGTAAAACTACAATTGACCGAGTTAGTTGGTCCTACTTAGAAAGGTTTCTTTGTGACAGACCTGAAACAATTGCATTTCTGTTATTGTCTCCGTCTCTTAGTCTAGCTTCTAACAAAATGTCCGCTTCGTCCCTTTTAAACATTAGCGGTGTACTGCCTGTACAAATTACAAACTCCCTCACAAGAGAACTATTGCCTTCCATTTCTCGGCGAGGTACATAATATATTTGAAGTGATTTTCCGCAGCCGAGGCACTGAGTCCAACTTCGGCAATACTGACGCGCATCAACGGTTTTCCTGTGAGTTTTGCAATGGCTTCGGCTGTGAGCTTGTTGACTGTCAGATTCACACTATTTCTGACGGGTTTAGATTCTCTTACGGGTTTCCCGGTTCCTGGTGGGCCTAGAGATGTTAGAACATAGCTAATTCCTTCTTAAGCTTCGTCTTGCTCACCATGAAAAAGGATCACAAGCCCGTTGCCTTTGTCTGGAACAAAGTCATTCACCCGAGCTCCTGGCACGCCATTGTCAGTGTTGTCACACTGATATTTATGCTCTTCAACGAGCGCCCGAATCATAGTTTTATACTCCTCCCCTAATTGAAGCTTTTCTTGAAACACCGAAGCATCTCTCTCTGGAATCCCATGGAGACTGTCAACGTCAAACTGGCACCACTGCTTTTCCTTGATTGAGAATCCCAAAACTCGTGGTAAAAGCATTAACAATCCAGAGTCGATAACGGTAGTTATTGTGTCATCATTTGTGAAAGTGACTTCACTAGTGCTACTATCCTGCTCTTCAACCCACACGGGCTGATGTTTTCCGAGTATAAGACGCTTAGACCCTAAGTATTTCGAGTTAGGTTGAAATCAGCGTAATTTAGGGTTTGTTTACTTGCCAAACTGAAGGAAAGTTTCAGTGTCAACGATGATCTCTCCATGTATCTGACCTCTCGGTTAGCTCCATTGAAAATCAAGAGTGAGAATTATATCGGTAATGTTACTTTAACCTCTCTGGATTGGTGAGATAATTCCTCGAGGCTTTTCTCGTCTCCATGCTCACCAGCCTAAGCCATGTAAGTAGATTTAAAATCCCATCCGCGAGATCTCTCACATTTAGCCTCATACCCTCGCATGCTGAAACTGCAGTTCCATCAAACATCCACATCTGTCCTGAACCACGTACACTATTAACAATTTCATAGTACCTGTCTAGACGATTGGTTGCTTTCTCGAGAAGCTCTGTCTTATCTTTGGCGTCCTGAAAGGTTACTGGATAGAAAAACAGTTCATCAATACTTTTTCTTCCGGAAAACTTAGCAATGGTAAATTTGTAAAAGGTCTTCACGATATTCTTTCCATTCCAATCCCAACACCACGCAATAAGTTCAAATTTCTCGAGTTTGGTATTTCCGCACGGAACAGAGGCCTCGTACACTGTAAATGTTTAGGCGTGATTCAGAAACAACTTCGCGATTATGATTGTTCCTGGACCAAAGAGTGTCCACAGCGACTCGTATGTTATTACTGAGGACTGGAGATTTGAGCCTCTTATTTCAAAGCAGGACCTGAGCTCTGGTGTTTTCATGATACAGTTCAAAAGTTCCTCGAGATCTTCATGTGCTGGACCATTATTCTGCTGCGGTTTTGAGGCCTCCAGAAGCTTTCCCTAGTTGTGGATCTGCACTGTATGTCAGGAGAAGTTAAAACAAAAACACGACAGTCAAGCTTGAACTTACAAGTTGTGCAAAAGGGGCCTTGAAAATAAGATTGGGGTTGAGGTTTTGACCTGAAAGATCAAGGCCCAGGCATTCTTGAAGCAATTCGCGGAGTCCAGCTGCACTAGGGTCTATTTCAATCTCGCAGGACGGAATATTATTGCCCAGTCCATCAGATAACAGTCTTCGGAATGTGAAAGCAAATTCTCCGTTCTCTTTAAACCCGAGTCCATCAATGCATGTATCTTTTGAAGCCCCAGTGATTCTATTGAATCTTCTCAAGACAGTACGAATTCTTGGATTGGAAGAGACTTTCAAGACATCACCGAAACCCTCATCCTTACTGATCTAGACACATAATCAGCAATTGCTATTACATTTTCGGGTTACTCACGAGAGACCTCAAAGCATCCTGTCTCTCTTCTTGTGGAAGTTTAATAAGCTTTTCGATGACCGATTGTAGCTGAGTGATTCGCAATTCCAATAGATCTGTATAGCGCTCCTCAAGCTCCGTTTCTTCTCGCGTAGACTGTGAAGTTTTGACTCAGCCTTGCGCAATATACAAGCACGAAAGGTAGGGTTTGCACTAGCCCTGCTTGCTTGGGAGAATGCTTACCATGATTGCACAGTGATAGCTCGCTTCTATTAGATGCTGCTTTGGAAGAAGGGTGTGTTAAATGTGAGTTTATAATAATTCAGAAGAAATTTTGTTCTACATTGCTATCATCGGATATATGCAAGGTTGCTTTGATGTGCATCAATGACCAATGGCAGCCTCGCATCAGCAAGATATTACCCCTCAATTGCCATGCAGCCCTCGACGGAAGGATATGCATCTTTCGTTCCATGAAATCAATGGTTAGCAAAAAATATTTCTCATATACCGCAGATCAAAAAAAGGGCAACAAAAGAAGAAACCACCTTGTTTTCCCTCATAGCTCTCTCCCCCTTCCTTTTTGGTGTAACCGAGACCCCTGCGAATTTTCCTTACAGTAGCGCACAGTGTAATGCTCCTCCAACCCGCTCTTTGCGAATAGTACCAAAAAGCTAATACCAATCCCAGTCTCAGAACTAACATGTAATGTCAAAACGCCCTTGGTTCCGGCTGTCAGCTTACAGTCGCCTCTCTGATTCACTAGTAGCAACCCAATCACAGTGCTCTTGAGTAATCATCTTTGTGAATCGTTCAACAAAGCCTTGGAAATATAGTGCTGATGGTTGGAAGATTGATATATCATCCGAGAATTCCCGCTCTGACTTCAAAATATTAAGAAATTAATTTTGGATATGGAGGCGTCAAACTTGTTTTCCGTCGAAGGACTGGTGGCAGTGATCACAGGAGGTGGAAGTGGTGAGTTGGCTTATGAATTGTCAATCTTCGAGAAAAAAAATGAAATCGAACTAACAACTCTATCCAAGGTCTCGGTCTCATTATGGCAAAAGCCCTCGAAGCAAATGGAGCAGCAAGGGTCTTTATCATCGGACGGAACTTCGAGAAACTTGAGAATGCAGCAAAACAAGGAGTGCGTTCTTACCAACTCACTTTCGATTCCCAAACAGAAATATTAACCTCCCTCCAGAAATATGGAAACATCATCCCTCTTCATGGCGATGTTACTAAAAAAGAGGATTTGATACGTATCGCTGCTTCTGTCAAGGAGTCGGTAGGATATGTGAACCTCGTAATAGCCAATGCCGGTGCAGCGGCTGCAGGACGTAAGATATGTTCACCTTGATAAACATCTCAAAAACTAACCTCTCATCTCTAGAGATGATTACTGGCATTACACCTGGGCAATCCACCATCTCCGAAGTGCAAGAATTCTTCCTCACCCGTGCCTGGGAAGCATACACCCAACAATTCGACGTCCACGTAAGCTCCTCCTCCCCTCGTACCCTCGTCCCAGAAAACCACACAACCCTCAAAAGCAACCCCTCCCTAACCAAAAACTAGGTGACCGCCACATTATACACATGCATCTCCTTCCTCGAACTCCTCGATGCCGGAAACAAGAAAGGAAACATCTCCTGGACAAGCCAAGGTAAGCCCAACCAACCCTATCCTAGTCATTTCGAGAGTCAGGAAATACTGCTCTTTTACTCCCACATATTTGACATGGTAAACTAACCCCAAGGACTTGAAAAAAAACAGTAATAGCAACCGGTTCCGCCCAAGCATTCAACAAAAGCCCCCTCAGTGGCCTTGGCTACAGCACCTCTAAGGCAGCAGAAACCCACTTGATGAAGAGCTTAGCTTTCTATTTAAGTCCCTATAATATCAGGAGTAACATCTTAGCGCCTGGTTGTATGTTCTCCCTCCCCTTCCCCTCCCCTTACCCCCTTATCCTTTCCCATCTCCCCTCTTCACCCATCTCTCTCTCCCTCCTCCCACTATCCCCTTCATTTTGCCCACCAATCCATTCTCATCCACCTAACCCGCTAACACATCTCACCCCAAAGTCTACGCCTCAGAAATGACAGCTCCAGCCTTCAAACTCTTCAACTTCACCGACGGCACGGTTCCCTCCACCATTACTCCCATGGGAAGGGTCGGCAGAGAAGAGGAGATCGCGGCGCTGATTTTGACGCTTGCTTCCAAGGGGGGTGCTTACTGTAATGGGTCTGTTTTCTTGTCGGATGGCGGGAGGTTGACGCAGGCGCCTAGTACATTTTGAGGTATGAGGGGATGTTGTATGTTGGGAAATGGAGTGTGGGGTGAATGAGATGTGGTGGTTGCGAGGAGGTTTGAAGAAGGGACAGCAAGGCGAGGAGTGCGAGTTGACGAATTTGTTGGTTCGTTCGCCTCGTAGAAAAGAAAACGTAAATCTTGAACAGGGAATCAGAAATTATGAAACACTCACAAGATATTTGGACAAGTATTGACTCCCCGCAAGTGGAAAAAAAAACTTCGATTTCTTTTGGCCTCTAGGCTTTGGTGTATGTTCGTCAATCCATCAAACTCCATAAATCATCAATCCCCCACCATGCAGGCAAACCTCCTTCCAATGAAGTGCCGTGTGTTTCTAATAATCATCACCGCGACTGATAACCTCCTTTACATTGGGTCTAAGCAAAATGGTCTAAATTCTATTAGCATAAACCCAAAAACAAACTCTGGAGTGAAAGTCAACTTACATGTTCAAATTGCGCAGTGTAAGAACCCTTCTTATCAACCAATGGTGGATATGCCTCTACGATACCGCTTGAGACTAAGTTGTTCAACTATTTCATGTTAGAAAATGATAATGTTTGAGGGGATCGAGCCACTTACTCCAAGCAAATACTTCTCCTGACCCAAACGATCCAGATATCTTCTGCAGAAGGGGAGGGTTCCGAAGTTCTTGTTGATGACATTGAGGAGTTTACTTGCGGAAGCGATTCGCAAAGGAACGTTGGGGGCATCTGGTCGCTTTGCGTAATGAGATGTTTCATACTATAACGGCATTAGTAAAGTTTCAGAGGGAAAAGGGAGAAATGAAAACTTACATCATCTCGAACGTATCCATTTCCAGTACTACCGAAAGTCTCGATAGCGAAGACTTCTCCCTCCTCCATCTTAGTCTGATCATTGCTCTTCACAATTGGGACACTCTTTCCACCATGAATCTGCCATTGTCGAATATCATGACCATTCAGATTTCGAATACACTTGACAGGGAATGTCTCGCCATTAATCTCCACCTCGTAACTCTCCATGGTCTCCTGGATAGCTGCTCCAATATCGCACATCCTCACATCGATACCGGCCTCCTTAATTCCAGTATTCGTGCCCTCCCGAACCGCCTCGAGGAGGTTATCATACATAGGATCGAAAGACATCGTGAATGCACTATCCACAATCCTCCCATTAATATGCACCCCAAAATCAACCTTCATAACATTCTCCTTGGCCAAAAGCGTCTTGTTCCCAGCATTAGGACTGTAATGCGCCGCGATATGATCCAGATTAACACCAGTAGGAAAGGCAATTCCACCTTTGATGTTATCTCCCTCCTCCAAGCCCTGATGTCCCGTCAAAGCCCTCACACTATCCTCAATGCCCTCCGCAATCTCCGTCAAGCTCTGTCCAGGCTTGATATTCTTGGCAGCGTACTGACGAACTTGTCGATGAATCTCAGCACCCTGACGATACTCCTGCAGAAAATCATTGTTCATCCGATCCAAATGTCTCTTCTCCTCATTCGTCGTACGATAGAGATTCTCATCTGTGTATTCGACTTCCTCGCCAACAGGGTATTCGCCGCTGGGGAAGAGATTCGAGAGGAGGACTCGTGGGGGTGAGGATTGTTGTTTGGGAACTGCCCCTCCAGCCTTCTTTGGCTTGCGCTTACGCTTTCTCTTCTTCTTTGTTGCCCCTTCTGTTCCCCCCTCTCCAGTGGCTCCCTTTTCGTCCTCCTCGTCCTCTGACTCTTCTGCTTCGGCGTTTCCGTTTCCGTTTGATTTTGCTGCGGTGGCTGAAGCCATCACTGCCTCTGGATCTTTCACTGTTTTGAATTAGTTCTGAACTCACATTTTTGGGTAGAAAATTCAGCTTGCATACCCTTTAAATTGGCGAGCGCATCTGCGGTTTGTGCAGCCATGATTGGTAAGACAGAGCGTCTGCTCTGAAAGAAGCCCCTTGAAATATCGGCCAGCAAAAATGTGTAGACACCAATCCAATGTGAAATTTGGCGGGGTGTTGATTCTTTCAAGCGGAAGATCGGGTCGCGGGGCTGATAAACCGACAGCAGGGGTTCAAATTCACGCCTTTGGAACACTACCTAATGAAGTTTAGCTCTTGATAGACACACGACAGAGAGGGAATCGTTGCGTCACTGAACTTCTACCAAAAAGATGCAGAGATCTCACAAACAAAACCATTCAGCATGAGGAATGCCACGTCTATTACCTTTCAATTTCACGCCGCCTACTCAGCGGCTATTCCATAGCTATGCTAGACTTCAAAATACCAATAAACCCCAACCCAACCACTACGAAACCCTCAAGATCTCTCCATCTGCGACACCGGCCGAAGTGAAGAAGTACTCATCCCACTCGACCAATTCCCTCGATCCTCCTTGCCCATGAACTAATTTGGTCTATTCTCTCAGATCATTCTACACCCTCTCCAAAGCCCACCACCCCGACCTTCACCCCAACGACCCCCACGCATCCCAACGCTTCGTCTCCCTCTCAGAAGCCTACACAATCCTCGGCACGCCCGCAAAACGCCAACAATACGATCGGGATTTCCTCCAACACAATTCCCACCAACATGCTCATAAAGGATCCTATCGTTCCTCCGGACCCGCGGGTGGGCGGCCAGCAAGTGGATTAAGTAGACGGCGAACACATTTCCAAGGGCCCCCGCCTTCATTCTATCGTAATGGGGGATGGGGAGATCAAGGGAGTAAGAGGCAAGCTGCTCAGGAGGGGGATCATCCCTCTACATCTTCTAACTCATGTACAAGCTCTTCTACGGCATCATCTGCGAAAGCACCAGGTATGGGTCCAGGCTCAACGCCTTTCCATCAAGAGGTCCCGCATTTCGATTGGCGCGAACACCTTCGCACACACGAGAACCACAGTCGTCGACAGAGGGACAGACGAAGGATGATGGGGGACCCAATGGCTGGTGGAGGAGGCATTGACGAGGGTCCTAGAAGTACATTGATGAATTTGTTTTTTGTGGGTGGCATTATATTGTTGGCGGGGTGGTTGCCTTATGTTTTTGTGAAGGATGTTGTTGGTGCTGGGGGGAAGAAGAAAAAGAGGGATTGAGATTGCGTTGTATATTTTGGGATACACAGATGTTTTGATAGATGGGTGTATATATGAATGAATGCATTTAGAATAAAAGCTGGGCAATTTACACATGGGTTATAATGCGAGTCTTTCTAATTGGCATAAAAAGCTGAAAGTGGGTTTACTGGAACCCGAGAGGGGACACGGATGGTGGTTTACATACGAAAATCACTCAACAAGAAACCAAATCTTAGAACCAGAGGTCAATTCAAGACGAAAAGGTTGAGGAAGCTTCCGCGGCATTTTCTAATACTACATACAAGCCATCATCAAAAAATCCATCCGCTCTCAAAAATGGAAGTGAGTATCATTTCGCGCTCCGAAAAAATCAATCGCCATGCATACACCCCTTTTTTTATTCTTCTAACTATCGTATCATCTGTTCAGTACATCATCCGTTGTACAAAGAAATATCTAAGAGTCGAAGGTGAAAGAAGCACCAATCTTGTGGGTAGCTTGGTCGAGCTTTTGGGTATCGAGGGAAGCACCGAGTCCGAGTGTGACACCGGGGCGGAGGAGAACGTTGTATGCGAGAGCGGCAACACCACGGTCGTTGATCTTGACCTGTAATTGGGATAGCACGTTAGTGGTTAATCTGGCACAAGCAATTGAAGGTGGAGGCTGACCTTGGCGAATGAGACAGGGTCCAATCTGTACTTGCTGGCAACCTCAAGACCGACTTGGTTTCCGCTCTTGGAGTCCCAGGTAGCTTTAGCACCGGCCTCGACTTGTGAGTTGACCTTGTGGTAGTAAGCAGCAGAGAAAACGCTCAAGTTGTTTGCAGCAGTGATGGAAGCAGTGTATTGAGGAGCGGTATATCCGATAGCAGCGCTGTAGTTGGTAATGGCAGCCTTTTGGACATCATAACCGGCGGAAGCGCCAGCGAGGAAACCATCTTGACCGATGACGGCGTCAACGTTGGCAGTTGGGCCCTTGAGGAGGTCGAAGAAAGCACGACCGTGGAAGTTGGCTTGTTGGAAGTGCAAGTTGAACTTTGCGCCCTTTGCAGACTTCTCTGGGAGGAATGAACCGAGGAGCTCGGCCTTGAGTCCCTTGGCGAGAGCATCCTTGAGCTCAATCTTGGTATCGAGGGCGTTGGCGGTGTTCCACGATTGGGTGACGGTAAGGCCTGTACGGCGATAGAACATTAGTAGTTGAGCATGACTTGAGATAGGAAACAGGTTGACAAGGAGGTCGTAGTTGTTTTTGCGTGAAAAGCTTGAACGAATCTGAAATTGGAGCTTGTGGAGAGATGTACCTGTTGGCTTGTCTGTGTATTTTCCTTCTAACTGGTGGTTTTTACTTCGTCAGCTTCGGTGCAACATGCTGCGATGGTATTCGGGATCTTGGATTGCTGGCCACATACCAGCCCACTGGTAGCTCCCTCGTGTGTGCTCTTTCCGGTGACCTTGAAGGCGACATTGTTTGGGGTGTTGCTCTTGACCTCAAGCGCTGCGGCAGAGAGGTGGTAGAAGTCCTTGTTGAGCAGCTAGAAAAAACAAAGTTAGCTAGATCGAAAACTGTCAGGAGAGCGCTGGAGCTGTGCCTACGTCGTTTGAGGACTTTGCAATATCGGCAAATGCTGGGACAGACATATTGAAGAATTTGGAGGAGTTGATTGATGAATTGAGGAAGAGGTTGATGTGTGAGTGGTTGATGTGTTCGGAAGTTGTTGATACAAGTTCGGCGGGAAATTATGCGATGCGGGAACTGAAGGGAAGACAAGGGTCACTCTTTGGGGGATGGAACGTGCTGCAGACGTGATTGGTGGTTACAGAAACCAACACCACTGAATTTGCACCTTGGGTATGCGGATTTAAGCGAACTCCGGCACTTGGCAGGGTTGGAACCAACGTAAGGACCTGGCCCCTCCTAAGGGTCGGAGGTCCCCGGAGCGCGCTTGGGGTCCTTACGTTTAACGTTAAAGACGTGACTTTATAGCCTAACGACTTTATAACATTATAACTCTATAACTTTATAATCTTAATAATTCTCTATTTAGAATAGATTATATAGTTAATAGTAGAGATAATTATAACGAATACTATTTTATAAGTCTAATAAAAGTAACTAAGTTTTCGTTAGTTAGGTTATAAGTAGAAAGTAGAGGTTTTTAAGTTATTTGCTAAGAAGTAAACTTGTTACTTGAACTCGAGAAGTTAAAACAAGATATATTAATAACTAAAGTAAAATAAGTTAAGTATAAAGCCTTTATCTAATAGTAGATATACTAGTTATATATAGAACCTTTATTTCTATAAAGTTAACGAAGTTAACAGTTGCTCTAGAGTAACTTGTCTACTAGTTGCTCTGTTATATAATTATAACTAAAGGAAATTCTTAAATTAGCTAGCTACTCTAGCTAATCTCTATAACCTATAATTACTTAATAATATCTTGTTCTATTAGAGCGCTGTCTAGACTTACTTATTATATACTAATATATAATTTATAACACTATTCTCTTCTTAGCTTAGTATGTCTCTATACTTAAGTATAACCTAAGAAATGTTGTTAGAAGGCTAGTAGCTTTACTTTCTCTTAGAGAGTAGTAATAGTTAGTACTATTATAACAGCTAGCTTAATAGCTACTTTTAGCGCAGGTTTTAAAGTAGAAGATATAGCTAATATTATAGTAGTTTACTTCTAAGCAGATACTTAAAGTATAATAAATACTGTCTTATAGGTCTAACAAAAGTAACTAGGTCTTTGTTAGTTAGGTTATAGATAGAAAGTAAGAGTTACTAGGTTGTTTACTTAAAAGTAAACTTTATTACTTAAACTAAAGAGGTTAAAACTAATTATATTAATAACTAAAGTAAGATAAGTTTAGGTATAAAGCCTCTATCTAATAACAGACGTACTAGTTATATATAGAACCTTTATTCTCGTAGGTAGACTAGAGTACTTGTTGCTCTTATTAACCTAGTTACTTAAGTAGCTCGTTACTCTAGGCGACCTAATATATTATATAACCTATAACTAAAGAAATTCCTTGGATTAGCTAGCTACTCTAGCTAATCTCTATAACCTATAACTACTTAATAGTATCTTGTTCTATTAGAGCGCTTTCTAGACTTACTTATTATATACTAACATATAATTCGTAATATTTTATATCTTTCTTAGCTAACTACAATATATAGACAACTCTAGGTTTTAGTAGTAGAAGTCTAATAACTGTTCTAGACTATTTAGGTTTAACCTAGGTTTCTAAGTATTCTCTAAATATAGGTAATCTAGCTATTTAATTAAGTACTTAACTTATTCTCTAATAATCTTATAGTTAAGAATCATCTTAATGTTATATTCTATAGTAGAATTAACAGATTAGATTTCTATAAGCAAGGCTAGTAGTACTTCAAGTAGTACTAGTTTAAGTAAGAATATATAGAATACTAGATAGATATTTATAGTCTTTAGTAGCACGAGTTTATAATTTAAAGATCTCTTAATATATTTGATTTTAAATAGTCTAAGCTTCTTGTAGTCTAGTTTACTACTTAGGCTCTTTGTATTAATGTTTTTTCTAACTAAGTAGACTTTATTTTCTTCTTTTAACGTTAGCTCTTAACTATATTATTTATTATAGTAGTATATGTTTCTTTTTACTATAAATTATAACTCTAATATAAGTTCCTTATATAGTTCCTTGATTTTCAAGACCTAAACTCAAGTAAGTTAATTATTAATAGTTATGTTTAGTAGTTCTTAATATACTACTAATTTATATCTAAAGTTAATATAGAATAGTATAACAAGTATAGTTTCTGTTATTAAACTATTATATAAGAACTATAATAAGAGCAACAGCTTAATTTAATTATTTTACTAGTAGTTTATATAGTATTATAAGTATACTTTAACTACTTGATTTATATATTTATTATCTCTACTTGTCTATAGATAGAAAGCTGTTAATAGCTTTCTCTTTATATCTAGCTACTTTATAAGAGCTACCTAGAATTTTAAGATAAAAAGTATAAGGTAGATAGTAGGCAATAAGTTAAATTAAATCTTATATAAGAGTAAACAAGTATTAGATTTAGTATAGAACTAATCTCTACTTTACCTTAGAGGTATAGAAGAAGCCTTGCTTTATAGAAGCTCCTAAACTCTAATATTATATAGACTCTGTTAACTTTGTTAACTTTATCTACTAGAATTAATTAATTCCTAATTAATTTATAATAGCAGATAAAGGCTTTCTTAGATTAGACAAAAGGTTATATAACTAATACAGCCTCTATATATTACAAAGAGCTTGTCTCTGTCTAAGATTATCTCTTTAGGTAGTCTATGTCTTAAGACTACTTCTTTTAGAAATATAAATACTAATTCCTCTGCTATACTTAACTGTAACGAAACTACTACTATACTAAAGTAATAAAGATAACTAAGTCTCGAAGAGTTAGTTCGCAGAAAGAGGTTTAGATATACTAGGTGTTTACTTAGAGGTAAACTTATTACTTATATTAAAGAAGTTAAACAAGATAAATAGATTAATAACTAAAGTTAAGTATAAAGCCTTTAACTAATAGCAGACGTACTAGTTATATATAGAACCTTTATTCTTATAGAGTTAACGAAGTTAATAGTTACTCTGTTATATAATTGTAACTAGAGGAAATTCTTAGATTAGCTAGCTACTCTAGCTAATCTCTATAACCTATAACTACTTAATAGTATCTTGTTCTATTAGAGTACTGTCTAGACTTACTAGTTATATACTAATATATAATTTATAACATCTAGATATTAATATTATAAATCATGTATTAGTATATAATAAGTTAGTCTAGGCAGCGCTCTAATAAAATAAGACACTATTAAGTAGTTATAGTTATAGAGAATTAGTTAGAGTAGCTAGTTAATCTAAGAATTTTGTAATAGTTCTAACTATTACTATATATTATAACATTTACTTTTAAGTAAATAACCTAGTACATCTCTACTTCTTACTATATACTAATATTCGAGACTAGTTACCTAAGTCAGATAATTAGTTTCGTTACATTTTAGTAGCTAAACTACTAAAAGTTAAAAAGTTACAAAGTTACTAAGTTTAATAGGTTATAGCTTTGTTAGCAAGAACCTCGCGAGAGTCGAGTCCTTATAAGCTCACGGGTATAAGTCTATACGTTCAGGGCATTTTCATGATTTTCAACTATTAATTATTAAATTACTAGATAGTAACTTAATTTAATTAGAAGTATACTACTTACAACAATGTACTAAAACAGTAACCTAATGTTCCTGTTTTAAAATCAACTTATTTATCTAATCCTGAGGTATAGCCTCTTATTTCTCTGTTATAGCTTAGTATATTTCAGCCTTAGTAGTTAGCTAGTAAGGACGTCTATAGAGGGCCTGTTTTATCTACCTCTAGTACTTTTCTATAGAATTTATATTAGGAGAAGTAGAAGAGTAAGGCATTAGTATAATACTATACTTAGTACAGAACCTAGCACAGCAGTTTGTAGCTGATTTATGTCTGTGGGCTAGGTTTCTGTTCTCTATAAATAGAGGTTTAACTAAAGGGCGAAGAGTATAAGTAATAACTGCAAAGGCCTCGAGAATGTCTTAAATAAAAGGCTCTAAGAACTGCTCAAGGTAGTTCTTTTGTAAAAAAGAGCCCTTCTTACTATAGCCTTTAAGGAAGACAAGGAAGCTTTTATATCTATAGCTAATAGCCCTCTAGGCGTTAACTAGCGTAGTATAACCTCGGTGTAATTAATGCTAAATACAGGTATTACAGAACCGTTCAGAGCATCCTTTATTAATATTGTGAGTAACTCGTCGTTTGACTGTTCGTCTACTAACAAGGAAGGTAACTTTGTTACTCCAAAGGACTGTCACGAATCACGTGTCGGCACGTGACCAGTGAAGACCAGGCGACGCCCTGACAGGTCAAACACATCCACAAGACCTGTAGCCAAGGGGGATTGTTTAGACTAGCTAAAACGATCCAAGGATTTCCATGTTATAGTTATCACGTGACACGGTCACATGACTGTTGGAGCTTGCAGGAGCTTGCTTTGGAGCTTGAGGATCTTGGGCTTCTTCTGGGCTCCATGAGAATGAAAGTTCTATATATGACTGGCACGTCTGCCATTAGATAGGAGCTTCATGCTCAACTTACTTTAGTATTCAATACATCTTGTTTTGACATCTTGAGTTCAAGTAACGAGTTTACCTTCGAGTAAACACCCCAGCGACCCTTACTTCCTACTGCGACCAAACCGACGAAGACTTAGTCACTTTTGTTAGACCCGTGAGTTTGCATTCGTTACAAGGACCTTCAACTACTCCAAATGCCAAAAGATATGTGCAAGACCCTAAAGCCAGCGGGCAGCTACTTGTGCCAAAGTTATATAGGGTTTCTGGCAGGAGACACAACGATAGTAGCCTCTTTGGTGCATCCTACGCTTGAGTATATCGACCGAACAGAGACTCCCTAGGCCTATCTCCTCTCGCAACTTTCACTAGTCTATTTAGCGGTTCTCCTAGCTTACGCTACAATATACTATAATCTCGTCGACTTCTTTATTAGATAAAAGGAAGGTAGGACCACTACGACTAGGGCAAGCTTGTTCGGGGGCTACATAGCCAAGGATTTTGTGTATTGTACTCTCTCTAAGAGGTTGGCTAGTAGAGGGGTCTTTGTATTGTATCTGGAGAGCGCAAATCGGGACTTTTCTAAACCAGTGAAGCTAGCGTATAGCCTCCTTGTGTTTAGTGCGTATTTCGTAGCCTTTTTGGTGGTTCCAGTCGTCAAGGGGGTGTGCTGGGGGGGTAGAAGGAGGAGGCATAATCGCTGGTACTGTTGTTGAGGCTAAAAGTCGGAAAATCGTGAGAGTACTGAAAATGCCCTGAACGCACAGACCCGTGCCCATGGGCTCGTTACGTTGGTTCTAACCCTGCCAAGGGCCGGAGTTCGCTTAAATCCGCATGCCCAAGGTGCACCTGATGAGAACGTGGGGAAAGACGAGAAAAAGGGGTTGTGAGAATGACCATCAATCCTTGTTGACCTTTTTGATGCAATGGTGAGCGGAGAGGTTGAATTGTCTATGCAGAGAAGAAAGATACTATTCCCAACAAAAAGGACTACCTCTATGCAAAGACATTACGAAAATATACCCCTAACGTAGTCCATAATCCTATACTTGTAAGTTCATTGATTGAGAAATTTCCAGGCCTCCAATAGAACGTATTAAGAATCAATAGTAAAAGTATTTTCATACGCGACTATCTAATGCAGACTGGATTTTGGTCAACACCAAATCATTCTCCTGCTACATGCCCTCTATCATTCATGAATATCGTATTCTCGTTGACGCCCTCAAAATGCCCAAACCATGCAGTACGCCAAATCCAGCGTCTTGGAAAATAAAAAGAGCAATCTTTGCACCGCGCTAATATCTAGCAGAGCACGCTCATCATAACTGCATTGCCTCGTAAATCTTTACCCGCCTTCGCCATCGTATTCCTTTTTTTATGTCCTCGAAACCATTATCAATAGCCTCCCATAAGATCCTCATCTTCGTCACCATTCCAATCATTCCCAGCGATTCCTTGATCTAGGCTCTTGGAATTCTTCTTTAGCTTTTGTATGTGCTTGATGTACTCCTTCTCATAAGTCATCATACGATCGGTGGTCTTGGTTTCTAACAGCAATGCCTTGATTTGTGTTGATGCTGCTGCCAGTGCCCCCTTCATTTGCTCTTCTGTTAAGACCGGTCCATTTTGGGAAAATGCGAGGACAGGAGATTGATTTGGAGGATAGCTCAAAGTTGCGTGCAAAGAACCATTGGCGATCATCGATTGGACGAGAGTTTCCACTGCCTGAACGTTTGGCAGTCTGGTGCCTGACTCTGCACTCATCGTTTGAGCGTGGACATCTGAGAGGGAGATTTTACTATAGACGTTTGCGAGGTTCCGGATTTGGATTTGTTGATGGGCAGCCAGAACATTGAGAACAAGCGCATAGTTCCAATCATTTGACCACACAACATTTCCAGCCTCTGCCTCTGCCTTGAGTCTAATTGCCGTACCAAACTCGAATATCGTAGCCAAAGTATCATATGGCTTGGCGACCACATGATACATCTTTGCCGCTCCAGAGCCTGTGACCTTGGGTAATTGTGGTACTTTTCCGTCCAACAACAAGCTGACCAGTAACCATTTCTTGTATGCCTCTGACATGATCTTACTGCAGCCAGTTTCTCGAGCTGGGTATGAGACAGCAACTTCCAAGCATCGTTTGGCATTTCTCCAATCTCTCAATCCAATGTAGACCATTCCAGTCAGAAGACAATACTCCAACACCTCAGGAACCTTGAGTTTCTTGGCCGTAACCCCGCTCTCAGGTGTAATGTATGATGGGGGAGAGAGGGCTGTATTAGAGAGGTATTTTGGTTTAGGTTGTTCGCTGGCGCCTGGAATATAAAGAATTGTCTTTTCGATGATTGGAACTACCGCAGCGAAGCTTTGGACTTCGAGTGCCAACTTGACCAGTTGTATGTGTTTGGAAGTAAGGACGGTACCACTTGGGTCAAGACCAAAGAGGGCCTCTCGAATATGAGGAATCGCAAGTGGGATCTGCGATGTGTTAGTTCTCGCAGATTCCCTATGTCCTTCAAATGTACCAACGTACCTGGTTATGGCGTCGAGCAATCATGACAGCAGCATCGATAATATTTGACAACTCGTGGCCCAAATATCGTATTTGCCGACCATCAAAGGCGGAAAGAAAGGTTGTTATATGGTTCCAGAGTGTCTCTACATTCATATGCTTGTCGTTTCCCTTAATGACAGCGTTGATATGTGCCATGAGAATAAATGCGAAAGATACGGTATTGAGGGAGGGATTGATGATCTGCAGGATGATTAGCAGAGTTCTTCATGATATCGAGCAAGATTCTTACATCTAAAACATTCTCTCCACTAGATGTCTTCTGCGCCAACTTGTTCTCACTTATGCTCTTGACTGTTGCAATCTGGGTTTTGATGCCTTCCTCATATGCCGAATCGGAGAGAGGTGTTAATGGAGGGGGGTGTGGCGGAAAGACCAGAAGCTTGGGAAGGATGTCGTCCATCGTGTGCAATGGGGAGGTTATCCAGTAGAGGATTTGTTTGGGTTTGCAGTGATGGGCTGCTGTTGGTGTCGATGCGCGTAGAGCTCCGGGAGCTTGTAATGGGACTTCTGGGCTGGCTAGCAGAAGTGCCCTTGGGGTAGAAGGAAATCTGAGTTGTCCTCCACACTGAATTGGCTGTGTTTGGTATTCCGCGCAACTCGTAGGTGTTTGTTGAGGAGAGGAGTCGGGGTTTTGTGTTTGTAGAGTAGGTAGGTTAATATTCAGAGGCGCGAGGCTGCCTGGGAGCTTGCAGTGGCTGGATCAAAAGAGTGGGTGTGGGGTTGACAAGGCGGCGGGGAGTGGTCTTGGCACTTTTTGATCGGATCCGTGGATTATCAAAAACTGGTTGAGTCACGGGAGGGGAATTCTTCTGAAACTCTACAACAAAAACACAACCTCCATTTCTCGGTGAATTCTTCGGAAATTCAACATCATGTCTCTCACCAACGCAACTCCAGCTGAAGCTGCCAAATCAGCCAAATCAGCATCTCACAGTCTTGCAACCCTCCCCACGTCGGCCAGAAATGATGCTCTAACAGCCATTCACTCTGCTTTATCCCAGTCAAAAGACGAAATTCTGGCAGCAAATGCCCGAGATTTAAAATCGGCATCAGAAGCAGCAAGCAATGGAAACCTGAGTCTGAGTATTGTCTCACGGCTGGATTTGGGAAAGAAGGGCAAATGGGAAGATATGCTAAAGGGAATTCTGGATGTACGAGAGCTTGAGGATCCTGGTATGTCTCCCTCCACGTCCGAGAAATAACAGTCCGCTGGTCCCTGCACTCTTTTGGTGTGATTTGGGTGGTTTTTGGTGGTGAGAATAAGCGAACAGCGGCCTCTCTTTTCTCAGACATGGAGGTCCCCCCAACCAATAATATCCGACTAGCTAACATCTTGCTTCAATAGTTGGGAAAGTCTCATTGCGGACGAAACTCGACGATGGATTAAATCTCGAAAGAGTTTCTTGTCCAATTGGAGTTCTTCTCATCATTTTCGAGGCTCGTCCTGAAGTCATTGCCAATATTGCATCACTGGCAATTAAATCTGGAAATGCTGCCATTCTCAAAGGCTTGTCATATTCAATTGTTTAATCAGGGAACTTACGGCTAACAACATTTAGGCGGAAAGGAGTCTACTGAGTCCTTTATTGCAATTTCCAAAGTCATCTCATCTGCACTTGAAAAAACTCAAGTCCCAAATACCGCCATCCAACTAGTCACAACTCGGGATGTCATTCCTCAATTACTTGAACAGGACCAGTACATTGATCTTGTCATTCCTCGAGGATCCAACGAATTAGTTCGGTACATTAAAGACTCAACTAAGATCCCGGTCCTTGGCCATGCCGATGGTCTCTGCTCCATTTATCTAGAACACACCGTCTCTCCCGAACTCGCAGTCAAGGTCATTGTTGACTCAAAGACGACCTATCCAGCTGCTTGCAATAGTGTCGAGACCCTTCTCGTCGAAGACGCATCTTTAGATACTCTACTTCCATCAGTAGCCCAAGCTCTGTTAGCAAAGGGCGTTTCTCTTCGTTGCGATGGTGCAACTAAAGCTGCTCTCAGCTCAAAGCTCCCAGCAAGCTCTGCTGCAATCTTGCAGGACGCCGAAGAGATTGATTTCGATACTGAGCATCTCTCATTAACTCTCGCCATAAAGGTTGTCTCTGGACTCACAGAAGCCGTCACTCACATCAACACCCATGGCTCCCATCACACCGATTGTATCCTCACCTCTTCATCCGAACTTGCAGAAAGCTTCATGGACGGTGTCGACTCGGCAGGCGCCTTCTGGAACACAAGTACCAGAATGGCCGACGGAATGCGCTACGGATTTGGGACAGAAGTAGGAATCAGCACCAACAAGATCCACGCCCGAGGCCCTGTAGGACTCGAAGGTCTGATGATCTACAAGTACAAGATTCGGGGAACAGGACAAGCCACAGCTGACTATGGTGAGGGCGAAGGACAAAAACAGTTTAAGCATGAGGCACAGACGTTGTAAGTATAGAGTACGTCTCCAAAAACAAAAAAAATGAATTCCGAAACTTTTGTCTTCTCCCTGGTTTACCTTCATAAGTCTCTATCCGAAAAGTACGACCCCCAATCTCACGTCCCTTAAAACACCGTCCCTCGAGACTCCCGTGCCAACTCCCAATCCCCAAAAACCCCCGATCCCCAAAAAGTCCATCCCCCCCCCCGCCCACTTAATTCCCACCCCCAAAATCACACCCCCTTCCCCCACCACTCTCCAACCCACTTCGGTCCTCCCACAAATCATCATACTCCTCCCTCGCCAATCCCAAACACTTATTCGCCAACTTTGGTTGTTTAACTTGCAGGTCTTGCATCACATATATATCCACTTTCATCATTCTTTCCTTTTCTCTCTTGTGGGTGTAGTAGTCTGCTACACATCTGAGGGGTATTTTTTCAAGGGCGTGGGGTTTTAGAGGTGAAATTTTGGATTCTTCGGACTGCAGTTTTCGTTCTGCTTTTCGGATTATGGGGATTGCGAGGCAGAGGTCGTGCTTGATTAGGAATTTTGTTGCTGTGAGAGTTTGTTAGCTTGGGTGTTTAAGGGAGAAGCGAGGGGGAGAATGGGGCTTACCGAATTTCAAGAGGAGGTAGATGTCATATTTATAGGCTTTCCACTCTTTCATGTGGCAACAGAGGTTACATCTGCATTTGCAATTTAGATTATCGTTGTGTACATCTGGATTGGCGGTTGTTGTTTGTGGGGTCGTGGATGGATTTGGGTGTCTTCTATATATGATTGAAGTTGAAGTTGAATAAGAAGTTGTGATGGCGGCTTCGTTGGTGCTGTTTTTGTAAGATGGTGTTGGAGGTGGGCAGCAAGTTGGTGTTGAATATTGCTTTGGAGATGAGAATTCTCCCTTTCTCTTGTGGGAGGAGGTGGTTTGAGTGGTGGAGCAATCCATTTTTGGTGTGGTGATCTTTATTGTATAATTTGTTTTCGGTGATTTTGGGTTCAAAGTGGAATTGAAGTTTTGGAATATCAGTGGAAATGATATTTTGGAAGAGGGAGAGTATTTTCTTGGAAGAAAATATGGACTTTGGTGTTCATGTTGTGACGTGATAATATTTTTGGTGTGGGTCTAATAGTAGCCTATCGTGGTTTTGGGAATTAGGTGGTGGACTACGAATTAACTAGGGGAATGAACTTGGGACTAGGACTTGGTAATTTGAACTTGTCAAATGTGTCATTGTGTCATTGTTTTAGGTTACGGTTTTGTATTTTTGGGGAAGGGGGAATCATCCTTCATCTTGCTGGTTCGCTTCGAGACCTTGAAATCTTCACTCACCTTTCGTTCGAGGTTTGGTGGTTGAGAGGTTCTCTACTCTCTAGTACCGCAAGTGCTGCAGCGTGATGCTCTTCTACTAGCAATCCTCGCAGATATCATCTACCAAGGCTTCACTTGTAAGAACAAGTGGATCTTGAATTCCTATGAAGTGCCTTCTACAGAATTGACCTTGTAAGGTCAAATCGGTTTCCAGTTTTCAGCGTGAGAAATGAGCAGGGTAGAGTAGAGTAATGACTGCTGCTCTACTCTACTCACTACTACTTGAGTACTACTCAAGTACTTCGAGTAGTACGGACCGACTCGGGCCGACCCGGGCCGAGGCCTCGGAGGGGCCCAGACAAAGCTATTTTATATTATTTAGTCTATCGGAATACTTTGGTGAGAATTTTTATAATTCCTCTTTAGATAAATGAGAATAATAAATAAGCTAAACTAATTGGTTTCTAAAAATGAGTTCTTTCTACTACTTATAGTAGTATTTTAGTACATTTACTCTATGTTACTTCTATTTATAGACTACTCGAGTACTACTCGAGTACTACTCGAGTAGTCAAGAGTAACTACTCTACTCTACTCATCCAACTCGCTACCCATGCTCTACTCTACTACTCAAGAGTACTAATTCAGTAGTATTGAGTACTAGAGTAGTTTGTGTTCACGCTGCCAATTTTGCATAGCTGCAATTTTCTTTCGTAATGGATTCTCTAGAATGACCAAATTTTGAGTATTTGGGGAATACGACGATGCACATTTTTTTTTGACTTAAGAGCAGAAGCGTTCTGGGTTTTTGGAATTATGTTTAGAAGTTTAAATAGCCTCGGTAAAAATTCTTATGTGTTTATTTTCTTGTCCAGTTATCATGCGTGTTTAATGGAGGCAGAACCTGGCATGGGACTTCTCAATATGCCCAATGGGAGAATTTTCGGATTTCCAGATTGTATTAGTTTCAAATTCAAAATGCGTACGCTAGAGCCCTCAATTCACAGATTTCATGCTTTATAGCTTCAATGAAACTTTAGTTAGTGTTAAAAATCAACTGTCAATTTGTGAAGGTGCGGTTGATACTTAGCCGCAGACTACTCTAACGAAGTTCTTAACTTTCTTTGATTTTCGGGGTTCTTGATATATTTCCTCTTAATTCGGGACACTTGAGAGGTGGTGCAGATGTTTAGGGAGCATCGGATTCTTACATCTTTTGGTCTCTTCTACGTTATGAAATGGGCAAAATGAGCCTTCAAGCTCACGGCCAAAGAGATCCACACCAGTACTGACCTGTCATACGACGGGTTCTCCCTTGTGGTGGTCACACTGGGTATAGGCTGGGTGTTTAAGTTGGCACTTCTTGTACTTTGCTGGTGATTGCGATGTAGATGGGGTTTGTTCATGGTACCATGGTACTGGCATGGGGTGATGTTGATTTACAAATCGAAGGTAATATCTTGTTGCAAAAGGAAGCAACAATCTTTGATGTTCTGGAACATACATAATAAGAATATGCTGGAGTAAGGTACAAGCGGAACAGAGTTCCGGCTCCATTAGCTGCCCCAACACACCAGTACATCTCAACCCCTGTATTCCAAAGAACTACCCTCTCAATTGGAATAAAATTAAATCCCCGAAGACAGGCACGGGTGCGATGAATTCCTGCAATGTTCAAACAAACCCACACTCCTAGCTAAAAACAATGTTCCGAAAAACGCATGGGATAGTCTCGCTACCCCTTACCGAAGCGAAAAAGGAACGTCAGGTCACTTCTCAATGCCCCTATTATGAAGGTAACCACACCTTGTCTCATCGTATTATCCTTCCTATATTCCAGCCAGCAACCCAAAAAATACGCCCATATGTGACCACCATGAAGGTTGTAGATATTCATTTGCTACTTCCTCCACCATACCCTCGAATCATTTCCCGAAGTTGAGCCTCACGTTCTGCTTTGGTCTTTTCCTGCGCCTTTCTATTACTTTCGGTGCATTCCCTGCACCACCCTTTCGTTCCAATATTTTCGGCCGTCCAGGCCTTAGGACAGTTGACTCCTAACTTCTTATCGCACCAGATAGGCTTGACGTCGCCGTAATGCCCGCACTGGTCCCAGATTGGATAACGTATACCGCACATGTCGTTTTGGGTTCTTTGGGTGGATGGATACTTTATGCTGTGCGATGTTTAGTGGCTGGGTTTGAAGATCCAATGGTGGATATTACTGTAAGTGATCCCCTCAATAACTACTTACGACTATTCCTTGTAACGACGGTTCTCTTTCCGGATAACGTATCGATACCCAAGGGGGTGTTTTAAATGGTCAAAGAGGCAGTTTTTGATTGGAGTATGCCAGTAACTATCGCTAGGCAAACTTCTCGAACGAACAGACTTAAAAGCGCTAAACGTTGACCAAAGCGGGCAAATGTCAAATAATGGTTTACGTGAAAGAAGAATAACAAAAGCCCACCTTAGAAGCACCAATTCATCAAGACGCCTCACAGATTTTCGTCGTGAAACTCGAATACCTAGTAGAAAAAAGGAAAACACCTCAACAAGAAGGGAAGGCACAGTGAGTACCTGATAAATCAGTGATCGAGATTTCCTCATCGTGATCTATCAGTTGTTATTATTAGCGTACAACGAATAGAAGAGACGGATAGTCTGATACCCATAAATTGTGGTGTGACATTCAAAGTATTGCGGGTCCATTACCATAATGCCCAAGAGATGACAGGGTGTTGTGCATTTCGGACCGCCTGTATTCCCGCTTTCGGCTGAGTACTGTGAACAGATCGGCGATCTAGCACATAGACATTCTTGTTGTGTCAGCAAGTTACGGAACATGCCCTAATTTCTCAAAGGTGGGGTTTCAAGGGGCCGAGTATGACCAAAATAATTTGCTTAAGAGGATGTCTTGATGGATGTCATTGCGCTTTCATAATTGGAGGTCTCGCCTATCGACTATTGGTAGGGGGTCAAAGGGGGGTTTTCTGCCACGTGACCTTTGTGAATTCCTTGGTTATACGTGTAAATTATTTCAGAGGCTGGAACGAGTGTTTGGTTGATGTTTCAGCCTTTGTGTACATGAAGCGCTTAATTTGCCTACTTCTATATTTAAGAAGGTATCCAAGAACGAGAAATAAAATAAAGTGAATTGATCTCAGATGTTGAAATTGAGAGGTAATAAACAGTTGAGCAAACAGCGATCTGAGTGTTCTTTCGGAAATTCCAACTTCTTGGGTCTTAGGTAGTGGCTGCCTACTTGATCGGCCTGCGGGGCACTTTAGGTTCGTCATCCTCATCATCCTCCTTCTCTTCATCGTCGTCTTGATCCTCATCCTCAGGATCTTCTTTTTCGTCATCTTCGGCAGCCTAGAGCAAAGGTGTTAGTACTTTACAATGGAATGAATTTTCAAGGACATATCTTGTCATCTTCTGAGTCAGTTTCGTCTTCTTCATCAATGGCTAGCTCCTAAAAGCATTGAGGTTAGAAGTAACTAAACATTAGTATAAGAAATGAGTTTAGAATACCTCGTCCTCTTCCGTATCTTCATCTTCGTCTTCGTCTTGGCCTTCATCAGCATCCTAGTGACGGCTGATCAGTATTGTTCATAGAACACATGCTTTGTTGGGATGGGAATACTTTAACTCTTCGTTATCTTCTGGAGCTTCAAGCTCATCCTCGTCCTCTTCTGGCTCTTCCTCTTTGTCGCCTCTTTTTGCTGCCTCGGCTTCCTCTTTTTTTTGCTTTTGCCTCTTCCTTTGCCTCCCGTTCCTCCATTGTCATCCCCACCTCCAAAAACTGCACCCGCTGCACCCTCGATCGCTGAAGATAAGGTAGGTTAGACAATATTTATGATTGGTGAATATGAAATAAACGGGTAGGATTTTTACGAACCTCCACCAATCGCATTGAGTGGATTAAGCCCCATCTTGAAGATTTTTGAAACAAAAGGTTTAAAATGCAGTATTTGAGAACTATAGTGTAAAGCTGTACAGAGACGTGACACTGTAAAGTGGAGTTGTTGTTGAATTATTGAGACAGAAAGATGCATGTTATATGCTTAAGCTTCTCCCAAGTAATTTGCACCTTCTGGACTTCTCACAACATGCCAAGCCATGACTAAGAACTCTCACTTTCTGAGGGTATATAGCACTTGGCAGCTGATTCTATATCCTCAAAGCATCGTGTTTTCCAGCTGGAATGTTTTTATTGAAAGTTCATTCTTGACTTTCTGCACTACGAATCCTCGTATTGAAGTTACATTCATAACCGATATCTTCTCATTGGAGATACCTTGTGGTAAAACTTACGAACGTGGAAGGTTAAAACCGAAAGCCACCAGAACAAATATTAAACGGACAAAAAACTCGGCAACTAGCTCTAGATATTGTACCAAAACATAAGTCCGCCTGCAAAATATATGCTGGGGCTGATGTAATCTGTGATAAGCTGCCCATTGAGCCTGTGAGAGTTACCGGGAAGCTTACTTTTGGGAGATGAAACTGAAATAAAATAGTAATCAGAGAAACGGGAGCAATTTGAGTAAATGATACACGGCATGAGCGCGAAATAATAAACCATCCGGCGTAAGTAGGTATTTCGGTGATAACATTGTACCGTATCGGGCCAACACTTCGAAGCTTTGAAAATGGCTCGAGTATGAGCTGCGCGTTTTTTTCTCACCAGTATCGCGATCATCTTTCAAGAAATTAGGCACTCTCCACTTATTGAAATATAGTTAGAACATTAGAAGTGTTGAATAGAAATGCACCATCGTGCACCACAACAAAAGAGCTCTGATGTTGAGAAAATCTCGAAGCACAGTGCTCGTTGCGAGTCGTACAACTTCCACCTACCCCCCGCGATTGGTTTTTGACAACGGGAAACCATATATATGGGGATGGGAAGTGGGAGGGGGGTTATATTCTGGACATGGACTAGGTCGTGCCTTCCATTTTCACCTCGATACTACTGCGGTTGTTGTCATAGTGGGGGTGGCGTGAGGCTTGGGCAGATCGACGCGAGAGGGAAGGAACGATTGTGGGCAGATATGTCGAGGGACCTGGCCTAGATGACTTGGTTGAGGTCGATGTCGAGTTGGAGAAGGAGCGACCTGACCTTGACCCGTCCAACCCCAGGACTCACACGACTGATTTCTATTCGTGCCATCGTCTGCATGTTTCTGAAATATTCTCAGCCAAGGGTACCTGGAAGAAACACTTCAAGACCATCAGTCCTATATCACTAGAAATGTGAACAGTCATGTGATCAGGCCCCCTCTCGGCGTCAAAGTGAACACTTTGGTCTTGTAAAGGTTTGGGCCATTGAACGGACACCTCTTATACTGGGTTCTGCAAGAGGGTGGTTCATGGGTAGTGCAACAAACTCTGAGCCGCGTTGTATGTACCTCCCAGGTTCGACATAAGGCTTCGAAATTGGAAGACCTCCAAGAATCAATCAAGTTACAAAGGACATTTCTTTTGTCTTTATCTTTTTGCTCCCAAAAAAAGGTTTCCGTAGAAGTAAAGTTAAAGGCTCCAATAAACTCAAAGAAGAAAGACACCAGCAAAAAGAGAACAATCCCATTCCAAAGAATTTCTTTTCTTCAACAATGGCATGTATCAACAAACACAAAGCTATTCATTCATCCTCCCCAACCTAAACAACGAGAAAAATATCGCACTTAAAACCCTCCTTCCATTTTCCTGCGAAAGATAACTCTGCAACAGACTTACTAATTTTTACTCATAACAAAAAACAGGTTAGTCCTCACCCACACTTTCAGCTAACGGTCTCCAGATCTCACGACACACATGATTCCACAAACAAACAATCATTATGTGTTTTATAATGATCGAGCAATTCGCGTGCGGACACCTAATTAATTTTTTCTGTCCCTAGGAATGTCCCGCAAACCCCTCTGGCGTAAAGGCCCTTGCATTTCCCTGGAGAACAGAGAAAAAATTGAGTAGGAATCACTTGTGTATCCTTTGCAAAAGCGATACTGAGGCTTCAAGAAGTAAGCAGAGTAAGCAGAGTAAGCAGAGTACTTCCCTGAGTGAGATGGTGAGTCCAAGGAGTCCAAGGAGTCCAACACTAAATAAGAACGAGAGCATTCGAGTGTGGAAGAATGGCTCGTGGGTTGATGTTTTCGTATACGGTGATGGAAAGGTTCCCGGATTCTTTTGAGCAGTTTTAAGACTTTTTCTAAGGAAAGAAAGCTGGGACTTTCGAGTTATGAGAAATGACTTTATGAAACAGTAAACACAAACAGAAGACACATTGGCGAGATACCGATACTATGCCCCTTAAAGTTATAAACAAGCAATAGTTTTAAATCTATAATATTATTATATTTATTATTAACAAGTGACTATTTTCCCACCCCATTTTCCATTCCCGTATTCCATACCTCATTGAGACCATTTACAAAGCAGGAGCATTGGCTGCAACAAATTAGCATATGCTTTTCTCATTTGATTCAGGAGCCAAGAGCAGCGTTTAAGGATAAAACTTGCTCCCGGCCACTGAGAATAGGAGTTCAAAATATGGAACAAAGGGAAAAATTGCTTACGGTCCTCCAGGCATTGATCAACCCTCATCAACTGCTTCCCCGTCTTCTGCGCAATCGCAATAAACTGAGGAAGATAAGATACAGTAGTCTCATACAAATAATGCATAACCACTAAATTACCACCCTTAGCAACATCAGCCTCGAAGTTGGTAAGTTGTTTCTCTGGAGTATCGGTTTGAGCCCAAAGCCAATCTTGAACATCGACACTCCATGCAACGAATTTGACATCGGAGATGATGGCTGCAAGACGTTGTCGGACACGAGCACCTTCTGTTCCGAAAGGTGGACGGAAATAAGTCGATGTGATGCCGAGAGTTTTGGAAACTGCGGCGATATCTTGTTGGATTTCCCAGTCGATGGCTGCTAAAGATGGGAGACCTTCCATAGGTGGATGGGTGAAAGAGTGGTAAGCAATTTGATGACCTTTTGAGAGCATGTTTTTGTAGACATTGGTGAGATTTGTGCTATCATCAAGGAGTGGTGCGCCGACAGTGAAGAATGTAACTTTAATGCCTGCGGCAGAAATAGTCTCTACAACTCTTTGAGCATACTCTGGTGATCCATCATCGATAGCAAAGGCAAAGGAGTTTGGTCGTGTGCATGCGAATACGAGAGGAGCGGTACTGAGTTTACTTGGGACGAGGAATCCGGTAGGAACAGTTTTGACAATTTCCATCTTGGTGATAACAGTAGTGGTGGTAGTGAAGAACCCTTTCAGGGCAAATCCAATGCCCTTGGTGCGGTCGATGCTGAAATGGGAAATAGGGACGTAAATGTCTGTCTTTCCAGTGTTTGAATATCTTGATGCTTCAACTGAGTCCCATGTAAATGGATATGGGTTCAGATCTGGGTTACAGGTAGGGTTGTGTTGTTGAAGAGCAATCGAGAAAGAGTTGCTTCCGGTGTAGGCGATGTGCAAATATCCGTTGTCATTTGGTGTCATATCAGTACATCCTCCGGAGATTTGAGTATACCAAGATATATCAGAGTTTCCCTTGGTATTGACGGTAAGTTTTCCAGTTGTCTGTTTGAAGAGAGCAGCATCGTCACCTCCATGGTAAAATCCAAGGTTGTTCGAATCGGTACCGGTAAAAGTATCAATGACGAGAGTTGATGGACCAGTGGTAGCTGGGACGGTAGCAGATGGCTCAACAACAGCGACTGTGGATGGAACCGGGTAAGCAGCACCAGTGGTACCACAATAGAAAGCAATAGGACCGAAAGTAACAGCTTTGCTAAACCCAGAGAAGAGAAGAGTCAAAATGTGATCAGTATCCAATCCACTGAATTTGGAGAATGGAATCGTGTAGTATTTCTCTGTCCCATCAAATATCCATCCGAGATCAGTTGATGAGACATCAATGAAAGTTGGGTTATCTGTAGAGCAATTTTTGGACGTTTGGAGCTCGATGGTAAAAGTGGTTCCTTTGGCGGCGTTGATAGTTAACCCAATACCACCATACGTGTTTGTAGCTTTCACACAGCCTAATTGTGTGTACCAGTATGAGCTTGTACTCGCTGGTGTGAGAGTGAGGTGGTTATTGGCGACGATGACTGAGGTTCCGGTGTCAGCTCGGCCTTCAACGGCTGCCATAGTTCCGTCATCAGATGATGGTTGCAACAAGGCATTATAGAACAAGAAGGTTAATCTAGACTGGGAAGCAAAGTCATCGACCAAAAGGCTTGTGCATGCTCCGGTTGCAACAGGACCCGAGGTTGTAGAGCTTGAAATGGAAGTTGACACTACTGCTGGCCCGCGTGTAGAGGTTGAAATTTTCGAGGAAGTTGAAACTTTCGAAGAAGTCAAGAGTTTTGAAGTCGAGATAGTGCTGCTGCTACCTACGGAGCATACCAATGAAGTTTGCCCTAATTCCCAAGCACCCGTAACAGAGAATCCCTCAAAAACGATTCCTCGAATAGCATTGAGGTTTGCGCCGGTGAAAGAACTTAGTGGAACGGTGATGGTTTGCGTTGATCCAGTTAGTGCAGTGACTGTTGAAAAATAACTCGTGTATGCGGTAGTCGAACAGGAGCTCGAAGTCTGCAATTCGAGGGTGAATTGTGCTCCAGCTGGGCCTTTGATTGGGAAAGTGAGTGCGGTGTACTTGTCAGTCGTGGCGGCTTCGCACGCAAAAGTCGTGTAGAAATAGCTTGCGCTGCTGCTGGTAAACGTAAGTTTTTTGTTGGCAGTATCGGCTTTGAGGTTCGTTGTTGTTCCATCATCTATTTGAAGCATTAGTGCTGTCTAAATCGTCTCGATTTCAATAGGACATACCACTTGTCCATTGGCCCAAAGTGTTGAGGTTTTTCGCAAAGTTGGAGTAATTGTCCACTACAAGATTACTCGAGCACGCAGCCTGCGCTGCGTTTGCCCAAGAAAGGGCGAGTACGATGCTCGATGAAATAGAGAACTTCATGATTATAGAAGACGAATAAAAGTTAAAACGAGAGGACGTCGACAACGAATAAACGTGTCAGACAAAATAAGTACAGGCAAAGGTTTGCGCTGGTTGACTGAAGACAAAACTTCTTGAATACGAGAGAGGGGTAGCAACACCTTTAAAGATATGCAGATGCGGACATGGACAAGGAAGAGACCCGACCGCATTCTACAAAATCTCGGTACGAACCCTCGTAGCACTGGAAGAAAAGGAAATTTGGTGACTTGGCCAGGTTGGCAGTGGTCGCTTTGTCCTCTGGAATCGACCATTTTCGTGAGGTGTACAGGTCCCACGGCGTTCGGAACGCGAGCCAAGAAGCTTTGAAAGGTTCTGAAGGCCTTGAATAGAAATAACCCTGCCGGCCTCCACTGTACTTCGGCACTAGCCCCTCGGCACGCAATGATCTAACCATCATCCGATGTTAATACGAGATGACAGGGCCCCGCTGGCAGAACAATGTAGAGGTTTCCTACGTAGGTACTCCGATTTGCGTACAATGGTAGAATATCACTGTCGAAAAGACGTCATAAAGCCTCAAGAGTTATTATATACCAGAATGACTGCATTGTTCTCTCGTAAGAAGTTAGAAAACTGACGTATGTGTGGTGTGTAGAAGTAAGAAATTAGAAAACAATAAAGTTGAGGCTTGGGGGGTAAATTGGGGCATGCATTAACCCACTCCAGCCTAGAGCGCACTTAGTTTCAGCCGTAGATCCCGATTTGGCCTCGCCTAAAGCCCCTTTTCCTGATCATCCCGGGCTGCTGGGCAACTTCCCCACAACTTTAAAACCCACATCAACTCTGATGCTGACCGACGTGCAGATTTCTGACTCGGATGGCGAAAACAAGCGAACAGAAAGGAAGTCCCTGGGTACGGCATCTCATATGTACTAAACTCCAAAAAAACAACTAAGTTGTAAATTATAAATTATAAATTACAAAGTTTAAATTATTAATTAATCTAGCTGTCGCTATACATTCCTAGTAAGTAGCACCTTGTATTATGTCTCAAGAGATCTATATACTCGGTTTATATAAGAGACTTGCTTCTTATATATCTAAGCTTATAAAATAGTAGATCTATATACTTAAGTTTATATAAGTAGCTTGTAACTTATATTCTTAAGCCTGTGAGATATTACCTTTTCTTCTGTTTTATTCTTTATATAATAAGATATAAAAATATAACTACTTGTTATATTATACTTTATAACTACTAAGTTATACTAACAATAGCCTTCTAGAGCTAAATTAAAATTATAAGGCTTAAATTATAAAATTTAAGTATAAGTAGAAGTAGAAGTAGGAAGTAGAAGATAATATAGTATATAATATATTTAACTACTGAGTATCTATAACTACTAAGTATCTATAACTACTAAGTGTTCGCGAAATCTCTTAGTAACTATAATATAGCTTTAACGCGTTGTCTTAACAAAAAAAATATATAATCTACCTAGAAAGAAGGCAGGTTTAGTCTTATATTATAGACCTTCTAAGATAACTAGTTTAAAACCTCTAAGTAGAGTACTATAGCCTTTAATATTATTGCTAATACTCTATAAAGACACGCGAACGAAATATAACTATAATATAATTACTAGCCTAACTATTAGAAGCTTACTCTAATCAAAGAGAGTACTATTATCTAATATATTCTTAACCTTAATTTACAAGAGTTTTCTTCTAGACTAGTTAAAGTAGAAGATATAGTAAATAAACTATTAAAGATATAAAGTAGAGAGAAGGTTATTAAGAATTAGATTAGAATATTTGCGAAGTACTTGAATAAGCTAAAAATAAGCTTTAATTAGGCTAAGAACTATTAGAGAGCAAAGTAGAAAGGTTATTATACTCTGTATACCTTCTTATTTATTCTATATTCTCTAGTCTTTAGAAGTATATTATTTTATAGTACTAAAAGTCTAGTACTCTTAGTATATTAGAACCTTAGTATAGAGAAATATCTTCTATATTAACAAGATAGACTTCTTGCTAGCTTTTTGTAATACTTTTTTTAAGATATTTATAGAGGCTAATATTAGATTAAGCTTTAGAGTTTATAAAGTAGATATAACAAAACCTACTAACATACTAAAGTAACAAAGGTAACTAAGTCTCGAAGGTATTATATAGTAAGAGGTTTAGATGTACTAGGTATTTACTTAAAGGTAAACTTGTTACTTAAACTTAAAAAGTTAAAATAAGATATATTAATAACTATAGTAAGATAAGTTAAGTATAAAGCTTCTATCTAATAGCAGACGTACTAGTTATATATAGAACCTTCTTTCTTTGAAGTTAATAAAGTTAGCAGTTGCTCTAGAGTAACTTATCTACTAGTCGCTCTATTATGTAACTATAATTAAAGGAAATCCTTGGATCAGCTAGCTACTCTAGCTAATTCTTATAATCTATATCTACTTAATAGTATCTTGTTCTTTTAGAGCACTGTCTAAACTTACTTATCACGTGCTAAAACGTGATTCGTAATAGTAGATAGTAGGTAATAAGTTAAATTAAATCTTATATAAGAGTAAACAAGTATTAGATTTAGTATAGAACTAATCTCTACTTCTTCTTCAAGGTACAGAAGAAGCCTCGCTTTATAGAAGCTCCTAAACTCTAATATTATATAGACTCTGTTAACTCTGTTAACTTTATCTACTAGAATTAATTAATTTCTAATTAATTTATAATAGCAGATAAGGCTTCCTTAGATTAGACAAAAGGTTATATAACCTATAAGGCCTCTATATATTATAAAGTTACAGGCTTAGTTCTATTAGATATATAAGTTATACTAGATAAAGTAGATATTTAACTCTAGACTCTACTAGAACCTCTATTATAAGAGACACTATAGTAGTCTAGAATACTAAGTAATATACTTAAATTTAGATCGCAGACTAAGCTAGCTTAAAATAAGCTTAGCTTTTTATCTAGTTTAGTAAAAGATAGATTTCTATAGCTTGTTAAAGGTACTAAACTTATACTATACTAGAATATACTTATAGTAGCTTGTATCTAAGAGCTTAAAGAGCTTAATAATAAGTTAACTAAGTATAAAAGACGAAAAAGAAAGTAGATTTAGACTAGAAAAGTATTGAAGTTTAGTAAGACGTTATAAGTAGTAACTTTAAAGTTACCTTTAATATAGCTGTTAGTCTTAACTTTAGCTAGGTTTATATATATATATAGTAGAATATTAATATCTCTTATATTCCTGTAAATTATATATAATGTTCTATCTATAAGTACTTTAGATAATAGGTAAAAGAAGTATTAAGAAGTAATATAAAACATATATTACTTATATAAGGAAAATATAACTTAGACTTCTAAATACTCGACCTCTTAGTAGTATTAATATACTAGTATTCTAATACTAGTAACTCTTTCCTTCTTATACAAAAATATATTTTATATAAGATAAGTAGATAATAAACTTCGACGTCGCCTATTATTATTATATAATCTATATATATAATACTAAGAAGTAAATAGCTTTCTATATATATAACTCTAGAGGCGTTGTCTAATTATAGATATATTATACTCTTCTGTCTCTTTTTTGTATAAGAGCTAGCTTCTGTTAATATAAGGTAGATTGTAGGCAATAAGTTAAATTAAATCTTATATAAGAGTAAACAAGTATTAGATTTAGTATAGAACTAATCTCTGCCTCTTCTTAGAGGTATAGAAGAAGCCTTACTTAATAGAAGCTCTTAAACTCTAATATTATAAACTCTGTTAACTCTGTCTACTAGAATTAATTAATTTCTAATTTAATTTATAATAGTAGATAAAGGCTTTCTTAGATTAGACAAAAGGTTATATAACCTACAAGGTCTATATATATTATAGTTAAAAAACCTACTTTCGTTGAAAAATCTACTTTTACTATATAAGTCTTTTTATCTCTCTTACTTTCTTTATATCTAACTCTTTAATATAGTTAGACAAGTTCTAGAGCCTTTATATATAACGAAACCTACTATTGTACCGAAGTAACAAAGGTAACTAAGTCTCGAAGAATTAGTTCACAGAAAGAGGTTTAAATATACTAGGTGTTTACTTAAAGGTAAACTTATTACTTGTATTAAAGAAGTTAAACAAGATAAATAGATTAATAAACTAAGTTAAGTATAAAGCTTCTATCTAATAGCAGATATACTAGTTATATATAGAACCTTTATTCTCTAATCTTAACAATGTTAACTTATAACTACATTAAATGTTAACTTATTGCCTAGGCGAGAAGTTAACCTATATAATTGTTATATAACTACTAGAAAAGGAAATTCTTAGATTAGCTAGCTACTCTAGCTAATCTCTATAACCTATAACTACTTAATAGTATCTTGTTCTATTAGAGCGCTGTCTAGACTTACTTATTATATACTAATATATAATTTATAACACTATCTCCTTCTTAGTCTAGCGTGTCTCTATACTTAAGTATAACCTAAGAAATATTATTAGAAGGTTAATAGCCTTCTTTTCTTTTTAATATACTACTTAAACAACTAAACAAACAAAGTAGTAGAATTCTTAGTAATACTATTAAAAGACTAGTCAGAGAAACATAGCTTCTTGTTCTAGATATAAAAAGAGTAGTTAGTTCTATATAGCGCCTCGTGACTAAAAACACTTACACTGTACTAAGTATATATGTTAAGAGAAGACTTGTAATATTTAATAAGTTAACTAAATACTCTTAGTCTTAGACTAGAAGACTCTAGAGGTAAAACAATAGAAGCTACAGTCTGTCTAGAACAAAGCTCTATGACCTAGTAGAAGGCTATTACTAAGGTTCTTTGTATTAGTAAGAAGAAAGAGTTCTTAGATGTTAAAGAGCAAAGAATAATAGCTGCTAGTCTTAACTTAATAAGTTAGATACTACTAAAGAGTTAGATAAGAAGGAAAAGAAATAGTAAAAAGTAAAAGACAAAATAGAAGAGAAAGCTACTAGGCTAGTAGCTCTCTCTACTTCTATCTCTTCTAACCTCTCTCTTAACCTAAGCCTTGACCTAGTCTTCTTTATGTCTTTTCTAGCTAACTACAAGATATAAGTAACCTTGAGTTTTATTAGTAAAAGTCTAATAACAGCTCTAGACTGTTAAGGTTTAATCTAGGTTTCTAAGTGTTTTCTAAGTATAATATAACAAAACCTACTCTTGTACTAAAAGTAACAAAGATAACTAAGTCTCGAAGGTTAGGATGTAGAAAGAGGTTTAGATGTACTGAGTGTTTACTTAAAGGTAAACTTATTACTTAAACTTAAGAAGACAAAACAATATATATTGTAAACTAAAGTAAGAGTTAAGTATAAAGCTTCTATCTAATAGCAGACGTGCTAGTTATATAAAAAACCTTCCTGCTTAGTAATCATTATAATCACTCTAATTATACTAATCTAGCTTAGTGTTACTTAGTTAATTATTAATAATTAACAATAGTTATATAACTTCTATCTAATAAAATCCCTGGATTACTTAGTTATACTAACTAATCCTTAGATACTATAAGAGTATATAATAGTACTTAACCTGTTAGAGCGCTGCCTAGTCTTTACTAGTTATATGTATATATGATTTATAACACTATTCTCTTCTTAGCCTAGCGTGTCTCTACGCTTAAGTATAATCTAAGAAATATTATTAGAAGACTACTAGCCTTCTCTTCTTTTTAATATGTCTTCTAAGAAAACCTACAACTAATAAGTACTCCTTAATAATATTATTAACTATAGTTTTCCTGCTGCTATAAAGTGTTTCTACTATTAGACCTATAGTTACAACTATATTATAAGCACTTGTTATACCTGCTGCTCTAAATATATTTATGTTAGATACTTAAAGTATAACAGCAAGCCTGAGTTCCTTGATAGCTATAAAGCTCTAGCTAGGCAAGAAGAAAAGCTTAAGGAGGAAGAAGAAGAGACAATAGCAAAAATCCTATACCTTCGTAAACAAAAGAAATTCCTTTAACACTACTATAATAATATAATAGGTTGTAGCTTTAAGTCTCTACAGGAACTAGATACTACTAAAGAGAAAGAATACAAAGAGCAAGAGCTAGAAGAAAAACAAACAAAGGAAGAGGAGGAGGCTACTAGTCTAGCTACTCTTCTTACCTCTATCTCTTCTAACTCTTTCCTTGACCCAGGTCTTGACTCTAGTTTCTTTAAAGCTTTTCCTCCTGACTACTTAATATAGAAAAACCTAGATTTTCCTAGTAGAAGGCTACAAGAAGCTGGGAGTAGTTTAGAGCTGACTTAGGTTTCTAAGTGTTTTCTGAGTATAGGTAATCTAACTACTTAATTAGGTACTTAGCTTGTTCTCTGACAATCTTATAGTTAAGAATTCTCTTGACTTTATACTCTGTGTTAGAGTTAACAGGTTGGATTTCTGTGAGTAAGGCTAGTAGTACTCCTAGTAGTGCTAGTTCAAGTAAGGAAATGTAGAATACTAGATAGATATTTATAGTCTTTAGTAGTATAAGTTTATAATTCAAAGGTTCTTTAACATGTTTAATTTTAAAAAATCTAAGCTTTTTGTAGTCTAGTTTACTACTTAGTCTTTTAGTGTTAATGTTTTTTCTAACTAAATAGACTTTATCTCTCTCTTTTAACATTAGCTTCTAACTACGTCACTTGTTGTAGTAGTTTGTATTACGTTCTACTACAAACTAAAGTTACTCTATAAGCTTTATATATAATTCTCTAAGTTTGTAGTCTTGTAATCCTGCTTTGTTATTATTAATAGTACTTAGTAAAGAGTCCTGATAAGTAACTAATTTATACCTATAGTTAGTATAGAATAGTATAATAAGCGTGGTTTCTGTTGTTAAACTATTATACGCAAACTATACTAAGAGTAGTAGTTTAACCTAATTATCTTGTTTATAGTTTATATAATATCTTAAGTATACTTTAATAACTTAATTTATTTGTTTAGTCTCTTTATTTATCTAAGAGTAGAAAGCTGTTAATAGCTTTCTTTTTGTACCTAGTTGTTCTATAAGAGCTGCCTAGAATTTTAAAGTAAAGAGTTTATCTCTGTTAGAGATTATTTCTTCTAGTAGACTATATAGAGTAACTACTTCCTGTAGAAACATATAGGCTAGGTGTTCTATTATACTTGCTTCTATATATAGTACAAGTATTATATACTTTGTAAGTTATTTAATAATAACTAGAATTAAGTTATATATAACTTCTGTTATTAAGTCCTTGGATTTTAGTAGCTTGACTATAAAATCCTATAATATAGATCTCTAAGGTATTTGTAGTATTAGAGTAGTACTTATCTGTTTATAAGGTATATAGCGAGAAGCCTTGTTTCTAGTACAGGTACTATACTCTGCTATTACTTCCTTGACTACTGCTAATAGGTGATTAATATAGTAGTACTACTTGATCTACTAGAGAGTTTAGTAAACTCTCTAGTAACTATATACTAGAGTAGTATAGTATTCTTTGACAAATTCCTTTATATAGGATTTAGAGACATATAGCTTTCTATTTATATACTGTTCTTTGTTGTTTTAATTATTTGTTACTCTATAAATGTCAACGAAGTCTCCTTCTCTATTAGGCAGGTTCTTTAGCATAGGTTTCTATTTAGCTAGAGTAGGCTACTCTATCTCCTAGGCTCTCTAGACCTTTTTAGTTTATAGACCTTTTCTTGTCGCTGCTATTTCGTATACAGCTAGAGCTAGATCTCTATTTTCTAGAGTCTTTAAGATTGTAATCTTCTTGTACTTCTTGTCTTCTTTATTGCCTAGCTTTTGACTAAAAGTGTTAGCTCAAGGGTTTGCTGTCTTGCTAATGTGTTAGATTATAATGTTATAACCTTCTAAGATTCCTGCCTACCTTACAAGTCTTCTATTTAAGAGCTCTTGTGTAGTAGTAAATGTTCTAAGGTTCTTGTAATCCAATAGTATAGTAACCTAATGATTTACATTCTAGAGATATATTCTCTAGTGTTCAAGGGCTAGAACTATAGTAAGAAGTTCCTTATTATATATTCTATAGTTTTGCTATACTAGATCTATTTTCTTGGAAAAGTATACTACTAGTATAAGTTTACCTTCTTTTTCTAGTTAAAGATATATAGTATCTACTACTGTGTCTAAGGTATTAGTCTCAACAGTACTTAGCTTACTAGTGTTATAGCTTTAAAGAATAGGTTCTTCTGTGAATTATTTCTTGATTTCCTGAAAAGCTTCTTTAGCTTCCTTTGTCTATTAGAAATTAATGCCTTTTTGAGTTAGGCTAGTTAGAGGACTAGCTAGCTTAGTATAGTCTCTAATAAATTGTCAGCAGAAGTTAGTGAATCCTAGAAATAACTAGACGTCCTTGATATTTTATAACATTAGCTAACTCTTGACGCCCTTGGTTTTCTCTAGATTAACTTCTACTTGTTCTAGAGTAATTAAACACTCTAGGAACGTTGTATAAGTTACTCTAAACTTATATTTTGATAGCTTAAGGCAAGAGTCTACTGCTATAAGTCTTCTTAAGACTTTCTTAACATACCTCTTATAATTCTCTTCTTGTTCTAAGAATACTAGAATATTATCTAGGTAATATATTATAGTTATTTCTAGAAGATCCTCTAGTATACTATTGTTCTGTCTTTGATATATAGTAGGTGTGTTTGTTAAACTAAATAGTATTACTGTGTACTTATAAAGACCTGATAGTAAGACAAATGCTATCTTCTATTTATTACCTTCCTTAATCTAAATTAAGTTAAAGACACTTCTCTGATCTAGTTTTGTATATTAAACTACCTAATCTATTCTGTTCTGTAGATATTAACTAGTTAGTAATAGGTAAGTGTTCTTAACTATTATGTTATTAACTTCTTAGTAGTTAATGTAAACTCTTCTGTTTAGATTATTCTTTTTATATACTATAAGTATATTTAAACAGATAGAAGACTCTAACTTTCAGATGTATTCTTTCTTGATTCCTTCCTTGACATACTTATTTATTACTTATAAGTGACTCTACGTGTGTAGTTAAAGCCTTTACTTCCTGAGGTTATAACTCTCTTTTAGTTTTATTTCGTTGTTCTATAGTTGATGTTTTAGCAAGGTATATATGTCTTCTAGGTTATTAAATAATTTTGAAAATTCTCTATACTATATAGGTATTATGTTATTAGCAGTCTAGCTAACCTGTGGAGAACCCTAGGCTAGGTGTTTAGGTACTTTAAAAGAGGTAGCGCTAGCCTCCTTCCTGCCTTATAGTCACAGCTATATATAGTTACATTAACTAAAAGTAATGCTAAGTTTCTTCTAGTTAATATCTAGATTGTGTTCTCGAATCTAGAGTATACTAAGTATTACTTCTTTGTTCTCTATCTTAACAATATTAAATTATATATCTAAACAGTATCTGTTAATAGTAGTCTTTGTAGAGATAGTTTACTAATTAATAATTCTGTTTTAGTAAGTACTATTAGTTCTGTTAACAACACTTAAGACATAGAGTAATGTTTTCTTAACTAGAATGTTAAGCCTCTTATAGGCTTTCAGGGATATATAATTACTTGTTACTCTAGAATTAATTATAATCTATAATTTCTTTCCTTTAATAGTTGTAGTTATATATATATAACTAGCTTTCTCTGGAAGTAGTATATAGTTCTAGTCTAATATAGTAGATGTTAAACATCTTGTTCTCGGCATTGTCAAGCTAGGCTATAGTATTCTAAGTCTATAAGAAGAATATAACTTTCTCCTAGTCTATATATACTACTTTATATATCTGTTAATACTCTACATCTGTCTAATAATCTAGCAACGTTCCTGTGAACTGTTTGTTTAATGTCTAGTTAGATGTTAGTTATAGTTAGTAACAAACCTACTTAGCTATAGAAGGACCTAGGACCTGAATAGCCTAAAGTTCTCCTTCTACTAGGTAGTAGAATTCTGTAGGTAGTAGTGTTTCGTCTTAGTCTATAGTGTAGTTATATTCTTTCTCCTCCCTGAAGACATGTCTAGAGCCTTTATATCTAAAGTAGATATAACCTACTTAATTATTATTAATAATATATTGTTAGAGAGGAATAGAACTATGTTCTATAGTAGTATATAGAGACTAAAAGTCTAGTCTTTCGCCTTTTATGTCTACTTATTAATTCTCTCTCTTATAGGTTCTAATATAGATCTATGTATCTCTAACCTAGAGTTCTCTACTCTAATTATTTCCCTTAGACGATTTCGATGATTTAGAAGACTCTTTCTCTAACATACTTTCAGGTAATTTATAAGTAGCTTGTAATAGTAACTTATGTTTACTTCTAGATCAGGTGTTATAATATTGTTCAAGGATAGAGTTATTCTTCTTAACCTGAGTTCTATACCTATGTGCTTCTAATTCTTCGTCGAAGAGCTCTTGTGTCTCAAGTAATACTACCTGTTTTTGGAAGATAGCATTAACCTGCTTTCTCTTGTTAGTTTACTTCTTTAAGCTATATTCGTTTGCTCTATAGCCTGACTAGCTACATAAGTAGTATAAATTCTGCTTACGTCAGTAGTTCTGTTCTTTCTAGGAAAGTTTCTTTCCCTTAAAAGATTTCTTCTAGGCTGTGTTTACTTTACTATTACTTTACTAGCTATTCTACTTACTCTTGCTTCTGTTCTTATTCTAACTTCTACTCTCTTAAGTAGATTTCTTGAATTCCTACAGACAATTATCTAATTAGATAACACTACTGATTATATTACTAATGTTAATAAAAGTTATATTTTGTTTTACTATTTCTTCTTAGAGGTAAACCTTTAGCTCTCTACAGAAGAGTTCTATAAGAGTAAGAGTATTCTATCTAGATTTATTTCTATAACATTAGAAATCATTAGTATAACTAACAGCTAATCTAGTCTGTTTTAAGTCTAAAAGCTTTTACATAGCTATTTAGATTATATTAAAATCTCTAAATACCTTTCTAATTACTATCTTAAATTCTCTCTAGGATTTAAACATTACTTAGGTGTCTTCTATAGATCTGTTATTATCTTTGTTTGTGAAGAAGTCTTTGAGGTAAGGTTAGGCCTAGTCTAATACAGCTTCTCTAAGGTAGGAGATTACAAAGATTAATTATAAGTTGTAATTGTTACTAAATTTGTCTACGTTAAAGTTAAAGTAGATATCTATCTAGAGAAGGAACAATTCAAGCTTATTTCTCTTTCTATAATATATATCTAGTAGCTTAACTTAGATAGTTTCAAGTACTTTAACCTTAAAGGGTTTAGGTATATCAGGCATCCTTACGTTGTTGTAGTTAGAGTCTACTAGTACTAGTTCGTTGTCTAGCAACAGTATACTAGAGGTAGCATAGAGTTAAGTTCTCTTAGCGCTGCTAGAGAGAGTTAATAAGTTTTTTTAGCTAGTACTAGAACTAGTAATAGCTAGTTTTAGTAGAGTTAGAGCTATAGCAACTAAACTTCTAAGCAGATACTTAAAGTATAACAAAACCTACTATTATACTAAAAGTAACAAGAGTAACTAAGTCTCGAAGATTAGAATATAGAAAGAGGTTTAGATATACTAGGTGTTTACTTAAAGGTAAACTTGTTACTTGAACTTAAGAAGACAAAACAAGATATATTGAAAACTAAAGTAAAGTTAAGTATAAAGCTCCTATCTAATAGTAGACGTGCTAGTTGTATATAGAACCTTTATTCTCTTAGATTACTAACATTACCTGTTAATGTTGTTGACCTCTATTGCTAGCATTGCCTGTTAATGTAAATTATTACATAACTATAACTAAAAGAAATCCTTGGATCAGCTAGCTACTCTAGCTAATCCCTAAAACTTATAACTACTTAATAGTATCTTGTTCTGTTAGAGCGCTGTCTAGACTTACTTATTATGTGCTGACACGTGATTCGTGACATAACTAACCTTTTAGACTTATAGAACTTTAAACCAATAATACTCTTATTCTTGTAAGTTAAGATTTTACTTTAACTAAAGACGTTGAATTAAAGAAGGCTAATATCTAATTAAAGAAAAGAGAGCAGCTGTCTACTAACTATCTAATTAAGTTTAATAGCAGAAGTATTAGTTGCCTTAGAGATAGCTCTATTCTTCTTACCTAGAGACTATATAACTATATACTCAAGCTTGTAGCAAGTTCGCTAGTAGACCTAACTAGCTCCTAGAGAATAATTTATTAAGGTATACTAATAAAGAACTAGTATATAGTGTAATATATAAGAGAAGTCTATCTTATAATAATGTTATAACCTAAAGTATCTTTTAACTTATCTTTTACTACCTAGGTTATTAATCTCTAGAAAGTAGATTTAATAGTAACTTAATAACTCTACTAGAGGTCTTAAATTTATTAAGCTTAACAGAAAAGTTCTATAACTTCTTCTTTTTACTAACTCTTCTTTTATAAAATAGATTAACAGAAACTCTAACCTAGCTAATATTATAACAAAGTTAAAAGCCTACTCTACTTTACAAGAACTAATTAACATAAATAAGCTTAATATTAAAGTCTCTAAATAAGTTAAACACTTAACTAACAAGAACACACCTGTTAGATAAATGTTATATTTAGTAGACAGCTAGCTACTAAATAATTCTCTCTCTCTTTTGTTTTTTAAATTATACTTAGCTAGACTTAGCTCTTCTTCTCTTATTTTCTTCTTTTGCAAATATAACCAGATAGAATTTAATTATTTGATTTTGATTAGACAAATAGAATTATACTTCTTTTCTCTATACTTTTACTACTAGCTTTGTCTTACTTTAGAGTAGGCCTAGTATTACTACAACCTTATTAGGTTAGTTATATTATATATATAACTATTCTGTGTCTATAAATGTTTGCTTTTAGGCTTTAATTCTCTCTCTTTAGTATAATAATAAATTAATAAAACGTCTTTACAAGATATATAATATATAACAGTTATTATAAACTAAGTTATACTAATAGTTATAATTCTTTTTCTCTAGAGGAAACTATATATAAGACAAAGAGATTAACAAGTAGATACTTAAAGTATTTTAAATACTAACTAATAACTAGAAAGATCTTAGCAAGATTAGCTTTATACTTAGAACTATTATAAACAGAATAAGTATATTAATATAATTATAACAAGAGAAAAGAACCTAGTTAATCTCCTTAGTTATAAACGTTATCTATACCTTCGCGAAATTATTATAATATCTACTAATAGCTGTAGACTAATTTTATTTACTATAGTAAATAGTAAATAATAATAATATTATCTACTTATATACTCTTCTGCTATAACTACTAAAATATACCTTTATAACCTTTTTACAAAAAACAAGTAATGTAGTTTATCAGGACCCTGCGTATATTAGGACCCTGTGTACTTTTGCTAACTCTCTAACTCTATTATTTTAACATATGTTTTTTACTCTTTCTAATAGAGGTACAAACTTAAGAAGTATGTATTATTTTAGCTATTAAAGTTATTTAAACCTTGAAAAGAAAACTAAGTTATTAAAAAGCTACAAAAATCTATAAAGTTCCTAAATCTACACTTTGCCTTAGAATAAATAGCTATATTCTACTCTCTAATTATTAGCTAGCAAATATAAATTTAACTAAGTTAGAGAAGGAGGTTATTGTTTAATATATACTTAATTTAGATATAAGAGGCTTTACACCCTAGCTAGCTAGTGTAGAAGATATAGTAAATTATATCCTTGAATCACAGAAGGAGAGATATATTAGAAAGCTCTAGGCACATTAATTTATACAACGACAACTAGCTATAAAGATATGTTTTAATTATGTTTACAACTTCCAAAGAGCCTTATATAAAGATCCTAAGCTTATTAGTATATGGTTTTAACTAGTAGAGAAAATAAGAGTAAAATATAGTATTCTAGACTGTGATTTTTAGAATTTTGACAAAACTAGCTTTATAATAGACATGATTACTCCTTCTATAGTTGTTATATATATAGATTAACATAGTAGAGGCAAGGTAGTTTAGCTAGGCAATCGAGAATAGGCTACTACAATTACTTGTATTAACAGCAAAGGTAAGAGTATTCCTCTATTTTTAGTAGTAAAGGGGAAATACTACCTCTTAAGCTAGTATACTAAGGGCAGCCTTCTATACAACTAGGTTATTAAACTAACAATCAATGGCTAGACAAATAATAAGACAGGTCTAGAATAGCTCAAGTACTTTAATAAGTATACTTCTACTTAAGCAAAGAGTCTATATTAAATGCTTGTCCTTAATAGACATAAGAGTTATAAATCAGCTGAATTCCAAGAGTACTATAAGACATATAACATTATTACTCTTAGACTACCTTCTTACTCTTCTTATTTAATCTAGCTACTTGATGTTAGGTGTTTTAGTGTCTTAAAACAGGTATATAGTCAATAAATTAAGACTTTTATTAAAGCTTATATCAACTATATCACAAAGGTTAAGTTCTTTCTCACCTTTAAAGCAGCTTATACAGAATTAATAATAGCCTAAAACACTTAAGCTAGATTCTGTGGGGCTGGCTTAGTATCTTTTAATCCACAGGCTGTGATTTCAAAGCTTAATGTAAAGTTATAGACACTAACCTCTACTAGGCCTTCCTCTATTGACGCTGACCCTTGAGTCTCTTAGACTCCTTACAACCTCGCTAAAGCTCTTTTACAAACAACTCTTGTAAAGAACTAGATTACTAGTTACTAAGGAAGCTCGCTAACACTAATTTTCTAGACAGTTGTTATATTAGCAAAAGGTACAGAGTAATTAGCTTATAAAGTAACTCTTTTAACAGCTAAGGTATATATACTTTAAGTAGTAAATAAAGCTCTTAGCAAACGTCACAGAGCTAGGAAGACTTATATATGTCAAGGTAGTGTACTTACTATAGAGGATACATAGGATATTCTAGCATAGAAAGACATAGATAAGCAGGTTTAACATAATATATATATAGAGAAGAGTAATCAGAAGGTAGGGCAATTAACTAGTAGGTGCTATAGCACTTGTAGAAAAGCTAGTTATAATATATAAACTTGTTAAGTAGATGTAGATATATCTAGTTTATTAGATTCTTAGTAGTTTTAGTTAAATTTATATATTATAGTTGTTTAATTATATTTTAAAGTAGTAGGGGAGTGGGAATGTATACAGGGTCCTAATATACACAAGGTCCTAATAAACTACGTTAAAATTAATCTTAAGAACAAGATTCTTAGAAGAGAAAATAGTTGTAATATAGACTCTATAGATTATATAACCTTTCGTCTAATCTAAGAAAGTCTCTATCTACTATTATAAATCAATTAGAAATTAATTAATTCTAGTAGACAGAAATTATAGAGTTAATAGAGTTTATATAATATTAGAGTTTAGGAGCTTCTATAAAGCAAGGCTTCTCTTATACCTTTAAGAAGAAGTAGAGATTAGTTCTATACTAAATCTAATACTTGTTTACTCTTATATAAGATTTAATTTAACTTATTACCTACTATCTATTTTATAATTCTATTCTATTAGAACTTAGTATTTATAGCTTATATTTTTAAAGTACTCTTTAATATTATTATATATACTATTAAAGTCTAAGCTAGATTTAATAAGAGTAGTATAGTAGTAATCTAAGGCTAAGTCTTTTAGTATAATTAGTAAAGCTTTTATATATGCTATACTTAGTAGGTTAACTCTATTATAAATATTAAGAAAAATTATTAATTTAAAGCTAAAGTTATTACTAGTACTACTAACGTAGTTTATCAGGACCCTGTGTATATTAGGACTCTGTGTACATTCCTACTCCTCTACTACTTTAAAATATAATTAAACAACTACAATATATAAATTTAACTAAAACTACTAAGAATCTAATAAACTAGATATATCTACATCTACTTAACAAGTTTATATATTATAACTAGCTTTTCTACAAGTACTACAGCGCCTACTAGTTAATTACTCTACCTTCTAATTACTCTCCTCTATATATATATTATGTTAAACCTACTTATCTATGTCTTTTTGTGCTAGAATATCCTGTGCATCCTCTATAGTAAGTACACTGCCTTGACATATATAAGTCTTCCTAGCTCTGTAACGTTTGCTAAGAGCTTTATTTACTACTTAAAGTATATATACCTTAGCTGTTAAAAGAGTTACTTTATAAGCTAATTACTCTATACCTTTTACTAATGTAACAACTGTCTAGAAAATTAGTGTTAGCGAGCTTTCTTAGTGACTAGTAATCTAGTTCTTTACAAGAGTTGTTTGTAAAAGAGCTTTAGTAGAGTTGTGAGAAGTCTAAGAGACCTAAGAGTCAGCGTTAATAGAGGGGGGCCTAGTAGAGGTTAGTATCTATAACTTTACATTAAGCTTTGAAATCACAGCCTATGAATTAAAAGGTACTAAGCCAGCCCTACAGAATCTAGCTTAAGTGTTTTAGGCTATTATTAATTCTGTATAGGCTGCTTTAAAGGCAAGAAAGAACTTGACCTTTGTAATATAGTTGATATAAGCTTTAATAAAAGTCTTAATTTGTTGACTATATACCTGTTTTAAGACACTAAAACACCTAACATTAAGTAGCTAGGTTAAATGAGAAGAGTAAGGAGGTAGTCTAAGAGTAATAATGTTATATACCTTACAGTACTCTTGGAATTCAGCTAATTTATAACTCTTATATCTATTAAGGACAAGTATTTAATATAGACCCTTTGCTTGAGTAGAAGTATACTTATTAAAGTACTTAAGTTATTCTAGACCTGTCTTATTATTTGTCTAGCTATTAATTGTTAGTTTAATAACCTAGTTATACAGAAGGCTGCCCTTAGTATACTAGCTTAAGAGGTAGCATTTCTCCTTTACTACTAAAAATAGAGGAATACTCTCACCTTTGCTGTTAATACAAGCAATTACAGTAGCCTATTCTCGATTGCCTAGCTAAACTACCTTGCCTCTGCTACGTTGATCTATATATGTAACAACTATAGAAGGAGTGATTATGTCTATTATAAAGCTAGTTTTGTTGAAATTCTAAAAATCATAGTCTAGAATACTATATTTTGCTCTCATTTTCTCTACTAGTTGAAACTATATACTAATAAGCTCGGGATCTTTGTATAAGGCTCTTTGGAAGTTGTAAACATAATTAAAACATATCTTTATAGCTAGTTGTTATTGTATAAATTAATGTACTCAGAGCTTCCTAATATATCTCTCCCCCTGTGATTTAAGGATATAATTCACTATATCTTCTACACTAGCTAGCTAGGGTACAAAGCCTCTTATATCTAAATCAAGTATATATTAAACAATAACCTCCTCCTCTAACTTAGTTAAATTTGTATTTACTAGCTGACAATCAGAGAGTAGAATATAGCTGTTTATTCTAAGGTAAAGTATAGATTTAGGAACTTTATAGATTTTTAAAGCTTTTCAACGACTTAGTTTTCTTTTCAAGGTTTAAATAGCTTTAATAGCTAAAATAATACATGCTTCTTGAGTTTGTACCTCTATTAGAAAGAGTAAAAAACATGTGTCAAAATAATAGAGTTAGAGAGTCAGCAAAAGTACACAGAGTCCTGATATACGCAGGGTTCTAATAAACCACGTTATACTTTTTCTTGTTATTATAGAACTTTGCTATATTTGTTAGTTTATATCTATATTCTAGATTAAGTATTAATTCTAGAAGTATAGAGAAGGTTGTTAGAGGTAGTTGTTTTTAAGGTTTTTAAGGTTTTTAAAAGTTAGTTCTACTAGATCTTTTAGAAAGCTTATTCAGGTTGTTTATATACTTAATATATTAAGTAAAAAATATAATTAGTTCTATTACTTTTCTAAATTTCTACTATTTAATTATCTGTCTAGTTAGTTCTTTTCTTCTCTTTAAAGACTTTAAAAAGACAAGTAGCTACTAGTTTAGTCTTACTGTTATTGTTTACCTAAACTTTATATAGATATAATATCTTATATAATATACTATTAACTTTGTAGTTAATATACTTAGAGTGTTCTTTTGTCTAGTTCTTAAAGTCTTCTTAAAAGCTTATTTATAAAATATTGTTATTGTCTTTCTTGTTTGTATATTTCTTAGTATAGTCCTTAATAAAAGTTTAATAGTTAAAAAACTCTAGTCTCTGCTCTTAATGTTCTAAAGAGAACATATGTCCTGTATCTACTATATTGTCTTACTTAGTGAAAAATAGAGGATTTTGTAGGTCTAAGAGAGGTTTGAAAAGTTCGAAAATATAAAAGTTAGAAAAGAGGTATTTGAGGGGTAGAAGGTTCGTAGGTTTAAAAAGAGGCATTTAAAGAGGTAGAAGGTTTGTAAGGTTCGAAGATTCAAAGGTTTAAGGAGAGGTTCGCGGTAGAGCTAGCTAAGTAGCCTTCTTTTGTCTACAGAAGGTACAACCTATTGTAATTCTTCTACCTTCTCGATTCCAATAGCCCAACTACAGGATCTTAGTCAAGGTAGTAGTTATTTCACAGTCCACTGTGAAATGGTACTCTCAGGTGGGTATTAACGTACCGCTGCGTTTGCAAGCCTACAACCAAAGCTATAATGTGAGGTAGATGGTAGGCAATAAGTCAATTTGAATCTTTTCAATTCAGTACAGAACTAATCTCTGCTTCTCCTTAGAGGTGCAGGAGAAGTCTCGCTTTATAGAAGCTCCTAAGCCCTAATATTACGTCAACTCTGTTAACTCCGTAAACTCCATCCACTAGAACTGCTCAATTCCTGATTGATTTATAATAGCAGATGAAGACTTCCTTAGATCAGACGAAAGGTCACATGACCAATACAGCCTCCACATATCACATATAAACTCTAAAGCAGTGATCTAATCTGTGCGCGCTCACTGATCAGTGTTGGTATGACTTAATTTGTAATAATATCGTATATCATACGTCTGTAAAGAGGTTTTATTGATCCATGTTGTTCTAAAAGAGGGAGAGTTGAAGCCCAAAAGCAAACATCCATAGGCGCAGAATGGTCACGTGTATAACGCAGCCGACCCAATAAGGTGGTAGCAACAAAAGCCTTCTCTTCAAATGCGGCTGACTCCAATACCAAGTACTTGGTTCCCTCCCGCGTGTCACTTCGCAAGAAACCCGCCCTCCTTGCGACCTCGCGATGGTCATTTAATGCGGTAGTCAATACATCACGGTCCGTACCTGAACTGTTATAGCTCTCATTGTTCCTGCTTTTTAGGGTACTTCCAGGTAATTACTCCAAATACTTGGAACAGTTTAGAATACTGACCGAGGTGTTTTCAAACAATCAACTTCAATTGTCGTGAGGTTTTTGGTGATTTAAATAAGAACAAGGAGTGTTTACTGCCACTTTTAAGGCCCACCGCGAGGCGACTTCTGGGCCCGTGATTGAAGCTTTTCAGAAGCCATGCTGGAGATGGCACCACACTTTTCGTTCTCGAGGGGTGCCACTGCACGAATTCCGAAGGACAGCATGGATATATTGCTATAATACGTAGGCGCGATGGGAGTTTGAATATGGCAATTCATGGTTTAAGACGCTACTCCACTCTAGAAAAGAATTCCAAAACTCATAGCTTCGGAACCGGCCCAACTCACGAATCAAAATCAAAATCAAAATCATAAAGTACAATGGGTATCATGTAGAGGAAACATCAACGCCTTTCGTCCACGTCGTCAAATTTTCACTTGAGTACCAATACACCTTCCGAACTCTCGACGCAAAAAGCTCGACAAGTCCATTCGCACTGTTAATCACCAAGCCGGTATTTCCAGCACCTACCTCCCCTATCTGTACAGGGTTCGAAAAGAGGCCAATATTTGTGGTGTTGATGTTGGTAGTAGATCTTGTGACAAGATTGATTGCCCCATTGGATTTTGCGTAGACCGCCAGGAGCGTATCGACATTGGTTTTTGGGTCAGTCACGGTCGTGAGGGAAAAGGGTGAACCTGCTGAAAGTCCACTCTCTGTCGAAGAAATGACATAATCGTCATTTCCCCAGACACCATTTGCGTAACGTCGGCAGTTAATTTGCGTATTCGTAGATTGATAGCAAAGTTCCTCTGTTGTATCGTAACGAGCAGCACTTATAAAGCTTCCATTGAGAGCTGGGGCTATATCGCCGTGGCTACCTGGACGGAACTTGCGATTCCGAAAATCATCGAGGCCGTATTCACGGATTTGACCGTTCGGTCCTTGGTACATAAGCCAAAGAGCAGTCTAGTAAAAGGAGTCAGTACAATGTTATGTTGGAGAACAAACACCTCAAGATTTCCAGATTAGCTGCCAACAGAGGGAACTGAGATCAATTGATTACCCCATTCGTCCAGGTTACAGACGCAAGTTTAGATAAAGGGTGGACAGGAACTCTATCATCAACAAGCGTGGAGAGTACCCAGGTCTCATTTTCTTTAGCCGGAATGTGGTTGAGGGTCGAGAGAAAGTTGTCAGCAGTGATGACTACATATTTGGTAGAATGTTAGCAATTTTCTCGTGTCAAAGAAGAGTGGAAGAATGAGAACTAGGACGACTGACAAGCTACCGTTGGGCCTCCCAACCAATCTACAATAGAAAAACTGGTTCCCGGCCTAGGGTTTGCATTCTCCACGAATTTCTCCGCAGAATTCCACGTCCCATTGAGTCGGCTTCTAATACAAATTCTCCCAAGAGATGCACCATAAACCATGAATGATTGAGGCTTCTCTGCTGGTGGAGAAAAGTATGTCCCAATGATAGAGTCCTCAACGTCAAAGCTATCCGAGGCTAACGCCGCATCAGTTGGTGAGACATCCGTTACTGTGACACTATCACTGATCACTGGAGTGGGCCTTGTTGACTCTCGAACAGCAAATGTAGGGACGATTGCAACAAACCCAAATAAGACACCAAAAAATACCCAGCGCCAAGGTCCGGGGGGAGGGAGTAGAGCCAATATCGCATTCCTCGATCGGCGAGTCCAAGTTACAGGAGGTGGAAGAGGGGAATTTGATGCCGAAAGCTCATAAGCTTTAAACGATTTATGGTGGAAGCCGTTCCCGTTTTTGTCGGGTTGGAAGTTATTTAGGTTTGTTTGACCATGACTTTGGGATTGATGTCCATTTCCTTGGGTCATTCGCGTTTGGTTCTGGGGCACCGAACTAGGGGTCACTATGCTTTGTGGTCCCGAATTGACAGCCGGATGGAGAGCAGTACTTCCACGAGGAGGTAGGGTTTGAAGCGGGATTTCCGTTGTTGAAGTTTGGTGGCGATGGTCAGAATTATTGGGTACCGTGACACCAAATATGAGGGCTTCAGGTAGGAGCCGAGAAGGTGTTTGACTTGAACTCCTAGAATTTCTAAGGTCTGTGGGACTATGAGGTTCGTTGGGGAGTGCTCTGCTTGTTGCTCCCGTAGGCTGTGTGGTGATATTTGTAGACTGCTGACCCAGTCTAGATATATCGGTGGGGGAATGTTGAGATTCAACTGGTGACTCCTCGCGTTGTGTTTCGCTAACCGGAGAAGCAATTATAGAAGGACCACGGTCCTGATCTCGACAGAAGCCTCGAAATTTTTGGTCCTCCTGCTTTAGTTCCTTGGGTCTGAATATTTCTCCATATGGAAGGGACCCGCCACGAAAGTTGGAAATTGCCTGTTTAGGCAAAATTAACTCCTTCGATCTCTCGGGTGGCGCGGACGAGGGCCTGGGGATAGCACTTAGATACATCGTGAGGAGATCGTCTGCAATGAATGCAGTGGTTATGCCTGTATCCTGGTCAGCTCTGTGGCCAGCGGCCTGTAGTTGCAGAGAACTCACTTGCTTACGACCAGCACGAGAGTTGAGACTGGGTTTTTACATGATAATTGTTGCAAACACACTCTCCGCAGCAGGAAACGTTTGGTTTGAAAATTGAGGCTGGGATTGCCCCAAGTATATACCATTAAGACAGCCTCACTATTGTCAGCCGCCCTGCTGCGGGGCAAAAGCAATTACAGGGTTTTAACTCCCACTATCGTCAACATCACTGCTCGTACATATTCGCAATATTCAACATATGTGATTGGGGAGAAGTGGTAGGCAGCCCTACAAAAAGCCTGGCACAGTCCTAGATAGGACATCACTCAGCTGAAAGAATGGATGGATGTCCGTCCTTCATGTTGTGTAACGTAGAAAGAGATACTCTGCGCCACAGAAACAGTGATTTGTCTGGAAAAGCCACATATCAGGCGCCAGCGTCGAGGAGTAGAAGACGGTACTCGGTATTGATAAACTACAATTATACGAGTAAAGGAAACCCGATTTGAAATTTCCATTCATTGGGCTCAAATCAAGCTGGCATACCCAGCCTCGCGATAGAGGTAAATACATCAGGCTCGTACTTGCCCCCTAGCCCTCGTTATTCCAACATTCTAGGATAATTCAACTAAATTATCCTACACAATTGGAACAATTTAGGACTATTAACCCAGGTGTTTTAGAACAATCAAATTCCAAAATAGTACTAGAAAGTTTAACCAACACGTAATTTATTTACTGCCGCTTTGAATGTCCACTGTCAGCCAGCCTCGAGATTCACTTGGCATACACAAAGAGGTAGACATGAGGTATCCGGATCCCACATTTAGGGCAAAGAAGACAATGATCGCAGTGGTCACCGACTCGAGGAATCGCAGGAGTGTTGAACATAGATTGATTGATATGCTCACAGAATCAATGACAGCCGGTAGGATGTTTCTATGAAGTTCCGAAATAGTAATTGGTAGAATGATAGTTGAAGTTTTGGCTTCCCCTCTTCATCTAAAATAGATGAAGAGGGGAAGAAAGCTGGTGGCTGGGGATGTGGTTAGGGCGGCGGTCATTTCCGATGCGGGCCCTCTGCCGGGTATAGTGGCTGTTAGTGACCCTCACCGACATTCTGGAAAATCGAGTTTTAGGTGTAAACGTACCTAATTATACTAAAATCTCACCTACTCTACTACTACCTTTTATACTTACTTATGCTTTGAAGTTAACGGAATTATATACTCAGGCTATTTAAGCGTATTAAAACTATATATATTTAATAAATTATAGTATTATTAGTACTTAAAAACTAGTATTTCCTTCTCTTCTAATAAGCTTCTAGACTAACTAAAATAATACTATTTAAAAGGCCTAGGCTTAAAGTATATTCTACTACTATTATCTCTTTTTACTTTCTTCTTGTTGTCTTTGTTAATATAAGGTAGATAGTAGGTAATAAGTTAAATTAAATCTTATATAAGAGTAAACAAGTATTAGATTTAGTATAGAACTAATCTCTGCCTCTCCTTAGAGGTGTAGGAGAAGCCTTGCTTTATAGAAGCTCCTAAACTCTAATATTATAAACTCTATTAACTCTGTCTACTAGAATTAATTAATTCCTAATTAATTTATAATAGCAGATAAAAGCTTTCTTAGATTAGACAAAAGGTTATATAACCTACAAGGCCTCTATATATTACAACTATCTCCTCTTCTAAGTATCTGTCACGAATTACATGCACACGTAACTAGTGAAGACCAGGCGGCGTTCTAATAGGTTAAGTACTATTATATACTCTTATAGTATCTAAGGATTAATTAGTATAGCTAAGTAATCTAGAGATTTTACTAGATAGAAGTTATATAACCTTTATTGATTATTAATAATCAACTAAGCAGCACTGAGCTAGATTAGTATAATTAGAGTAATTATAATAATTATCAAGTATAAAGGTTCTATATATAACTAGTACGTCTGCTATTAGATAGAAGCTTTATACTTAACTTACTTTAGTATTTAATATATCTTGTTTTAATATCTTGAGTTTAAGTAACAAGTTTACCTTTAAGTAAACGCTTTAGTAACTCTTACTTCCTACTGCTACTAAACTAACAAAGACCTAGTCACACTTGTTAGACCTGTGAGTTTGTAATTTGTTATACTTTAAGCATCTACTTAGAAGTAAACTGCTATAATGTCAGCTACATCTTCTACCTCTAAGGTAGCGCCAAAAGCAGCTGCTACTCTAGTTGTTGTAATAGCACTAACTGTTACTACTCTCTAAGAGAAAATGAAACTACCTATCTGTAAGGTAGATAGTAGACAATAAGTTAATTTAAATCTTTTCAATTTAGTACAGAACTAATCTCTACTTCTTCTTAGAGGTGTAGAAGAAGTCTCGCTTTATAGAAGCTTCTAAGCTCTAATATTACGTTAACTCTGTTAACTCTATAAACTCTATCTACTAGAACTACTTAATTCCTGATTGATTTATAATAGCAGATAAAGACTTCCTTAGATTAGATGAAAAGTTATATAACCTCGTGACCTTGTAACCTCTATATATTATAACTATCTCCTCTTCTAAGAATCTTGTCCTCAAGATTAATTTTGCCTGTTTTTTGTAAAAACATTACAAAGGTGTCTTTTAGTAGATATAGCAGGAGAGTATGTAATTAAACAACATTATTGTTGTTTGCTGTAGTAAACGAAATTGTTCTATAGCTATTAGTAGGTGACTTAATAGTTTTACAAAGGTATAGACAACGTTTGTAACCAAGAGAGTTGATTAGTTCTTTTCTCTTGTAACAGTTATATTAAGGTACTGTTTAGTGTTCTTGTATATATAATACTAGAATGTTCTAAACAGTTTTGTTACAAGGGAATAAATTATATAAAAACCTTATACAGATATTTCTAAGACATCAAAGAGAAGCTAGAGGTTAATAGGAAAGTATAGTATAGTATATATAAAATATAGGAAGATAATAGTATCTTTTAGGATATATATAGAGACCCTTCCTTCTCTGTTACAAGACCTTCTCTTTTCTATATTCTAAAATTCCTTGTTATATCTTATTCTGTTTATAACACTTCTAAGTATAAAGCTAATCTTGCTAAGTCCTTTCTTGTTGTTAGTTAGTGTTTGAAATACTTTAAGTACCTTCTTATTAATCTCTTTGTCTTGTGTACAGTTGCTCTAGAGAAAAAGAATTATAACTAATATATTAAAGGCTCTAAATCGTATAAGCTAGTAAGCTTCTTTACTTTTAGAATTTCATAAGTAATTATCTAATATTCTAGATTCTACGATCACTTTCAGAGGCATGCTAGGCCTAGGAAGATACTGTTAATATCTTCAAGAAATATCTTGAAGATTATCTAAATCAATACTATGTTCAAGATAAGGATAATATATCTCCTTGTAGTAATTAGAATTTTAATAAGTAGAAGGATACTTAAAGGCTCTGAAACTCTTCTAACTACATTAAAGAGTTAGATGTAGAGGAAGCCTAGGATAAGATTCTAGAGGTGTGTTACTTTTATATAATCAGAGAGTCCTTGCTAATAATAAGAAAGAAGTACAAAGACATCTATACTAAAGGTGTTAGACTTATTGCTAATATCTCTATAGAGATAAGTAGACAGTTAACTAGTAGTACTTCAGCTATAGATAATATAATACTTATTATAGTTTATAAATTAACTACAGAAGTTTAAGCCTGTCGAGAGGTCTTTATAGTAGTAGTAAGTTCTCAGAAGTTCTAGAATTCTATGCTAACTAGTTATAGTATAATGTTGTTTTCAATAAGGATAAGTAGATCTTGTTGAAAGTGTTATAGTTCTTTACAAGAGCTTAATAGTCTTAGAAGTTAGTATTTTTACTTTTTAAAGATATAGAGTTATAAGTCAGAGAGAGAGTATGTAACTATAGTAAAGCTATATAAATAAACTGTTTTTTTGTGCCTTGTTTTTCTTGTGAACTTTAGTATTTTAATTCTTAGTAAACCTAGTAAACTACATAGGAGAAAAATCCAAGGAAGAGTGTCTTAACTAAAGTTATAGACCTTGTATAGTCTACTAGGTCTTCTCTTCTCCTTCAAAGGGCACTCTCTTTGTTATAAGGTGTTTAAGCTTTTTAATACCTTAGCAGGTAGTTAAGAGAAGGATTAAAGTAAAAGACTATAGTTCTTGTTATATAATTAAAGAAGTTTCTTAGCATTTGCAAGGTTAGAATAAGCAGGTAACTAGATATTGTAATTATCTAGCTAGGATTTCTATTTAATTAAATACTTAAGTTTCTTGCCTTAGCCTTCTTGTCTGTGATTGACAATAGCCTTAACTTTCTATTCTTGTTCCTTATTGTTCTCTACTAATTCTAGGAGTTCTCTAGAGACATAGAGATAAGGTTTCTAACTCTTCTTAGTTAAGTATTCTTTAAGAAGAGAAACATAAAACATTAGATACAACTGTTTATATATACTAGGTAAGTCTAGCTTGTATATAAATGTACTAATACATTCTAGGATCTTAAAAGGTCTAATAAATTTTAGCTTAAGCTTTTCTGCTTTAAGTCTGAGATTTTTTGTTAACAGTATAACTTAATCTCCTTTAAAGAAGTGTCTATCTAATTAGTGTTTATTAAAATAAGACTTCTGATTGTTTTATATACAATGCTAGAGATTATAAAGTTTATTCTACTCTTTATAAAGAATCTCTAGTCTTCTATAAGCAGCTAGTACCTCTCTTTTAATTCTGTTCTTAGGATTCCATGAAAGTTAGAGTTAGTAACTGTAATATACTTTAAAAGATATGTCTTACAAGACCTAATATTTAGAGTTATTATATATAAATTCAGTGAAAGTTAACTTTTTAAACTAGTTAGCTTTTTGCTAGCTGTAATATACTCTAAAGTAATATTCAAGAGTCTAGTTCTGCTGCTCTGTCTAACTATCTGTTTGTAGATAGAATATAGTACTTAACCTTTACTTACACGCTATGTGAAAGTAGAAAGCAGACTAAAAATTACTTGTAAACACAGTTCTATAATCTAAAACAATTCTATTAGAGGTGCCAAAGAGTAAGAAAACATTGTTCTACATTAAACTAGCAAGCTCTAGAGAGTTAACTATCTTGTAACAAGTAATATACTTTACTATTTTAGAGTACTAGTCTATAACTACAAGGATTACATTAAAACTAGAACCTTCTACTAGGTTTTTATACAGAGGCAGGCCTGTAACAAAATCTATAGAGATCTTACTCTAGAGTCTTTTTAGCTACAGTAAACTACTTAACAGACTATATAGTATATACCTCTTGGCCTTAACTCTCTAGCAGATATTATATTCTCTACAATAGAGACAGACATTAGTTTCTATGTTTTCCTAATACTAGAATCTTTTTAAAAGCTCTAGAGTCTTGTTAACTCTATAGTATTCTACTAAAGAGTTGTTATAATAAAGGTTTATGACTTAAGCTTATAAGGCAGAGTTATCAGGTACTATAACTCTTAAATAGAACTAGAGAAGGTTCTTATTATATATCTAAATTAGTTCTCTACTTGTGTCTTGTTTGCTAAGCCTCTTTTTCAGAATGTCTCTATATTCTAAATCGTTTCTCTAAGTTATCTTAACAATATCAAGGAGTAGCTTAGAAAGAGAGGCTAGTACTATAGCTCTTTTAGTAGCTACATATATCTATAAACGTAGAATTAAATGTTTATAACTATCTAATTTAAAAACTCAAGGAACAACTAAGTTCTTAATTTCATTAAGTAATTAGAACATAGATATTCTTATTACTCTAGCTATAACAGCAGAACCTTTAAGGTAGTACACTATACCTTGCTTCTCTTTCAAGGAATTCTCAAGGAGGCCTTTATATATGTCTTAAGGTAAAAGCTCTTGTGCTATAGTAGATATAGTAAATATCAAGGGTTATGTTTCAAGAGAGAACTTTCCTAGAGCTAGAAAAGAACCTAGAATTATAGTTGTAAAAGCTCTCTTTAGTTTATTCTAAAAGGTTAGAAGCTAAGTTACATTAGTAGAACTATTCTTATAGTCTAGCCTTCTGCTAGGTTCGTCCACAGGGTTTAAGGTACCTTTATAATATATAATCTAAAAATTATATATTACAAGATATATTGCCTAGCAAGCCTAACAGCTTTCTAAGTACTTTGTTTCTATAAAGTACTAGAGGTTATTATAGTTAGTTATAACCTTGATTATAAACCTAGCACCTTTAAGATAATGTCTCTAATACTTAAAGGCTATAACAATTACAAGAAGTTCCTTATTATAGGTACTATAGTTTTGTTTAGTACTAGTAAGTTTCTAGAACTAGAACGCTACAGGATGCTAGTGTTGTTTTATACTATTAGTAGTATCTACTTGTTATAAAATAGTTCTAGTAATAGTAAATTTAGATATATTAGTTTCTACACAAATCTGCTTAGAAGAGTTAAAATAGATTAGAACAGGTGTTGTTGTAAATATAGTTTTTAAAAGTTGAAAACTTTCTTTAGCTGCCTCTGTCTAATTAAAGAAGCTAGTTTTGTAGCTCTATTTCATATCTTTTAAGAGATCTGTTAGACTTAAGGTTACAAAAGAGTAACAATAAATAAACTAATAATAAAAATTTACAAACCTAAGAAAAACTTAGACTACATAGAACAAAGTAGGCTAGAGCTATTCCACAATAGTATAGTGTCACGAATCACGTGTCAGCACGTGACAAGTAAATCCAGATAGTATTCTGACAGAACAAGATACTATTAAGTAGATATAGGTTATAGGATTAGCTAGAGTAGCTAGCTGATCTAAGTATTTCCTTTAGATAAGAAATATATTATATAATAGATAACATAGCTAACAAGTTAACTATATCAACTATAGTCGAACAGTCGACTATAGCAGCTACGAGAATAAAGGTTCTATATATAACTAGCACGTCTGCTATTAGATAGAGGCTTTATACTTAACTTCTTTATTTTAGTATTTAATATATCTTGTTTTAACATCTAGAGTTCAAGTAACAAGTTTACCTTTAAGTAAACAACTCAGCGACTCTTACTTTCTACTGTAACTAAACCAACGAAGACCTAGTTACACTTGTTAGACCTGTGAGTTTATAATTTATTATACTTTAAGTATCTGCTTAGAAGTAAACTGCTACAATGTTAGCTACATCTTCTACCCTAAAGGTAGCGCTAAAAGCAGCTACTACACTAGCTGTTGTAATAGCACTAACTGTTACTACTCTCTAAGAGAAAGTAAAACTACCTATCCTAAAACTATTTAATAGTTCACTAGAGAAACTCGTAGAGTTCCTTATAAAAGCTTCTCTCTACTTAAACTTTTATATAGCATAATTCACAAGCGAAACTAACTAAGTTATATAGCTTACTACTTGTCTCAAGAGAGCAGCCTATAACTAGATAGAACTATATCTCGAAGACTTCTAGAAGAACAAAACACCTAAGAGAAAAGTGTTAACAATTATATTAGAAGTCACTAAGAAACTGTTCTAGAACGTAAAGAGATTTAAAGAAGAACTTAATCAAGTATTTGTAGACGTTAATTTAAAAAAGAAATCTATCTAGGTATTATATAATCTCTAACAGAAGAACTCTACAGCCAAGTATACTTTATACTTCTAGCAGTATATAGTATAACTGAACTAGAACAACAAAGCTCTCTAAGAACAATTCTATAGAGAATTAAAGAACAATGTTAAGAATAAACTAGTAAGAGACAACCTACTAACCTTACTTAATGAATTAATTAACGATTTAATTAAAATCAACAATTAGAACTATAAACAAAGGCTTAAAAGAAAAGGAAGTTATAGACATTAAGTAAATTATAGAGGAAAGAGCTATAAGAATCCCATAGAACTAGATGCTACAAACAGGACCTGGCTGAAAAAGAAGACAGACAAGCAAGGTAAACTTTCCTAAGAAGAAAGGAACTGCTAATACAAGTAGAATTTATGTTACTTATATAGTAAAACTAGCTACAGAGCAAGCGAATATAGCTCGAAGAAGTAACTCAATCAAGGAAAGCAAATCAATGCTACTAGCTAAAAGGAAGTAGTAGTACTCAAAGGCAGGCTACTTACAGAGAAGGAATTAGCTAAGTATATTAGAATATAAATCGAAGAAGTTGAATTAGCAGACAAGTTAGATAATCTAATCCTAGAAGAATACTATAGTACACGTTTAGACTCTGTAGAAATTCTTCTACTTTAACAGCTTGTAGTACTAGTCTAGGAATCTACTAGTATAGATATTAGAGACACCTAGATATTAATGTATAGAGAGGAACAAGAGTATAGGTAGAAGGATCTACAGAACTCTAAACGAACCTTTTAAACTATATAGTTATACCTAGGCACACGTCTAAGGTTTGATTTAAAATATATTACCTAATAGTTAGAAGAAGGCCTAATAGATCTGACAAGTATTAGTATAATCCTATAAACAACATTTGTAGAAAGAATATACTTTAACCTAGCAGAAATGATTATTCCTATAGAGTACTTGTTAGAATCGTCTAGCTTATTAGAGACAGACAACTAGGAGGCAGTAAGCGAGGACCTAGAAGTAGAAGAAAAATAGACATTCATTAGTACCTATATAGACAGAAACTGTTAGGCACAAATCAACGAAATCAAGTCTGATTTCTAGAGTCTATATATATTACAAGAGGACAAACTAGTACTTCTAGACGAATATAAAGTAGTATTTGCCAAGAACTGTTGAATTACCTTTTAAAATCTCTGTTCAGGAAAAGAGACATTAGAACTTATATATAGATAGCGTTCTAAGAGCGACATTTACTGCCGAGACTCTAAGAGTCCTAGGTCTCAACAACCTAAGAAAGGAGAACAATAGATAGTAATCTAGCTAGTTAACAGAACTAGTACCTAGAAGCTAGAACAACCTCTCAGGATTATTAGATTTAAGCTAAGGTTTTTAGTAATACTACCTGAACTAGATTCTAATAAGTATTATTAGGTAGAAGAAGTATATAAAGTAGTCTACTTAGATAAAGAAAAGGTGGTTTTTAGAACACTAGAAGAGCTAGATAAGCTTCTGTTTGAAATCTTTTCTATTAAGTAACAGGAAGCTTATATAACTTTAGGAGAAAGTTAGTTATATATAACTATAACAATTAGAGGAAAGAAACTCTAAATTATAATTAATTCTAGAGCTACAAGTAACTTTATTTCCCTCTTAGCTATATAGAAGCTAAATGTTCTAGTTAAAGGAATAACGCTATATAAACTTATAGTAGTTGATAAGACAGAAGTAGAATACCAAGGAGGTGTTGTTAACTAACGAACTATATCTACAAAAACATAAATCAAAGGATACTATTTAGATATATAATTTAATATTATAGATATTAGAAAGAAGGACATAATACTTAGAATACCTTAGATCAGGGAATACAATCCTAACATTAACTAGAAGGAAAAGGAGATTTCCTTCAGCTAATGTAATTATAAGCAGCTGTGACTACAAGGCTAGAATAAGGTTAGCGCTACCTTTTCTAAGTTGCCTAGACACCTAGCCTAGAGTTCTCTACAGGTTAGCAAGACAGCTAATAACAAAATACCTGTGTAGTATAGAGAACTTACTAAATTGTTTAATAACCTAGAAGACATATATGCCTTACTAAAACATTAACTATAGAACAACGAAATAAAATTAAAAGAGAGTTATAACCTTAGGAAGCAAAGACTTCAACTATATATATAGAGTGACTTACAAGTAATAAACAAGTATATTAAGAAAGAAATCAAGAAAGGACACATCTGGAAGTTAGAGTCTCCTATCTGTTTAAATATACTTATAGTATATAAGAAGGACAATCTAAACAGAAGAGTTTGTGTTAACTACTAAGAAGTCAACAATATAATAGTTAAGGACACTTACCTATTGCTAACTAGCTAATACCTATAGAACAGAATAGATCAGGTAGTTTAATACATAAAACTAGATTAGAGAAGTACCTTTAACTTAATTTAGATTAAGGAAGGTAACAAATAGAAGACTATATTTATCTTACTATTAGGTCTTTATAAGTATACAGTGATATTGTTTGGTTTAACGAATATACCTGCTATATGTCAAAGACAGAACAATAGTATACTAGAAGATCTTCTAGAGGTAACTGTAATATATTACCTAGACAATATTCTAGTATTCTTAGAACAAGAAGAGAACTATGAGAAGTATGTTAAAGAAGTCTTAAGGAGACTTATAGTAGTAGACTCTCGCCTTAAGCTATTAAAGTATGAGTTTAGAGTGACTTATACAATGTTCCTAGAGTATTTAATTACTTTAGAACAGGTAGAAGTTAATCTAGAAAAAACTAAAGACATTAAAAGTTAGCTAATACTACAAAACATCAAGGACGTCTAGTTATTTCTAGGATTTACTAACTTCTGCTAACAATTTATTAGAGATTATACTAAGCTAGCTAGTCTACTAACAAGCCTAACTCGAAAAGGCATTGATTTCTAATAAACAGAGGAAGCTAAAGAGGCGTTCCAGGAAATCAAGAAATAATTCACAGAAGAACTAATCCTTTAAAGCTACAACGCTAGCAAACCAAGTACTATAGAGACTAACGCTTCGAACACAGTAGTAGTTACTGTATATCTTTAACCGAGAAAGGAAAGTAAACTTATACTAGTAGTATACTTTTCTAAGAAGATAGATCTAGTATAGTAGAACTATAGAATATATAACAAGAAACTTCTTACTATAGTTCTAGTACTTGAACACTAGAGAATATACCTCTAGAATGTAAATCACTAGGTTACTGTACTGTTAGATCACAAGAACCTTAGAATATTTACTACTATACAAGAACTCTTAAATAGAAGACTTACAAGGTAGGCAGGAATCTTAAGAGGTTATAACATTATAATCTAATATATCAGCGAAACAGCTAACCCTCGAGCCAACGCTCTTAGCTAGAAGCCAGGCTACGAAGAAGATAAAGAGTACAAAAAAGTTGTAATCTTGAAAACTCTAGAAAATAGAGACCTAGCTCTAGCTATACATGAAATAGCAACAACAGAAACTAACAACTCCTAGACAGAAAAAATATAGAAAGCCTAGGAAAAAGAGTAACCAGCTCTAACTAGGCAAGAACAAAATAGTAAAGAATAGTACACAAACAGTAAACTACATGTCTCTAAATCCTATGTAAAGGAATTCGTCAACGAATACTATACTGCTCTAGTATATAGTTACTAGAGAGTTTGTCGAACCCTCTAGTAGATTAAGTAACACTACTATATTAAACATCTATTAGTAGTAGTCAAGGAAGTAATAGCAGAGTATAATACCTGTACTAGGAACAAGGCTTTCTGTTATATACCTTATAAACAGATAGACACTATTCTAATACCATAGATACCTTAGAGATCTATATTATAGGATTTTATAGTCAAGCTACTAAAATCTAAAGACTTAATAACAGGAGTTATATATAACTCAATTCTAGTTATTGTTAAACAACTCACAAAGTATATAGTACTTGTACTATATATAGAAGCAAGTACAGCAGAACACTTAGCCTATACATTCCTATAAGAGGTAGTTGCTCTATATAGTCTACTAGAAGAAATAATCTCTAACAGAGATAAACTGTTTACATTGAAATTCTAGACAGCTCTTATAGAGCGTCTAGGTATAAAAAGAAAGCTGTTAACAGCTTTTCACCTCTAGACAAATAGAGGAACTAAATAAATAAACTAAGTTATTAAAGTATACTTAAGATATTATGTGAACTACAAACAGAACAACTAGGTCAAACTTCTACTACTAGTATAGTTTGCCTATAATAGTTTAACAACAGAAACTATACTTGTTATACTATTCTACGCTAACTATAGATATGAATTAGTAGCTTATCGAGACTTATTACAGAGTACAGTCAATAACAACAAAGCAGGATTACAAGACTACAAACTTAGAGAATTATATAGAAAGCTTATAGAGTAACTTTAGTTTGTAGTAGAACATAATATATACTACTACAACAAACGACGTAGTTAGGAGCTAACGTTAAAAGAGGGGAATAAAGTCTATTTAGTTAGAAAAAACATTAACACTAAAAGACTAAGTAGTAAACTAGACTACAAAAAGCTTAGACTATTTAAAATCAAACATGTCAAAGAACCTTTAAATTATAAACTCGCGCTACTAAAGACTATGAATATCTACCTAGTATTCTATATATCCTTGCTTAAACTAGTACTACTAGGAGTACTACTAGCTCTACTTACAGAAATCTAACCTGTTAACTCTAATGTAGAATATAAAGTCGAGAGAATTCTTGACTATAAGGTTGTCAGAGAATAGATTAAGTACTTAATTAAGTAGTTAGATTACCTACATTTAGAGAATACTTAGGAACTAAAGGGAAATCTTAACTAGTGCTAGAAGGAACTTCAGGAGTTCTACTACTGAAACCTAGGGTTGCCTACATCTTGTAGTCAGCTAAGAAAGACGAAAAAAAGGCTAGGTCAAGACCTAGGTCAGGGGAAGAATCAGAGAGAGCAGGGATAGAAAGGGCTGCTAGCCTAGCAGCCTCTTCTTCTCTTTTCTCTTTTACTTCTTTCTCTATCTCTTCCTTTTCCTTCTCTTCTAGTTTAGCTATAGAATTTAGGCCAGAACAAATTAACTACTGTTCACACTAATTAAGCTAGTGTTATAGTTTTCGTAAACAAAGAACCTTGGCAGCAGCCTTCTATTAGAACTACTACACCTGTTCTTCTTTGTTCTATAATCTTTAGCGTTACTAGTTAATAGAGAACTAGTCTAAAAGTAAGAGTATTTAGTTTCGCGATTTTACATCACAGGACTTCTTCTGTCGAGTATACTTAGAACATTTGTTAGCTTCTAGTGTAATAGCTAAAGCTATATACTTTCGCCTAGAACGTTTGTATTAGGTATAGAAAGCTATCTCTTTACTAGATCTGTTAATATGTTTTGCTAATTCAATCTAACGTTTGTGTTAAAAGGCTTGAGTAGTGTTTATATTAAAGAAAGAGAAGGCTACTAGCCTTCTAACAATATTTCTTAGGTTGTACTTAAGCGTAGAGACACGCTAGGCTAAGAAGGAGATAGTGTCACGAATCACGTGTTAGTATATAACAAGTAAGTCCAGATAGTATTCTAACAGAACAAGATACTATTAAGTAGATATAAGTTATAGGATTAGCTAGAATAGCTAGCTGATCTAAGCATTTCCTTTAGATAAGAAATGTATTACGTAATAGGCGACATAGCTGACAAGTCAACTATGTCGACTATAGTTAAACAGTTAACTATAGCAGCTACAAGAATAAAGGTTCTATATATAACTAGCACGTCTGCTATTAGATAGAGGCTTTATACTTAACTTCTTTACTTTAGTATTTAATATATCTTGTTTTGACATCTAGAGTTCAAGTAACAAGTTTACCTTTAAGTAAACAACTCAGCGACCCTTACTTCCTACTATAACTAAACCAACGAAGACCTAGTCATACTTGTTAGACCTGTGAGTTTGTAATTCGTTATATATAGATCTGTTTAGAATCTGCTTTTACACTATTTATTCTAACAATAAAGCTAAGAAACTTAACTTCCTTGACGTTAAACTTACATTTGCTAAGTTTATAGAACAAATCACTATTATATAGCCTAGTAAGGACCTAGAAAACGTAATTATAGTAGTCTTCTTCCTTTTATAAGTAAATAAGGATGTTATCTAAAAAAACAACAACAAAATCATCTAGGAGGCTACTAAGAGCAGTATTAATATATACTTGAAATGTTGCTAGCACATTTACTAGACTAAAAGACATTACAAGATACTTAAAATACTTATAACAGGTGCTAAATACTGTCTTCTATTTATAGCCTTCATGAATTCTAATATAATAATAAGTATCTTTTAGATCTAGTTTTATAAAGATAACTACTTCACTTAACTAGTCAAGAGACTTATTAATAAGAGGAAGAGAGTAATGATTTTTGATTGTGATTTTGTTAAGACTATAATAATTAACACAAAGCTATAGGCCTTTATCTTTTTTAGAACAAAAAGAATAAACGCCTCTATAGAACTAGTACTAGGTCTAATCTAGTGTTTTCAGAGAGCGTCTTATAGATATAAGTACAAAGCTTTAAGTTAGGTCTCTGACAAGTTATACAGAGGCCTATAAGGAACAGTACTCTCTGTATTAATAGTATACTTAACACCTCTAAGGCTAGGAAGTTCCAAAGCTTTATTAGAGTCAAAGACATCTAAAAAGTCTATTCTCTTTTCCTGTAGGTATTCAGGTACTTTCAAGGATCCTTTCTAGACAGTATTAGTATAATACACTAGACTATTTACTAAGGGGTTGTCTATATTATTCTATAAATATATAGAGACTTAATACCTATTGCAAACACATAAAGCCTATTGTCTAAGACAATTGTATTCTCCTTTCTTTATAAACAAGACCTAAGTCTAAGTGTCTAGGTTCTTGTTTAACTCCTTCTTAATTAGAGTGAGAATTTCTATATTATCTAGCTACGCTAGAGTATATATCTATTGTTTTCTAGCATAGTTAGTATACTAAGCAATAGTTGATTTATAAAATTCTAAACTAAAAACAAGAGTATAGATTCCTTTATTCTTATACTTATAGAAGTGAAGGTTAAAAGACTATATTTCCCTACAATTGTTAGTAACAAGCACCTATAGATTATAGGCTTAGAGTACTTTAAATTTACTTCTATAAAATGTAATAAACTCTTGATTATATTTTACTAAAGCTACGAAACTCTTCTTTTAGGCCTAGTTATTGTTAAGGAAGTTATAATTAGAGCCTATATCTCTAAGGCTAGTATATGTCACTGAGACACTTGTTTTAGGCTAATTCAGAGTCACTTGTATTAATATATAACTTAATATATCTTCTTTACTTAGGCTATAATCCTTAACGTTTAGAACTTAGCTCTCTCTTTTCCTGACTTCTTTAAAGACTTTGTTTTAGAATGTTTCTCTTACTAAATAGTATTAACTATTCTCTAGAGGTTTCTTGATTTATCTAGGGTTTTTGCTTTTTCTAGATTCTTTTGTGTCTATTTAGAGTACTTCTAATACTTACAGCTTCCTAAAACATGCCTAGATTAGCTGTAAGTATAACAGGTAACATTAGAGTTAGAGTTGTTATACTAGCTATTATTAGTTCTTAATAGTCCTGAAATACTACTAGAATTACTCTTTCTATTTTTTTAGAAACAGCTTTTTAACTAATAACAATCCTTAGAACTAGATAAACTGTTGTTCTTTAGATAGAGGTCTTTTAAACTAGAAGCATCTTTTTTAGATCCTTCTGCCTTTGTCTTACTTCTATTTAGATAAGTAGTATATTCTACTTTCTAAGTCTTTTTAAGTTATTTCTATATAGAACTTACTTTATTTCTAGAAAGGATTACAAAAAGCATCTAACAGGTTTTGTAATTAGTAAGTATAGCATTAAGTGTTTTAATATAGTTACTCTTAGGTCTTTTCTCCTAGTCTAATTCTAGAACAACTATTCTATTATAAAGTTCTAGAACTATTTCCTAGTCTACTTGTTTAAGGTTGTGAAGTTCTTTAAAGGCTTCTTGAGAGTGTGTTTAAGGCACTAGAATTATGTTAGCTAGATAAGCCTTGAAACTGTTCTAGTGAATTTTATATACTAGTAGATCCTTCTTTATTACAGCTTCCTAGGTTTCGTGAGGTTTATCTCAAAGAGTAGTTGTAGTAGTGTTTACTCTAGAGGAGTGTCTGTTATATATCTAGAGTTAAGACCTAAAAACTACCTTCTACAATAACACAAATGTTTAATACTCTTTGAGAGACTTTCTATAATATACTTCTAGTGTTTAGACCTTGAGAAGTTTCTCTTAGTCTAATTTATACTTAAGGATGTTTTAGAGAGGTTTAGATTAAATAATATCTTTATCTATCTCTAGATTTATTAAGTTCTCAACCTAAGATATTAGTGTTGATTTATAGATAGATAACGTTGTTGTAGTAGTAGTAAATCAGAGATTATCTTATATAAGGCTTTTCTTCTATTCTAACTAAAGGATATATTAATTAATTTAGTTGACCTTCTCTTACTGTCTTTGAAGAGCTTTAACCTCTATACAAAGAAGGTTTTCTCGAGTCTGAGAAGCGTTAAGTTCTACTCTACTTAGGTCTAGTTCAATTACATAGAGGTTATTAATTAGAGTTGCTGAAAGGTCTCTGTAAGGGTTCTGTAATAGTCCGCCGATAGAGTTAGAAGAGCTTCCTCTATTATTAGGTATAACTTGTTTAGGAGTAGTCTAAGCAACGTCTTCGTTAGATAGTCTTCTAAGTCTTAGAGGCATTTTGCTTATTATACTACCTCTCTATTAAGTGTAGAGAGATTAGCTTGTAAGGTAGATAGTAGGCAATAAGTTAATTTAAATCTTTTTAATTTAGTACAGAACTAATCTCTGCTTCTCCTTAGAGGTGCAGGAGAAGTCTCGCTTTATAGAAGCTTCTAAGCTCTAATATTACATTAACTCTGTTAACTTTATAAACTTCATCTACTAGAACTACTTAATTCCTAATTAATTTATAATAGCAGATAAAGACTTCCTTAGATTAGATGAAAAGTTATATAACCTTGTAACCTCGTGACCTCTATATATTACACTATCCTAAAACTATTTAATAGTTTACTAGAGAAACTCATAGAGTTCCTTATAAAAGCTTCTCTTTACTTGAACTTTTATATAGTATAATTCATAAGTAAAACTAATTAAGTTATATAGCTTACTACCTGTCTTAAAGAGGCAGCCTATAACTAGATGAAACTATACCTCGAAGACTTCTAGAAGAACAAAACACCTAAAGAAAAGGTGTTGACAATTATGTTAGAAGTTACAAAGAAACTGTTCTAGAACGTAAAGAGATTCAAAGAAGAGCTTAATTAAGTCTTTACAGATGTTAATTTAAAAAAGAAATCTATATAAGTATTATATAATCTCTAATAGAAGAACTCTATAGCTAAGTATACTTTACACTTCTAGCAGTATATAGTGTAACTAAACTAGAACAACAAAGCTCTTCGAGAACAATTCTATAGAGGATTAAAGGACAACATTAAAGATAAATTAGTAAGAGACAACCTACTAACCTTACTTAATGAATTAATTAATAACTTAATTAAAATCAACAACTAGAACTATAAACAAAGGCTTAAAAGAAAAGAAAGTTATAGACATTAAGTAAATTATAGAGGAAATAACTATAGAGATCTCATAGAACTAAACGCTATAAACAGGACCTAGCTAAAGAAAAAGGCAGGAAAGTAAGGTAAACTTTTCTAAGAAGAAAGGAACTACTAACGTAAGTAGAATTTATGTTACTTATGTAGTAAAACCAGCTATAGAGCAAGCGAATGTAGCTTAAAGAAGCAACCTAATCAAGGAAAGTAAGTTAATGCTACTAGCTGCAAGGAAGTAGTAGTACTTAAAAGCAGGCCGCTTACAGAGAAAGAGCTAGCTAAGTATATTAGTATGTAAATTAAAGAAACTAAATCTATAGACAAATTAGATAATCTAATCCTAGAGGAATACTACAGTATATAATTAGACTCTATAGAAATCCTTCTACTTTAACAGCTTACAGTACTAGTCTAGGAATCTACTAGCGTAGACATTAGAGACACCTAGATATTAATGTACAGAGAGAAACGAGAGTATAGATAGAAAGATCCACAGAACCCTGAACAAACCTTTTAAGCTATATAATTATACTTAGACATATGTCTAAGGTTTAATATAAAATATATTATCTAATAGTTAGGAGAAGGCCTGATTAGTTTAACAAGTATTAGTATAATCCTACAAACGACTTTTGTAGAAAGGACATACTTTAACCTAGCTAAAACAATTATTCCTATAGAGTACTTATTAGAATTGTCTAGCTTATTAGAGACAGGTGACTAGGAAGTAGTAAGCAAGGACCTAGAAGTAGAAGAAACATAGACATTTATTAGTACCTACATAGATAGAAACTATTAGGCATAAATCAACAAAATCAAGCCTGACTTCTAGAGCCTATATATATTACAAGGAGATAAACTAGTACCCCTAGACAAATATAAAGTAGTATTTACTAAGAACTATTGAATTACCTTTTAAAATCTCTGTTTAGAAAAAGAAATATTAGAACTTATGTATAGATAGTGTCCTAAGAGTAACATCTACTACTAAGACTCTAAAGGTCCTAGGTCTTAACAACCTAAGAAAGAAGAACAATAGATAGTGATCTAGCTAGTCAATAGAACTAGTACCTAGAAGTTAGAACAACCTCTTAGAATTATAGGATTTAAGCTAAGGTTTTTAGCAACACTACCTAAACCTAACTTAGACAAGTACTGTTAGATAGAAGAAGTATATAAAGTAGTCTATTTAGACAAAGAGAAGGTAGTTTTTAGAATACTAGAAGAATTAGACAGACTCTTGTTTAAAATCTTCTCTATTAAATAACAGGAAGCTTATATAACTTTAGGAGAAAGTTAGTTATATATAACTATAACAATCAGAGAAAAGAAACTCTAAATTATAATTAATTCTAGAGCTACAGGTAACTTTATTTCTCTCTCAGCTATATAAAAGCTAAATTTTCTAGTCAAAGGAATAACACTATATAAACTTACAGTAGTTAATAGAACAGAGGTAGAATACTAAGGAGGTATTGTTAATTAGTAAACTATACTTACAAAAACATAAATTAAAGAATACTGTTTAGATATATAATTTATTATTATAGATATTAGCAGGAAAGACATAATACTTAGAATGCCTTAGATTAGAGAACTGTAACGAATTACAAACTCACAGGTCTAACAAGTATAACTAGAGCTTTGTTGGTTTAGTTACTAAAACATTAACTATAGAACAACGAAATAAAATTAAAAGAGAGTTATAACCTTAGGAAGCAAAGACTTTAACTACACATATAAGGCAACTTATAAGTAATAAACAAGTACGTCAAAGAAGAAATCAAGAAAGAATACATCTAGAAGTCAGAGTCTCTTATCTGTTTAAATATACTTATAGTATACAAGAAAGATAATCTAAACAAGAGAGTTTGTGTTAACTACTAAGAAGTTAACAACACAACAGTTAAGGACGCTTATCTATTGCTAACTAGCTAATACCTGTAGGACAGAATAGAACAAGTAGTTTAATATATAAAACTAGATTAGAGAAGTGCCTTTAACTTAATTTAGATTAAGGAAGGTAATGAATAGAAGACAGTATTTGTCTTACTATTAGAACTTTATAAGTACACAGTAATACTGTTTGGTTTAACAAACACACCTGCTATATATCAAAGACAGAACAATAGTATACTAGAAGATCTTCTAGGAGTAACTATAATATATTACCTAAACAATATCCTAGTATTCTTAGAACAAGAAGAGAAACATAAGAGGTATGTCAAAGAAGTCTTGAGGAGACTTATAGCAGTAGACTCTTGCCTTAAGCTATTGAAATACAAGTTTAAGGTAACTTATATAACGTTTCTAAGGTATTTGATTACTCTAGGACAGGTAGAAGTTAATTCAGAGAAAACTAAGGACGTTAAGAGCTAGCTAATACTACAAAACGTCAAAGACGTCTAGTCATTTCTGGGATTTGCTAACTTCTGCTAATAGTTTATTAGAGACTACACTAAGCTAGCTAGTTCTCTAACAAGTCTAACTTGAAAAGGCATTAATTTCTAATAGACAGGAGAAGCTGAAGAAGCTTTCTAGGAAATCAAGAAAAGGTTTACAAAAGAACCTATTCTTTAAAGCTATAACGCTAGCAAGCTAAGTACTGTTGAGACTAACGCTTTAGACACAGCAGTAGGTGCTGTATATCTCTAACTAGGAAAAGAAGGTAAACTCATGCTAGTAGTATACTTTTCCAAGAAAATAGACCTAGTATAGCAGAACTATAGGATATACAATAAGGAACTTCTTACTATAGTTCTAGTACTTAAGCACTAGAGGATATATCTTTAGAACGCAAATCACTAGGTTACTATACTATTAGATTACAAAAACCTTAGAACATTTACTATAATACAAGAACTCTTAAATAGAAGACTTACAAGGTAGGCAGGAATCTTAGGAGGTTATAACATTATAATCTAACACGTTAGTAGAACAGCTAACTCTCGAGCCAACACTCTTAGCTAGAAGCTAGGCTACAAAGAAGATAAAGAGTACAAGAAAATAGCAATCTTGAAGACTCTGGAAAACAAGGACCTAGCTCTAGCTGTACACGAGATAGCAGCGACAGAGGAGGGTCTGTGGACTAAGAAAGTCTAGAGAGCCTAGGAGGTAGAGCAGCCTGCTCTAGCTAAATGAAAACCTATGCTAAAGAACTTACTAAATAGTAGAGGAGACTTTATTAATAAGTATAGAGTAACAAATAAGCAAAACAACAGAGAACAGTATATAAACGAGAAACTATATATCTCTAAATTCTACGCAAAGGAATTTGTCAAAGAATACTATACTGCTCTAGTATATAGTTACTAGAGAGTTCGTTGAACTCTCTAGTAGATCAAGTAACACTACTATGTTAATTACCTATTAGTAGTAGTTAAGGAAGTAATAGCAGAGTGTAATACCTATACTAGAAACAAGGCTTCCCGCTATGTACCTTATAGACAGATAAGTACTACTCTAATACTACAAGTACCTTGGAGATCTATCTTATAGAATTTTATAGTTAAGCTACTAAAATCCAAAGACCTAATAACAGAAGTTATATATAACTTAATCCTAGTTATTGTTAAACAACTTACAAAGTATATAATACTTGTGCTATATATAGAAGCAAGTATAGTAGAACACCTAGCTTATATATTCCTACAAGAAGTAGTTGCTCTATATAGTCTACTAGAAGAAATAATCTCTGACAGAGATAAGCTCTTTACCTTGAAATTCTGGATATAACTCTAACATTAACTAGAAGGAAAAAGGGATTTCCTTTAGCTAATATAACTATAAGCAGCTGTGACTACAAGGCTGGAATAAGGTTAGCGCTACCTCTTCTAAGTTACCTAGACACCTAGCCTAGGGTTCTCTACAGGTCAGCTAGACAGCTAATAACAAAATACCTATATAGTATAAAGAATTTTCAAAACTGTTTAATAACCTAGAAGACATGTGTGCCTTACTAAAACATTAACTATAAGATAACAAAATAAAACTAAAAGAGAGTTATAACCCTAGAAAGCAAAGGCTTTAACTATATATATAGAGTGACTTATAAGTAATAAACAAGTATGTTAAGGAAGGAATCAAGAAAGAATACATCTAAAAGTTAAAGTCTCCTATCTGTTTAAATATACTTATAGTATACAAGAAAGATAATTTAAGTAAAAGAGTTTATATTAACTACTAAGAAGTTAATAACACAACAGTTAAGAACACTTATCTATTGCTGACTAGCTAATACCTGTAGGACAGAATAGGTTAGGCAGTTTAATATATAAAACTAGATTAGAGAAGTGTCTTTAACTTAATTTAGATTAAGGAAGGTAATAAATAGAAGACTATATTTGTCTTACTATTAGGTCTTTATAAGTACACAGTAATACTGTTTAGGTTAATAAACACACCTGCTATATATTAAAGACAGAACAATAGTATACTAGAAGATCTTCTAGAAGTAACTATAATATATTACCTAGACAATATTCTATTATTCTTAGAACAAGAAGAGAATTATAAAGAGTATGTCAAGGAAGTCTTAAGGAGACTTATAGTAGTAGACTCTTACCTTAAACTATTGAAATATAAGTTTAGAGTAACTTATACAATGTTCCTAGAGTGTTTAATTACTCTAGAACAAGTGAAAGTTAATCTAGAAAAAACCAAGGACGTCAAGAGTTAGCTAACGCTACAAAATATCAAAGATGTCTAGTTATTTCTAGGATTCACTAACTTCTACTAATAATTTATTAGAGACTATACTAAGCTAGCTAGTTCTCTAACTAGCCTAACTCGAAAAGGCATTGATTTCTAATAAACAAAGGAAGCTAAAGAAGCTTTCCAGGAAATCAAAAAACAATTCACAGAAGAACCTATTCTTTAAAGCTATAATACTAGCAAGCCAAGTACTGTTAAGACTAATGCTTTAGACGCAGCAGTAGGTGCTGTATATCTTTAACTAGGAAAAGAAGGTAAACTTATACTAGTAATATACTTTTCCAAGAAAATAGATCTAGTATAGTAAAACTATAGAATATATAATAAGGAACTTCTTGCTATAGTTCTAGTACTTAAATACTAGAGAATATATCTCTAGAATACAAATTATTAGGTTACTATACTATTAGATCACAAGAACCTTAGAACATTTACTACTATACAAGAACTTTTGAATAAGAGACTTGTAAGGTAGGCAGGAATTTTAGGAGGTTACAATATTATAATCTAATATGTTAATAGAACAGCAAACCCTTAAGCTAATACTCTTAGTTAAAAGCCAGGCTACAAAGGAGATAAAGAATACAAGAAGATTGTAATCTTGAAAACTTTAGAAAACAGAGACCTAGCTCTAGCTGTACACAAAATAGCAGCAACAGAAGAAGGTCTATAGACTAAGAAGGTCTAGAGATTCTAAGAAATAGAGCAACTAGCTCTAGCTAAATGAGAACCTATGCTAAAAGACTTGCCTAATAGTAGAGGAGACTTCATTGATATTTATAGAGCAACAAATAATCAAAATAACAAAGAATAGTATACAAACAGAAAACTATATGTCTCTAAATCCTATGTAAAGGAGTTTGTCAAAGAGTACTATACTACTCTAGCACATAGTCATTAGGGAGTTTGCTAAACTCTCTGGCAGATCAAGTAACATTACTATATTAATCACTTGTCAGCGGTAGTCAAGGAAGTAATAGTAGAGTGTAATACCTGTACTAGGAACCAGGCTTCCTACTATACACCTTATAGATAGATAAGTACTACTCTAATACTACAAATACCTTAGAGATCTATATTATAGAATTTTATAGTTAAGCTACTAAAATCCAAGGACCTAATAACAGGAGTCACATATAATTTAATTCTAGTTATTGTTAAACAACTCACAAAGTATATAATACTTGTGCTATATATAGAAGCAAGTACAACAGAACACCTAGCCTATGTGTTCCTACAAGAAGTAGTTATACTACACAGTCTACTAGAAGAAATAATCTCTAATAGAAATAAACTCTTTACCTTGAAATTCTAGACAGCTCTTACAGAACAACTAGGTACAAAGAGAAAGCTATTAACAGCTTTCTACCCCTAGACAAATAGAGGAACTAAACAAATGAATCAAGTCATTAAAGTATACTTGAGATGTTATGTAAACTATAAGCAAAACAACTAGGTTGAACTTTTGCCTCTAGCATAGTTTGCCTATAATAGTTCAACAACAGAAACCACGCTTGTTACACCATTCTACGCTAACTATAGGTATAAATTAGTTGCTTATTAGAACCTATTACTAAGTACTATTGATAATGACAAAGCAGGATTACAAGACTACAAACTTAGAGAATTACACAAGAAGCTTGTAGAGTAACTTTAGTTTATAGTAAAACAAAATACATACTACTACAATAAGCAACATAGTCAGGAGCCAACGTTAAAAGAGGGGGATAAAGTCTATTTAGTTAGAAAAAACATTAATACTAAAAGACTAAGCAGTAAACTAGACCACAAAAAGCTTAGGCCATTCAAAATCAAACACGTCAAAGGACCTTTGAATTATAAACTCACGCTACCAAAGACTATGAATATCTATCCAGTATTCCACATATCCTTAACGTAAGTCGTGGCGTAATGACCCTAGTGGCGTAATGACCTCAATTGCAGGGTACCACCCAACCAAAACTTAATTTACTCAACAATGGTTTGTCAAAAAAGTCTTCTTGCAGCTGAGGTTGATGCTCGGGTTAATAAAGCAGTACTAGGAGTCTAGTCTAGGTTATATAAGTCCTTGTACAAAGCTGCGAAAAATCTCAAGCTAAGTAAAAGAACTGTAGCGCGTCGCGTCCACGGAGGCTTATCGCGTTCTTAAGCGCGCCAGCAACAGCAGAAACTTTCGTCCGCCCAGGAGAATGTACTCCTTAAGTGGTTTAAGGAGTTAACAATTACTAGTTACTCCCTAGGGCATTAGTTGTTGAAGGAAATAGCTGAGGAGCTTTGAACAAAACAAACTTATAATTTAGACGACGTGTCAGTTGACTCTCTTAAACTCCTACTACAATATCCTCTTAGCCGAGATTGGGTCCCACAATTTATCCAACGACATCTACACCTTACAGTTGTTATTGGACGTTGAATTAAGTCTGTCAGAATAGATGAGGCAACAAAAGAGGTCATTAGCGCGTGGTTTAACACATATAATAAGGTAGTACAGGAGCACGGAATTAAGCAGGAAAACACATATAACATAGATGAGTCTGGATTTTCAATTAGGACAATAGAGTCAACTCAAATTATTCTTGATTCTACACTGTGTACAAAGCATCAAGTGTATCTAGGCTGTCAGGAATAGGTTTCAATAGTTGAGTGTATTTGTGGAGACAGGTCAATTCTTCTACCTCTTGGGATTTTCAAAGGCAAGAACGTCCTACAAAACTAGATACCAGATAAAGTTCTCAATTCCTAGTTCTTCTTAGCAAATACAAAGGGTTAGACAAGTAACCTTCATGGCTTAGAGTGGCTAAGACACGTCTTTGAACCTATTACACGTACAAAAGCAGGTGGCCAGTACTGTCTACTTATTTGCGATGGCCACGACTCTTATATTAGCGGAAGTTTTATAGCCTATTGCCTTCAAAATCGAATCATCCCTCTAATCCTTCTGCCTCATATGTCGCATTTACTTTAGCTGCTTGATGTTGTATTTTTTGGCCCCTTAAAAAAACGACTTACAGCAGCGCTCTCTCACCTCAACCAAGCTCAGCTTATAAGAATCCAGAAGTTTGAATGGATAAAGGCATATATTCAAGCTCGATTCAATATATTTAGCTATTATAATATTGAATCAGCGTGGCGTGGAGCTAGTTTATTCTCATTTAACCCACAAAGAGTACTTTGTACAATATCTTGAGAGGCAACCCTTGAGGTTGAAAGACCTAAAACACTAACTTAATTTAATATTTTCAGTAAAGTCTTTATTAATAGTTCACCCCTGGATAGAGCAACCTTACAGAAAGCAAATAAGCTTCTTAACTTAGTAATTAACAGTTATATAATGCCTTTAACACTAGTTTGTTAATATATTCAAAAACTATCAACTAGGTCCGAGCATCTACAAGCACGAAGTATTATCCACCAACACAATGCAAACAACCTACGATTAATTATAAAGAAGTGTACAACCTGTACAAAAGGAAAGAGAGTGGTTTTAAAGGGTCACTTTCATATTTCTACACAAAAATTACTTGACAAAGTAGTAGAAGCTGAAAATGTAACAAAAAAGCAGGCAGGCAAAAAGGCAAAAACGAAGGGCAAGACTCAAGTAAATAAGACTGACAGTGAAGAGGATATTGAAGAAGAAACTAAGGATGAATCTGAACGCGAAATTGGAGATTGTATTATAGTTGATTGTTAGATAAATTAAGTTTTAGTTGGGTAGTACTCCGCAATTGGGGTCATTACGCCACTAGGGTCATTACGCCACGACTTACGTTACTCAAACCAGCACCACTGGGAGCACCACTAGCCTTATTCACAGAAATTCAACTAATCAACCCAAACACTAAATACAAGGTCGAGAAGATTCTTGACTGTAAGCTTATTAGAGGACAAGTTAAGTATTTAATTAAGTAGTTGGATTACCTATATTCAGAGAACACTTAGGAACCTAAGTCAGGCCTGAGTTGCCCTCAGCTGTTATCTAATTTCCACTAACAAAACCCAGGCCTTCCCAGAAGGACAGATCACTAAAATCAGGAAGAGTCTCGTCAACCAAAGAGAACTCAGAGGGAGCGTCGGTTGTAGGAGGGGTGGGGGGACGGGCGTCCCTGGACGCCCTCTCGGCTGCTTCCCTTGACTCTGCCTCTTCCAGTTTATCTATACACTTTAAACCACAACAGAGCATCTCCGCTCCTCTTTTCTTTAGGAACTTGCGCTGGCGCGCAAGGCGGTCGAGACGGCCAGCGGCCGCGGCCATGGCTTGGGCCAGCTGCGCAGCTTCGTCTTAAGCATGCTGCTTCTCAGCGTCCAGTTTCTCTTCAGCTCTCTCGAGAGCATCCTAATCACCTATCAAAGGCATTTCCACATTACATTTCACACTAAGTCAAGCACACTCAGAACAACAGGAGGAATTGGCCACAGAAGACACAATGTATGTCTTCCTAGACTTTTCACAAGCAGAATAGGGCATTGTTTTGTATCTAGTATTTTTGATTCGTCAGGAAAGTTAAATACATTCTTTAATCTTCTTCTGAGAATCTGTAGTCATAATAAGAGAAGAAGAAGGTCGTTGACCTCTTCGCGATATTTCTTAGGTTGTACTTAAGCGTAGGGACATGCTAGGCTAAGAAGGGGATAGTATCATAAATCATGTGTTAGCACGTGATGAGTAGAGTCCAGGCGGCGCCCTGACAGGACGAGCACTTAAACAGGCCTCGGTAGCACATAGAGATTGATTAGAGTAGCTACTCAATCCATGGATCTCATTGTATGTAGTCACGTGATGGATCCTAGGATCTTGAGGATCCCAAGATCTAGACAAGGGATCTAGAGGATCCCCAGATCCACGAGAATGAAGGTTCTATATATAACTAGCACGTCTGCTATTAGATAGAAGCTTTATGCTTAACTTCTTTACTTTAGTTTACAATATATATTGTTTTGTCTTCTTAAAGTTCAAGTAACGAGTTTACCTTTAAGTAAACACTCTAGCGACCCTTACTTCCTACTGCGACCAAACCGACAAAGACCTAGTTACACTTGTTAGACCTGTGAGTTTGCAATTCGTTACACACGTCTGCTACTAGATAGAAGCTTTATACTTAACTTGTCTTACTTTAGTTATTAATATATCTTGTTTAACTTCTTAAGTTTAAGTAATAAGTTTATCTTTAAGTAAATACTTTATATATTATTACCTTTTACTATAACTAACTCTTCGAGACTTAGTTACTTTTGTTACTTTTAGTATAGTTAGTTTTCGTTACATTTAATTACATAGAGGTTGTTAGCTAGAGTTTTAGCTAAAAGATCTCTGTAATAGTTCTATAAGAGTCTGCTAATAGAATTAGAGAAGCTTTCTCTATTATTAGAAACAACTTATTCTAGAGTATTCTAAGTAACGTTTTCGTTAGCTAGTCTTCTAAATCTTAGAGACATTTTTACTTATTATACTACCTCTCTATTAAGTGTAGAGAGATTAGCTTATAAGGTAGATAGTAGGCAATAAGTTAAATTAAATCTTATATAAGAGTAAGCAAGTATTAGATTTAGTATAGAACTAATCTCTACTTCTCCTTAGAAGTGTAGAAGAAGCCTTACTTTATAAAAGCTTCTAAACTCTAATATTCTAGACTCTATTAAGTCTGTCTACTAGAATTAATTAATTTCTAATTAATTTATAATAGTAGATAAAGGCTTTCTTCGATTAGTTAAAAGGTTATATAACTTACATAGCCTCTATAAATCACAGTTAATATATATTATAAGTAGATATTATATTTATTCTACTAATGTAACTATATACTAAGTTATATATAATACTAAGGTATATATTTTTTATATTTTTACTACCTCTTTACTTAAATATATATTTTTATTTTCTTAATAACTACTAATAGAGATTTAAATATAAGAAGTATAAATAATTTTAGCTATTAAAGCTATTTAAACATCTAAAAGACTTAACGTAGTTTATTAGCGAGTCGATTATATCACCGAGTCGATTACTTTTCCTTAGCACGGAACTTTACACCTAAATAAATCAACTATAATATATTAAATTAATTATTAGTCTCTATAACATATTTCCCGGTCGAGTAGATTACTCGGTCAAGTAGATTACAAGAATACTAAAACGCGACACTCTACTTAAAAATTAAAAATACTACTACTACATCAAGCCTAGCTCTCTGATCAAGAGAGTTGTATTCTTTTAGCTATTCAAGCCTATAAATCAGGTTAATTCAGGAGTATACAAGCTTGTGTTAAAGCCTACGACATGTTCTATATATTCTTCTATAATCGATTACACGAACTACCTTTGTAACACAACACTCTCTCTAATACTTAAAGACTTACTTCCTAAGAAGAGCTTGCTATTGTTTAATATATTCTCGACCTAGATTCACGTGGATTCCTACCCTGGCCAGCTACTGTTCGAGAAATAGTAGACCTTCTTCTCTCTGAATATAACACGCCTCTAGTAGGCAAGAATTAGACTTCTATCTTTATTAAACGCTATACAGAGATAAAAACGAAATTCAGCCACAAGTACAATTATAAAAGAGCTTAGTACAAAGACCCTATAGTTCTTAGAGACTAGTTTAGGCTTATACGAAATATAATTACTAAATATAGTATTGTAGAGAAGAATATATATAACTTTAACAAAGCTAGGTTTCTTATAGAGGTTATTACAACTACTAAAGTTATTACAAGCTTAGAGTCAAGGAATTGTCTAAAGACTACTTAGCCAGGAAATAGAGAGTAGGTTTCGATTATACAGGGTATAAATTTATATAGTTGAGCACTTTCTCTGTTTATTATTTTCAAGAGACAGTACTACCTCTTAGCTTAGTACAAGGACTCAGGTCTTCTACAAGATTAAGTAATCACGTTAAGTAAGAATAGATAGACAACAAATGAGATTAGATTTAAGTAGATTCAGTACTTTAATAAGTATACAAAAGGTTATATAGTTAGGCGATATAGACTCCTTGTTCTCGATAGCTATAAGTTATATATTTTAGTTTAATTTTAGTAATACTGTCAGGAGAATAGTATTATTACTCTCTGTATACTACTACACTTATCTTACATTCTTTAGCCTCTTGATGTTAGCTGTTTTAGCCTACTAAAGGCATTATATAGCAAGTAGATTGAGAATCTCGTTTAGGTTAGAATTTAGTATATTACTAAGCTTAAGTTCCTTCCTGTATTTAAAGTAGCATTTAACGCTACATTTGTAGAGCAGAATATTAAGAGTAGATTTCAAGTAACTAGCTTAGTCTTATATAATCCTGAGAACGTACTTTCTTACCTTGATCTAAGGCTAAAGACACTAACTCCACCTCCTACAAACAAGCTAAACTAGACTCTAAAGACGCTACAGAACGTAATAAAGCTTGAATTCTAGACTATATATCTTAAAAACTATATTATATAACTGTGATATATAGAGGTCACGAGGTTATAAGGTTATATAACTTTTCATCTAATCTAAGGAAGTCTTTATCTACTATTATAAATTAATTAGGAATTAAGTAGTTCTAGTAGATAGAGTTTATAGAGTTAACAGAGTTAACGTAATATTAAGGCTTAGGAGCTTCTATAAAGCGAGACTTCTCCTGTACCTCTAAGGAGGAGTAGAGATTAGTTCTGTACTAAATTAAAAAGATTTAAATTAACTTATAGCCTACTATCTACCTTACAAGCTAATCTCTCTACACTTAATAGAGAGGTAGTATAATAAGCAAAATGCCTCTAAGACTTAGAAGACTACCTAATAAAGATATTGCTTAGACTACTTCTAAACAAGTTGTACCTGACAATAGAGGAAGCTCTTCTAACTCTATTAGTAGACTATTACAGGACTCTCACAGAGACCTTTTAGCAACTTTAATTAATAACTCCTATATAATTGAACTAGACCTAAGTAGAGTAGAACTTAACGCCTCTTAGACTCGAGAAAACCTTCTTTGTATAAAGGTTAAAGCTCTTCGAAGATAGTAAGAGAAGGTTAACTAAATCAATTAATATATTCTTTAGTTAGAACAGGAGAAAAGCCTTATGTAAGATAATCTCTGATTTACTACTACTATAACAATGTTATCTATCTGTGAATTAACACTAATACCTTAGGTTAAGAACTCAATAGATCTAAAGATAGATAAAGATATTATTTGACCTAAACCTCTCTAAAACATTCTTAAGTATAAATTAGACTAAGAGAAACTTCTCAAGGTCTAAACACTAGAAGTATATTATAGAAAGTCTCTCAAAGAGTATTAAACATTTGTGTTATTATAGAAGGCAGTTTTTAGGTCCTAACCCTGGACATATAACAGACACTCCTCTAGAGTAAACACTACTGTAACTACTCTTTAAGATAAACCTTATAAAACCTAGAAAGCTACAATAAAGAAGAATCTACTAGTATGTAAAATTCACTGAGATAGTTTTAAGGCTTATCTAGCTAACATAATTCTAGTGCCTTAAACACGCTCTTAAGAAGCCTTTAAAGGACTTTACAACCTTGAACAAGTAGACTAGGAAATAGTTCTAGAACTTTATAACAGAATAGTTATTCTAGAATCAGACTAGAAGAAAAGACCTAAGAGTAACTGTATTAAAACACTTAATACTATACTTACTAATTACAAAACCTGTTAGATACTTTTTGTAATTCTTTCTAGAAATAAAGTAAGTTCTATATAGAAATAGCTTGAAAAGGCTTAGAAAGTAGAATATACTACTTATCTAAATAGAAGTAAGACAAAGGCAGGAGAATCTAAAAAAGACACTTCTAGTTTAAAAGACCTCTATCTAAAGAACAATAGTTTATCTAGTTCCAAGGATTGTTGTTAGTCAAAAAGCTGTTTCTAAAAAAATAGAAAGAGTGATTCTAGTAGTATTTTAGGACCATTGAGGACTAACAATAGCTAGTATAATAACTCTAACTCTAACGTTATCTATTATACTTATAACTAATCTAGATATGTTTTAGGAAGCTGTAAGTATTAGAAGTACTCTAAATAAGTATAAAAGAATCTAGAAAAAGTAAAAACTCTAGACAAATCAAGAAACCTCTAGAGAATAGTTAATACTATTTAGTAAGAGAAACATTCTAAAACAAAGTCTTCAAAGGAGTTAAGAAAAGAGAGAGCTAAGTCCTAAATATTAAGGATTATAGCCTAAGTAAAGAAGGTGTATTAAGTTATATGTTAATATAAGTAACTCTAAATTAGCCTAAAACAGATGTCTTAGTAACATATACTAGCCTTAGAGATACAGGCTCTAATTACAACTTCCTTAACAATAACTAGGCCTAAAAGAAGGGCTTTATAGCCTTAGTAAAATATAATCAAGAGTTTGTTATATTTTATAGAAGTAAATTTAAAGTACTCTAAGCCTATAATCTATAGGTACTTATTACTAACAATTATAGAGAAACATAATCTTTTAACCTCTGCTTCTATAGGTATAAGAACTAAGGAATCTATACTCTTGTTTTTAGTTTAGAATTTTATAAATCAACTATTACTTAGTATACTAACTATGCTAGAAAACAATAGGCTTATGCTCTAGTATAGCTAGATAACATAGAAATTCTCACTTTAAAGAAGTTTAAAGAGAAGTTAAACAAGAACCTAGACGCTTAGGCTTAGGTCTTGTTTATAAAGAAAGGAGAATGTAATTGTCTTAGACAATAGGCTTTATGTGTTTACAAGAGGTATTAAGTCTCTACATAAACACATAAAGCTTATTGTCTAAGACAATTACATTCTTCTTTCTTTATAAACAAGACCTAAGCCTAAGTGTCTAGGTCCTTGTTTAACTCCTCCTTAAACTTCTTTAAGGTAAGAATTTCTATATTATCTAGCTATACTAGAGCGTATGCTTATTGTTTTCTAGTATAGTTAGTATACTAAGTAATAGTTAATTTATAAAATTCTAAACTAAAAACAAGAGTATAGATTCCTTAGTTCTTATACCTATAGAAGTAGAGGTTAAAAGATTATGTTTCTCTATAATTGTTAGTAACAAGTATCTATAGATTATAGGCTTAGAGTACTTTGAATCTACTCCTATAAAATATAATAAACTCTTGATTACATTTCACTAAAGCTATAAAACCCTTCTTTTAGGCTTAGTTGTTATTAAGGAAGTTGTAATTAGAGCCTATATCTCTAAGGCTAGTATATGTCGCTGAGACACCTGTTTTAGGCTGATTTAGAGTCACTTATATTAACATATAACTTAATATACCTTCTTTACTTAGGCTATAATCCTTGATGTTTAGAACTTAGCTCTCTCTTTTTCTAACTTCTTTAAAGACTTTGTTTTAGAACATTTCTCTTACTAAATAGTGTTAACTATTCTCTAGAGGTTTCTTGATTTATCTAGAGTTTTTGCTTTTTCTAGATTCTTTTGTACTCATTTAGAGTACTTCTAATACTTATAGCTTCCTAAAACGTGCCTAGATTAGCTGCAAGTATAACAGGTAACATTAGAGTTAGAGTTGTTGTACTAGCTATTATTAGTTCTTAATAGTTCTAAAATACTACTAGAATTACTTCTTCTATTTTTTCGGAAATAGTTTTTTTAACTAACAACAATCCTTAGAACTAGATGAACTGTTGTTCTTTAGAGAGAGGTTCTTTGAACTAGAAGTGTCTTTTAATCCTTCTGCCTTAGTTTTACTTCTATTTAGATAGGTAGAATATTCTGCTTTCTAAGCCTTTTTAAGTTATTTCTGTATAGAACTTACTTTATTTCTAGAAAGGATTACAAAAAGTGTCTAGTAGGTTTTATAATTAGTAAGTATAGTATTAAGTGTTTTAATATAGTTACTCTTAGGTTATTTCTCCTAGTCTAATTCTAGAACAACTATTCTGTTATAAAGTTCTAGAACTTTTTCCTAGTCTACTTGTTCAAGGTTGTAAAGTCCCTTAAAGGCTTCTTGAGAGCGTGTTTAAGGCACTAGAATTATGTTAGCTAGATAGGCCTTGAAACTATTCTAGTGAATTTTATATACTAGTAGATCCTGCTTTATTATAGCTTCCTAGGTTTTGTGAGGTTTGTCTCTAAGAGTAGTTACAGCAGTGTTTACTCTAGAGAAGTGTCTGTTGTATGTCTAGGGTTAGGACCTAAAAACTATCTCCTATAATAACATAAATGTTTAATGCTCTTTAAGAGACTTCCTATAATACACTTCTAGTATTTAGACCTTAAGAAGTTTCTCTTAGTCTAATTTGTATTTGAGGACGTTTTAGAGAGGTTTAGGTTAAATAATATCTTCATCTATCTCTAGATCTATTAAGTTCTTAACCTAAGGTATTAGTGTTAATTTATAGATAGATAACGTTATTGTAGTAGTAGTAAATTAGAGATTATCTTATATAAGGCTTTTCTCCTGTTCTAACTAAAGGATACATTAATTAATTTAGTTAATCTTCTCTTACTATCTTCAAAGAGCTTTAACCTTAACATAAAGGAGGTTTTCTCGAGCCTAAGTTACATTAAGTTTAGCATCGCTTAAGTCTGATTCAATTACATAGAGGTTCTCAGCTAGAGTTTTAGTTAAAAGGTTTCTGTAAGAGTTCTATAATAGTTCGCTTATAGAGTTAGAGAAGCTTCCTCTATTGTCAGGTATAACTTGTTTAGGAGTAGTCTAAGCAACGTCTTTGTCAGGTAGTCTTCTAAGTCTTAGAGGCATTTTGCTTATTGTACTACCTCTCTATTAAGTATAGAGAGATTAGCTTGTGAGGTAGATAGTAGGCAATAAGTTAATTTAAATCTTTTTAATTTAGTATAGAACTAATCTCTGCCTCTCCTTAGAGGTACAGAAGAAGTCTCGCTTTATAGAAGCTTCTAAGTCTTAATATTACATTAACTCTGTTAACTCTATAAACTTCATCTACTAGAACTGCTTAATTTCTAATTGATTTATAATAGCAGATGAAGACTTCCTTAGATTAGATGAAAAGTCACATAACCTTATAACCTCGTGACCTCTATATATTATATATAACCTCTCGTCTAATCTAAGGAAGCCTTTATCTGCTATTATAAATCAATTAGGAATTAATTAATTCTAGTAGATAGAGTTAACAAAGTTAATAGAGTCTATGTAATATTAGAGTTTAGGAGCTTCTATAAAGCGAAGCTTCTCCTATACCTCTAAGAAGAAGCAGAGATTAGTTCTGTACTGAATCTAATACTTGTTTACTCTTATATAAGATTTAATTTAACTTATTACCTACTATCTACCTTACAAGTACAGAACTAATCTCTGCTTCTCCTTAGAGGTACAGAAGAAGTCTCGCTTTATAGAAGCTCCTAAACTCTAATATTACATAGACTCTATTAACTCTATTAACTTTATCTACTAGAATTAATTAATTCCTGATTGATTTATAATAGCAGATAAAGGCTTCCTTAGATTAGACAAAAGGTTATATAACCTATAAGGTCTATATATATTACAACTCTACTCTACTCTACTCTACTAATTTCTTATACTGAAAACATACTCTTTTAATAACTATAACACCTATAATAATCTAGTATATATAATTCCAGTACTATCGAATAGCCTTAATATATAATTTATACTCTATTAAAGGCTATATACTTTAAAAGGCAGTTACGTGGTTGCATTGATATTTAGTACTAGAAGGAGGTAAAATCGTGTTTTTCTAAAATTCCAGAGTGTTAATCAGGGTCACTAACAGCTACTATAGCCAGGACGGAAAAAATGTCGGGTTCTGTCCTTTCTAAGTCTAACCTTTTCTTCGCAACTTTGAAAGACTATATAGCAACAACACAATTAAAACAAGTAAGAATTAGTACAATTATTAATCAGTCTAATCAGACTTAGTCTAAATTTTTTCATATTTTTCTAGGTTGTGTATAGTATGAAACTTGCCTTATAGTGCGGGGTGTACGAGTGTAAAAACTAACGTTTTTTCCGTCCCGGCAGAGGGGCCACTCCACAGCGCTCTTACCTCCGAAGTGCTACCACTCAGTTATACAACCTCCTCTCAACCCTCCCCCAAATTGATTTGTTACTGTTTCTAAATAGTATTCGGGTATCTATTGTCTGTCATGCAGCGAGGAAACAAGTATTTCTTCCACTGAGTAACGTTATCCAATACGTTGGTGAGCAACGTTGACTTGTTTTGCTCAACAGAGACACACGACACAAGACACAGCATCGCAATATTGATACCGCGTTACTTGACCGTTTTCAGCATGGCTTTGAGTAGTTATCATTCCCCGCCTCAATTTAGGAAAGCATCTTTCTTAAACAAATGACTTCTCATTTGCCATGAGATTTTTTTCTGGAAATGCTCATTATGGAGAATGATTAGAAGTAGTTTGTTCGAAGGGGGCCGAACACCTGAGAACCACAGCTTTAGGTGTCTTTCGTAATGGCCAAAGGCATATTGTGGTATAAGCACAGCATTATGTGTATCTATGTGATTCCCCTCTACAAGTGTTATGCCAGCTATCTGAAATGCATCAAGGTCAGTCATAAAAGCCGCTTTCTTGCTATGATTATTTTAACGTGCATTCAGATATAATAACTTTATTTTTCGCACTCAGCTTTGAATTGCTGCTAAAGGGAAACATACGAAGTCTAACCTATGGAAAAACCGGGTTAGATGAAGGACTTCGTTGCACAAGAACAACCTTTGCTGACGAATATTTCAGTCTCAGAAACCGAACTCGGTGATACAACATCCCCTTACGACTTATCGATCGCTGTCCCATCATCGTTGCCATGCCCGAATTCGATAAACGAAAAGGTATTGATAAGGAAGATTGATGTACGGGTCCTACCGATGCTTTCCATCATTGCCTTCTCTTCATTTCTTGATCGGTAAGAACTAGTGCAACTACGGATACCATACACTAACGAAAATCAGAGTAAACATTTCCAATACTTTGACTATGAGTCTTCCAAATGATCTCGGGCTCGCTGGGGTTAAGAGAAATGTTGCACTCACGATCTTCTTCGTCCCTTACACCCTCTTTGAGATACCATCGAACATTCTGATGAAGAGATTCAAGCCTAATGTCTGGCGTAAGAATTTTCCACTGCCAAGTCATTGGATAGTACCTATTTTCGTTTAGTGCCAGGGTGTATCTTTTTATTTGGGGTGGTAATGCTTGCCCAAGGCTTTGGTGAGTTAACCAAGTTGCCCCACAATTTGCTAACAATTCAAATACTGACTACATATAACGGTTTGTTGGTAACGAGGTTCTTTCTTGGGCTGGCAGAAGCTGGAGTATACCCAGGAAGTTAGTCGCATCTCCCACCCCCAATAACTCCATTTTTAACAAACTTGCAGGCTACTATCTCATCAGTACTTACTACAACCGAGAAGAGTCTCAAAAACGGTTCACAGCTTACTACTGCTCAACACTTGTGGCGGCAATCTGCGGTAGTCTTCTCACTGGTGCAATTGCAAAGATGGATGGTATTCGAGGTCTTCATAACTGGAGGTGGATTTTCATTCTCGAAGGGATATTTACCATCATTGTCGGCATTTTCTCTCTCTTCCTAGTCGCGGAATTCCCCGAAGATACAAAATGGTTGAATGATGAAGAGAGAAAATTCGGCATTGCTAGGGCTAAATGCACCGACCAGAATGATCAATTCACTCCACGTGTTATTATGGTGTTCTTCAAGGATCCGAAGAACATTCTTGCAGCCATCACTTATTTCTGTAAGTTTTGAATGAAATTTTTGAAGCTTATTGGCATGCTAACCTTTCTCGAGGTGTTGTCACTCCGTTATATTGTAAGTTTCCTAAACACTCTCAAGTCTCGCTGAATTGACCTTTCCCTCCAGCATATGCATACTTCTCACCTACGATTATCAAAACCTTCGGTTACTCGGTCATCCAAATCCAGCTCCATTCTGTACCACCTTTAGCAGCTGCCTTGGTACTCATACTCATCATAGCGTTCCTATCAGATAAAGTTAAACTTCGTTCTCCATTCCTTGCATTCGGAATATCTTTGACGACCTCCGGGCTGGCGATTCTGATGACCACACACCACGACTTTTCAGTACAATACGCAGGGCTCTGTTTAATGTGCATGGGAATTTCCTCATGTATACCATTGGTTATCTGCTGGTACGTTATGAATCTGCAAGGCCATGCTGAAAGAGCTATTGGAACGGCATGGTTGAATAGTGTTGGAAACTGTGGTGCATTTGTTGCAACCTTCTCGTTTCTCGAAACAGAGGCTCCGTATTATCTTACTGGTTACACGATTTGTATGGTTGCGATTTGTCTTTGTGGTGGAACTGCATTTTTATATGGGCTGTTGGTTTGGAGGGAAAACGTTTCGTTGAAGAGGGATGCTGGGGGTGATAAGGCTGTTCAGTACTACTCGTTGTAGAGCTGAGACGGTGTGAGCAAAATTTGCAGAGATTCGAGGGGTACTTTCAAGTAGGCTTTGCTATGTGCATCTGTTGATATGGTGGAACATTGCCATGGTGTCGAGTTTTAAAAATTAACAGACTTATTTTTTGAAGTAAGAGTCCCTATTATAATTCCTCGATCACCTGAACAATGCATAATCAAAGAACATTATTCTGGAGCGTTTAAAACAATGAAGCGGAGACAACAGAGTAGCATAAGATGGTCAATATCATTTGAAATATATTGAGTAAACACTTCTGGTAAGTTTAACCATTTCATTTTATTATACCAAACTTTGGAAATAATATACAGGGATTTTTTAGATACGGATAAATACTCATGCGTCTCTATTGGCTGTTTGGAAGAACAAGAGAACCCTATCCTCACTTAGGTAAGAAAAACCGTGCCGATTTGAGGCACACCGGCTTTTACCTCGATACAACCACGACCATTTGTTGAGAAGCTATAAGACTTGATGTGTTTCTTTGAGACGGCTCTAAGAATCGACTAGAATTTTGATATATTTTTGCGATTTTATTTGTCTTGTAATACGCCGTGACATAGGGTAAAAAGTGAACCTCTGGTAGGGGCCGGTGCCTCAAATACCCTGAAAGGTTTCTTCACGTAAATAATCCCGGTTGCTGACGCGACAAGACTCGACGAACTTGAAAGTATAAAACCACATCTCATGCTCCACGGAATTATATTCAGAGTCATAATGAGCACTCGTAAAATCTATTCTTCTTTGGGACAGAAGGGAGGAGTATCTCTACCCCTAAAGCCGCATTTCAGGACCTCACCTTCGACCTCTTCTAGAAAGCATCCCAAATTTATGAAAATTCCGCAAATATCTTTGTGGTCAGCACTCAAATGTCATCAACCATCGAAGTTTACACCATTTCCTCGATTTTTGTCAACCGGCGTCCCAAAACTAGATAATGAGTACGCACTCCTAGACCGTTCAAGGCTTATTTTGCTGACCATTTTCAATTAAAGTTACACCGCTTCTGACGCCTTCTTTGAAGCCTTATGGGACAGGAGTAATGTTCTTCATTCGTTCAATGGCTATATCTCATACTTAAAAGTCCGGCGTGAAAGCATGCTTCGTAAATTTGGGCTCGGATCACCCAAGTTTGATCGAATCCATGATCAAAGGACAAAGATTCAAGAAGGATAAATTCCCCACAATATACACTTGTCCTAACGAGGTAAGGTTTACATCTGAAACAAATTTCAAACTATAGCTGACCATTTATTGCATGAAGATGGTCGCAGTATCAATGGCTGATGGCTGGGCGCGCGTAACTGGGAACCCCAATGCGTTATTGTTCATGTTGATGTTAGCACACAAGCTATTGGAGCTGCTATGCACAATGCCAATACCGGAAGGGTTCCTGTTCTGATTTTCGCTGGTCTATGTCCGTATACCGAAGAGGAGTTTGAAGGTTCTCGAACTGAGTACCAAAATTGGCTTCAAGATATACCCGACCAGAAAGCAATTGTCAGTTCTTACTGTCGATACACTGGGGACTTTCGAACAGGAAGAGTGGTGAAACAAACTGTTTTCCGCGCAATGCAATTGGCTTCGAGCGATCCAAAAGGCCCCGCGTATCTCACTGGTGCGAGAGAAGTCATGGCTGAGAAATTGAAATTGCCATACACAGTTGATGAAAAGAAGCATGGACCTATTGGACCAGCAGCACTACCTCAAAGTGCAATCGAGACGATAAGCGAAGCTTTGGTCCAGGCCAAAGCACCTCTCATCATCACGGGATATTCAGGAAGAAACTATGCGTGTCCAAAACAACTTATCAAGCTTGCAGAAAATATTCCAGGCTTACGGGTTCTCGATACTGGGGGTTTTGATATGTGTTTCCCAGCAACACATCCAAGTTATGTGGGATTTCGACTCAGCTTCGACCCGGTCACCACTGAGGCAGATGTGATACTTATTTTGGATTGCGATGTTCCCTGGATTCCGTCTAGAAACGCCCCGAAGAAAGATGCGAAGATTTATCATGTCGATATTGATCCTCTGAATTCCACTATAGAGGTTTCATTCTTTCCAGCCGATGGGAGGTGGAAAGCTGACAGCTACACTGCGTTGTCTCAACTCAACCAGCATATTTCGACTACACCAGGTTTGCAAGAATCTCTTAAAGAGGGTTTTGATAAGCAAAGATGGAGGGGTTTGCTTGAAGTACAAGCTGATAAACAGAAATCACTCATGAAGTTTGCCGCTCCATCATCTGATGGGTCTCTAGACATTCATCAAGTTGGCTCAATAATCAAGACCATAGTACCTAAAGATACTGTTTTCGTCATTGAGACTGCAACTTGTGCAATGCCTTTATCAGACCAACTTCAAGTTGACAAACCCGGAGGTTGGATAAACTCTGCTGATGCGGGATTAGGATGGAGTGGCGGCGCAGCTCTTGGGGTCAAGCTCGCTTATGATGCGAGTGGTACTCCAAAGTTTATCTGTCAGATTATTGGAGATGGTACTTATATGTTTACTGTACCAAGCAGTGTTTACTGGATTGCATCCAGGTATGGTATTTCAATTCTGACTATCGTCCTGAATAATAGAGGTACGTGTTTTCAACGAATTCAATTTTCTGAATGGAACACTAAAACTATGTTTTCCATAGGCTGGAATGCGCCACGTCGCTCTCATGAACTAGTTCATTCTAATGGATTAGGAGCCGCAGCGACAAATGATGAATGCACATATCTTTTGACCCACCACCAGACTACGGAGGTATTGCCAGGGCTGCAGCAGGGAGTAATTTTGGGAGGTCGAATGATGGTCTATTCGTGGGCAAAGCAAAGACGGCAAATGAACTCCTAGATTTATTAGAACAAGCAGTCAAATCGGTCGAGAATGGAAAAGGTGCACTTGTCGAGGCCGTCCTCAATGTTGATGGAAAGGGGGATGGCATGGTCTTATTGTAGGATATGTCCACACCACAGTCATGGTACTGCTTCTAGTTTGCGAGTATGATTGAATATTCATCGACAATATACAAGAAGTGAAATTGGTGGTGAAGTTTGGGGAAAGAGAAATGAAGGTGGTTATCCGTAAAACGTGACCAAGCCAAGTCAAAGTTCACGCCAAGCTCCCGAAGGCACTCAATAAAATCATCAACACCTATGTTTCTTTTAATTTCTTCCATTTTCCATGCAAGGTGAGTCAAAGTATTAGCCATGGAAAATACGAAGTGGAATTTTTCATCGAAAAAGCCCTTGCGCCCTTCGAGCCGTGTAATGACAACTTTCACATGACATCACATTACCCCACTTGTGTGATAGGCCAGCTATATAAGAAATAATCTATCAGAGCAATTTGTTCAAAAGTGACTATTGATACCAGAAATTCCCCTAAAACCTCAAATACAATCCTTCCATTTCACAAAAGTCTCAAGCTCATCCATTAAGGGCATCCTTCCTATCGGTTATCAAAAACCTTGAACCCAAAATGTCTTTCCAACCTAAAAACTACAAAATCCTCTCCTTCGACATCTTTGGAACCCTCATCGACTGGGAAAGCGGAATAAACGACGCTCTCCTCCCCCTCCTCGCCAAACTCCCCACTTCATCACCCCATTACCCATCTCAAAATAATGCCTTCACAACCCGGAAATTCATTCTCAGCGCCTATACCGAACTGGAACTTTCCGTTCAAAAAGAACATCCCACCCTATCATATCCCAAAATCCTCGCCTCCGTCTATGAAAAACTCGCTTCCCAACTCTCCATCTCCATTACTGCTGACGAAGCAACACAATTCGGCTCCACGATCGGGACATGGCCCGCCTTCCCAGACACTATAGCCGCGATGCAAGCCCTTTCAAAGCATTACAAACTCATCGTTCTCTCAAACGTAGATCGAGATTCCTTCTCCAAGACCCTAGCCAGGCCCTTGAAAGGAGTGGAATTCGACGCTATCTACACAGCAGAAGACATCGGATCTTACAAACCCGATCTGAGAAATTTCCAATATTTGGTTGATCATGCTAAGGAGAGTTTTGGGGCAGAAAAAAAGGAGATTCTACATGTTGCGCAGAGTATCGCTCATGATCATAAGACTGCTAAGAAATCCGGGTTCGAGCCGACGGTTTGGATCAAGCGACGTCCTGGAGGGGAAGATGCGTTGATGGGTGGTGATTGGGAGGAGGCGAAAAATCATGTAAATTTGGCGGCTACTTTTGGGTCTTTAGGGGAGTTTGCTGAGGCTGTGGAGAAGGAGCTTGTTTAAGGGATTTGGTGGGAGCCAGGGCAATACTAATGGCATTTCTTATGATTCCTTCTGGGCGTCTTATCATCATTTCTAGTCGTCTCATGCTCCTTGCTTTCGAGAACTGTCAACGATATTTGAATGCAATACCCCTAAGTCTACAAGGAAGGTGTAAATTAGCAAACTTTGTTCGCGGGATCTGTTATCGCACTCAACTTGGCGAATACTTAATGAAACGTCCTTTAATTTGAAATTTCCATCATTGCTGTCATCAATCATGACTTTTCGCCCATTTCTTTCATATCACCCTGATGGAAATACCTAGAAACCCCACACATATCCAAACCCACCATACAAAACTCAAACTACAGAAGGATTTCTCTTCTTCTTCCTCTCAATCACCCACCGATACCCTCTCCTCAACATATAAACAGGAATCCACCACTCGCTAGGCACAGTCCTCATACTAGAAGGCTTAAACTCTGCGCAACATCCCGGAGTTCGTATTGCCATTTCCAAAAGCAGGTCTGAGGAGGAAACAGTGTCTCAACTTCCCAGAAATATTTTGCAAGAAGAAGAAATTCAGAGAAGACGCACCCCGAAATCGCTTCCCAAGTAAATTCCAAGGTTCCTGGTCATCCTGCATCTGTGTAATGAGAGCGCCCCTTTTCCTTGAATAGAACATTGTGATCTTATTTGAGAGATGACTCATGTTGAAGACGAACATGTAAGTTGTCCCCACTACAAGAATAGCGGTGATAATGAAGGGGAGTTTGGCGGAGGCTTCGGTGATATTGGGGATTGTCCATAAGGCCTTTGTGTTGTTTATAAGTGGAAAATTTTAGTGAAAATATATAACGAAGGAGAACTTACAGCGCAAAAGGCTAGTGGTAAGTAGAAAATTGAGACATAAGTTAACATTTTGACATTCTCGCCTAGTCGTGTGGCCGCTCGGCTTTCTTGAACTGCGCTTGCATTGAAGAGCTGGTACTAATTAGTTTTATTGAAGGAGACAATATGAGAAGCAGGAGTTACTTACCCCATCTCTTAAAGATTTCACAGTGTCAAGTTTGTTCCTGAATTCCTTTTGCTGGCTCAGCAACTTTTGTTGGAGTCTTGGTACTTTATCTGCTTTTGACTTGAATCCTGCTCCCTTTTTTCTTCCGTTTTCGGACGAAGTGAGATCACTCGGCTTGGTGATACTATTAAAATCAAGATTCCGTGCCAAATAATTTTCTTCTTGAACAAGCAGTAGTTCGAGAACACGATTGTAGAAATCTGAGCATTGGGTGATGTTGTCGCCGATGTTAATTATGAATTCGCTAAGACATCCAATAGCCCAGAAGTACTTTCTCGATCTCGTAAAATTTTCGTCATCGAAAAGCAGGTTATAGTACTGCTTCGGGTTCATGAAATCTTCAACAAGAAGATTTCCAAGATAATGGTCTATTTCGGATCATTTTTTGGAAGCAACAGTGAGTATCTGTAGTAGGAGATGTAGCATTGCCATGATCTTTATTTCATTCAAGTATGTCATACCCCAACTCCGGGGGCCAAAATTGAATAACTTTTCTTCTAGGATAAATGCTAGTAAAGTATATAATGGCAATTAGGTTTTCTGCGCCGGGTTTCCAATACTACCAGAGTCGGTCAGACATATCATCTGAGGTTACATATTAGTTTCCTGCGATTTTGTAGTAGGAACGACATTCTTACACCACGAGCACTTTCACACAAGTAACGCTCACCAGGGCTTCCTTCGAATAGCTCCCCGATCTTCCACTGAGATCCGTAGATTTCAGCGTCTTCCAAGTCTACCAACTCGAAGAATGTAACGCGAAACACAAACGAGTCTCCCCATAGGTTCCAACGATCATCCACGGAGATCCTTTTGCAAGTTATATGTCGGTCAATTAGATTGCAGACCCACTTGCGAGGATCCGTAACACCGCCATACAAGTTTCCTTGACCGAAATATGGACAGTGGAGTTCGCCTTGAGCATCGCGCAAATTAACGCCGGGTAAGCTGGCAAAACTTCTAGTAATTCTGACAGTATAGTTTATAAACCGTTACCTAGCTACAGGAAACAACGAGACTTACATTAAACGATTCCAGGGAGCAGCATGGGTAAAGTAACTGTCATAGTTACGTTGACGCTGGTGTCTTGGTGGTATGCATATCAAATGCCGAAACACTATGCTAGACTTTCTTAAAACAATCAAAAAGCCCGTATCACCCTCGAGGAAAACACCGATGAGCGTACCGTCTATCCGTAAGAATTACATTACTAAGGGATGCATCCCACCCAACTGCGCGGCCCCCAAATGGCAAGTTTTTCGATGTCATCATACTATGGTCGCGGAAATCATAGCAAAGCGCAACGTGATTCCAAGGATCAAGGTCACAGACACAAAATTCTCGTTTTTTTGACTCGTGAAATTTTTCGTTGAAAAGAGCCAAACTCCGCAAAGTGGAAAGGGCTTCATCTTCCAAGGGAAGAAGAGAATCATATCCCAGCTGAAGAGCCAGGCGGCCATCTCCCGGGATAACCCAGAAGTTGCCAATATTTTTCTTAATGAACTCTACTAAAGGTTTGCAATCAAGTTTCTTGTAATAATAAGATGGTACATAGCTCACCCTCCAACCCCCAATTTCAAGTATGCTATGCGCGTGTATGTAACATTCCAGCTTCTCCGTCTACATACAAAGAAAGGCTAAACTCTCCGAGTCAGTTTCCTCTGAAGGAGGTTCTGGGGGAAGATCAAGCTCGGAACTAGGTGATGTGGGTCTGGACCCTGGAAGCGGGATGTCTGAGTATTGCCTTAGCAATATCTGATAAAAGCGATGTGGTTAACACTCCAATGAAGTCCTGTCCGGCGCAAGTCTTTTCATACCACCTTCGACATTCTGAGGGAGGACCTGGAAATGGGCCATCAGGGACGGTCGGCGGCCAATTTCTCGTTTATTGATCGAAGAAGATTCAACATCTCGTCAGAGACCTTGATGGAACATCCATCTTTGGGCTCCCTCAAAGTTGCAGAGTTATTGATTTCAGATCCCATCGCTCAAACAGCAGTCACCTAAACAAGACGACAATTGAGAATAGCAAAGGTACAGACACTAGCGTTGATAGAGAAGAGGCTGAAAGATGTGAGTGAGGTCGACAAACGTACTCGGCAGGACTAACCCAGGCATTTCATTTCGCCGTGTAACAACAATATGTGCGAGACGACGCCAAACAAATGCGAGGCTGGAAGCAGCTTCCTATTTTGGCCACTTCAACTTGCCAGGCATCGCGTTATATTGAAACTAGGAAGACAAGCGCGAAAAGTCATTGGTACCACATACCACCAACTTCTGCTACTCTTACCTCTGGAGCACACTTGTGCTTGGAGAGTTGAAGCTGTTTTGGCACTCCACCGTTGTGATAGTTGGAAGAAATCAACAGATGGATCAAAGCAGCAACCCACTCAAGAGTGCGTTCATAAGTGACAGTGGAGAAGAGCTTGAGTAATGAGACATGTCTGCCTGCTGGTACTGTGTACTTTATCGGGTTCCGGTGTGTTTGGTGGTCGAAGGAACAGCGTTCTTGCCCGAAAATAGACCGAGGTCGCAAAAAGTCTCAATAATCTAACACAACCAACCAACATCAAATGAAGATCCAACGGCCGGCAAGAGAACAGCTGTATTGCATCGAAGCAATTCGAATATGCCATGGCCAGTATCTCTATCAGACGATCAACTCGAGGCGGCCGTATCGAATGCTAAAGACTGGCAATTAACACACGACTCCTTGCTGAAGCACTCAATGTCGAGAAGGAGCATTCGAGCATCGCATCTCCCGTTGGAGTCTCACTCTATCCTACTCTCTTCCCCAGAGCTCTATTCGAATCGGCTCTTCGCATGCAGAGTATTTTTAACAGACTCTATGCCGCGGTGGCTTGCGACGAAGAATGGCTCCACAGCACCCTCCACGAGTTGATCAAGGACGATCCTCTGACGCGGTCATTGTGGACAATACATCAGGAGGTAAAGAAGGCGGGCTACACACAAGATTATGCGGCAGGGATATTCCGGTCGGACTATATGCTTCACCAGTCTCCTGCGGACAATTTGCAGCTCAAACAAGTCGAGTTCAACACGATATCGTATGCTGGGGAGTACATAGTGAGAAGGCCTCGCAATTGCATCGATACCTTCTCCAAAATGGATCCTATGAGCCACACCAGTTGTCCCCAGGCTCTCTCAAGCCATCCATTTCAGATATGCCCTCAAGCAATACTCTGCTGTCTTTGGCCGCGGGCTTAACTGCCATGCACAAAGCTTATGGGAATGGAAAGAGTTCTGGTGTTGCTCATACGGGTATCTTGATGGTCGTTCAACCCAACAATTTCAACATTGCGGACGAACGGCCAATCGAATACGGTCTTTGGGACGAATCTGTCCCTATATATCGTGTTGAGTTTGGCGAGGAAGTCCTCGCCCATACCTCACTTTCTCCTTCTCGAGAATTGTTATACCATCCCCCCGCAAGACCATCGCATCTTGGACCTGTTGAGATTAGTCTTGTTTATTTCCATTCTGGGTTTGAGGTAGAGGAATACACTCCAATTGGCTATAAATGCCGGTTGCAGCTGGAACTTTCGACTGCTATCAAGTGTCCCTCTGTACCCTCCCATCTCACTACTTTCAAAAAAGTTCAAAAAGCTTTGGCCGAGCCACGAACTCTGGATCGATTCATCTCCCCTGAAGAAGCTGCCCTTGTGGAAGTCACTTTTACTCATATGTATCCCATGGACGAATCAGAGGCAGGACTCAAAGCTATATCTTTAGCTTTGAATCCACAGACCGCTCGAGACCATGTCTTGAAGCCATCTCTAGAAGGAGGTGGGCACAATATATACGGAAAAGATATCTGCTCATTTCTTGCTAAAACCCCCCAAGAATCATGGAAATTATATATCCTCATGGAGAAAATCCAACCCCCTCTTTTTTGCAATGTTTTACTTTCTCCCACCGAACCTTACAGCGGACCAGTCGTCTCAGAGCTTGGCGTGTTTGGAGTTTGTTATTGGAAGCAATCAAAAACTGGAAATGAGAAGGTTGCAATTATCGAACATGAAGAGCCTCCGTGTTGGTCGTTCAAAACGAAGGGTGCAAGCGTGAACGAGATGTCTGTGGTGAAAGGATATGGTTGTTTTGATAGTCCGTTGCTGGTGGATGAGGAAACTTTGACTACATTGTATTCGAAATTAAGCATAGTATAAGACTTCAATGACACGAATCTGAATGCTCTTCAAGTTTGGCTATTCTTTAATGATTTTTGATCGAAATCTTACCTCGGCATCCCCTCAATAGGCTTTCCGGGTTTACCGTTTGGAGATACCCCTGCCTTAACCTGCTGACACCAACCAACTGACGGGTATTAAAGTTATTAAAATCTCATCTCATATTTAAGTGCGATTATTTGGTTACTCTTCACTTGTATTCCAGTGCAATCTTAATCTCCATGCTTTTCAAGCAGACCTGATTCCGAAGAGTAAAATAAAGCCCAGAAACATCACCATGGTACATCTCACTGCTTAGTTCATACTACAAGACTGACTCTCTCTCGGGCATCCCAACAACCAGAAAATGGGTATCTAAGACCAACTACCATCCACGATCGCCAACAACTCGGTAAAGGCACGACTTTCCTCCCCGGGAAAAAAGATCCCTCGGTAGCTCATCTAATCGACCATGTTATCGAACACGGATATGTGATCCTCCCATCCATCTTCACAAAAGCCCAAGTCGACGCAGCAAATGCCGAGCTTGCACGTCTCCAAACATTGGATACATCAGGACCGGCAGCTAAAGGGGGAAGAAATCCATTCGAAGGCTTCAAAACTAGCAGGATATACGCTCTTGCAGATAAGAGTCGTGTATTCGATTGTTTCCCAATCCACGAGACGATTTTGAAATTGAATGACTATTTCTTGCAGCCGAATTATCTTTTGACTAGCTGGCATTCGGTGGATGTTGGACCGGGGTCGAAGAGGCAGGAGGTGCATACTGATGATGGATTGATACATTTGCCTAGACCCAGACCTTTGATGGGTATTGTATGTTTCCATTCTCTCAAGCTTGAATCGAGTAGTTACCGATTTTTATGAAGGGAACTATGGTGTCCCTCGACAATTTCACCTCCACCAACGGCGCAACAACACTCATTCCCGGTTCCCACCTCTGGTCCGATGACCAAAAGCCCACTCGTTCACAAATGATACCAGCCATCATGCCCTCCGGCTCCACCATCTACTTTTTGAATACTCTCTGGCATAGTGGTGGAGAAAACACAACTAATAGCACCAGAAGAAGTTTCACTATCCAGTATTGTCAGCCTTGGATTAGACCTACGGAGAATATGACTGTTTCTGTTGGATGGGAGAAATTGGATGAGATCCCGAAGAGGTTGTTGAGTTTGTTGGGCTTCAATACCCATGATTTTATGGGATATGTGGATGGGAGGAGTCCTAGGGCCGGGGTGGAGATTAGGAAGAGAAGATTGATTGAGTGGGCTTTAGAAAAAGAGAAGGAGAAGGAGAAGGAGAAGGAGAGGGTTGGGAGTTCAAAGTTGTGATGGACGATGTAGTAAATGGTTGAAAAGGGGGGTTTTTTCTTGGAAGACATATCGGCTTGTGAAATTCAGTTTACATCTCTCTTGAAGTCAAACATTCCCTAGATTTTACTCGCATCGTAAACGGAGTCCCGAACCACTTTTCCCTTCTACAATTGTGCCATGGTATCCGGGAGAATGAAAATAATATTCTAATGTTTTAGGCAACTTGATTTTCATAGACCTTTGAACCGTAGAGTAGAGATATTATACTCTTGAATAGCTAGGAAACGTGGCATGGTGGACTGATAGTGGATACTTGACGGAAAGGGGGCGGCAGCTCTAAAGGCGGTAAGCCCAAAACGATGGGCAAAATCGCGGGGTTAGGGGAAATTCTTGTCCCTCCAAACTGACTCACTTCACAACATACAAAACAACACAACCTTTACCAATCGACAGAATCACAATTTCCAAATATAGAAATACTCTAGCAGATATGCCAAAAGTATACCTACTCGACTATGTCGCCGGCAACGTGCGCAGTTTAGCAAATGCCATTGAGAAAGTGGGATACAAGATTGACTGGATCAAAACGCCCGAGGATGTTGAGAAAGCAGATGTGAGTCAATTCAATAATTATATAGGCCAATTGTCTTTGGAGCCACATCTTTCAATGTCCTAAGCTAATAACATTCTTGTTTTGTAGAAACTCATCCTCCCAGGCGTGGGTCATTTCGGCCACTGCATGACCCAATTCGACAAAGCAGGCTACCTCCCCGCAATCCGAAAGCACATCGAATCTGGCAAACCCTTCATGGCAATCTGCGTCGGACTGCAAGTCCTTTTCGAAGGATCAACTGAAAGCCCCACCATCCCCGGTCTTGGTTGCATAAAAGGGCATCTCAATCGCTTCAACGATTCCTCGAAATCGGTCCCTCATATTGGTTGGAATAGCGCGAATACAAGTGATAAACAGGTTTATGGACTACGACCGAGCTCGAAATATTACTATGTTCATTCGTATAAGGTTCCTTATGTGAAGGGGGAGTTGGAGGCCCAAGGATGGACTGTTGCTACTGCGAGATATGGGGATGAGGAGTTTGTAGGTGCTGTTGCGAAGGGAAATATTTTGGCGACGCAGTTTCATCCTGAGAAGAGTGGTGTTGCGGGATTACGGGTTCTAAAAGCCTTCCTAGATGGGGAATCAGAAAGTGGTGTGGCCGGATTAAAAGCTGTGGAAGAAGGTCTGACGAGGAGAGTTATTGCTTGTTTGGATGTGAGAACGAATGATCAAGGGGATCTTGTTGTTACAAAGGGCGATCAATATGATGTCCGAGAAAAGGGAGAAGGTGGTAATGTTAGGAATCTGGGGAAGCCAGTGGAGATGGCGAGGAAATATTATGAGCAGGGAGCGGATGAGGTTACGTTTTTGAATATTACCAGTTTTCGGGATTGTCCGTTGGCTGATTTACCGATGTTGGAGATTTTACGGAGGACATCCGAGACGGTTTTTGTGCCTTTGACGATTGGTGGTGGGATAAGGGATACGACTGATACGGATGGGACGAAGGTTTCTGCTTTGGAAATTGCGACGATGTACTTCAAGAGTGGCGCGGATAAGGTCTCGATAGGCTCGGATGCTGTTACTGCTGCTGAAGAGTATTATGCTGCTGGCAAGAAATTATCTGGAAAGACGGCTATTGAGCAGATATCTCAAGCTTATGGTAACCAAGCAGTGGTTGTCAGCGTTGACCCAAAACGAGTCTATGTCTCCAATCCTTCAGAAACAAAACACAACACTATTACCACCAGCATACCCGGACCAAATGGAGAAACATCATGTTGGTACGCATGCACTATCAAAGGCGGACGCGAAACGAGAGACATGGACGTCGTCGAGCTCACACAGGCTGTTGAAGCAATGGGAACTGGAGAAATATTACTGAATTGCATCGATAAAGATGGAACAAACAGTGGGTTCGATCTCGAGTTGATAAACCAGGTTAAAGGAGCTGTTTCAATACCCGTTATTGCATCCAGTGGTGCTGGAAACCCGGGCCATTTTGAGGAGGTGTTTGATAAGACGAGAACGGATGCTGCACTTGGAGCGGGCATGTTTCACCGAGGGGAGTACACGGTTAAAGATGTTAAGGAGTTTTTAGAAGGAAAGGGATTGTTGGTAAGGAGGTTTGAGAGTGAGATATAGATTTGGTTGGAAGCGAGCAAAAAATCATCTTGAAGCCTTTGATTCCAAACATATATTTGAAGTGGGGATTTTCCGTCTCGTATATCTTACATGGCACCAACTCCATGTCGTTCCATCTCTTCAGCCCCTCCTTCTCTCCTTTTCTAATTTCGTTTCCTGCCCTGCTCTCTCTCTTCTAGGAATAACATTGTGTCCTTCAAATCAACACTTTAGCCTTCATCTCATCATAACTAATAAAAATATAACTCACCTCCTCCATGATCTTTTCTTTTTTCTCCGTCGCTTATGAGGGAAAATATCCTTGTGTTGTCTTTCCACAGGGAATTGAGGAATAGTAGCATTGTGGGAGTATGATGTGGGTTGGGTTAAGGTTGTATTAGATGACTGGGTTGATGAGTCGAGTTGGGTTGGGATGGGTTGGTGAGTTGAAATGAGGTCGGGGGTCCAAGGGAAGGGTCTTAGGAATGTAAGATTGTTTAGGAATTTATTTTCCTCATTCCACTTCTCCCCTTCAATTTTAAATCATTAAAATCGAAAAGATAAAGAGATTAATTTGAAGTGGAGATTTTTCGTTTATCTTCCATAACACCAGCTCTAAGTCCATATTATATCTTCTCCTCCCTCTCCCTGTTTCTCGCCTCATTTCCTAACTCGGTCATTCTCTTCTAAACCTTGCTTACCTCCCCTTTTACATTTCATATCTGTAAGTTCTTGAACTAAGAACTTGAGCTTTCATCCCACTATAATACGCAAACATACCACTCACCTCTACCACTCGCTGGCCCAACTTCACTTCTACTCCCATCGGGAAAACTCATAGCCCGATTAATCGACACTTCATTACGCGTTTAAGTCTTCTGTTCTTTATTACGTGTTAGGAAATATACTCCTAATGAAGGATACGCTGCTAATATTGTAAAGATAAGGGAAAGAGAGAATAGTTTTTAGGATTTTAGTGTCATTTTGGATTGAGGAGAGTTGTGGTTGAAAGATGGAATGGTTGATGTAAGGTTTTGACCGTTTGTAGGCTCGGGTGGGGTTAAATAGGCCTTAGGAATGCAAGACTAGTGTTTTGTTATTGACGGGAAACACGCCACGCTTACTTACACCCTTACTCATTTGATATAAATCCAACTTATACAGTTGAAAACGAGATTTTCGCCGGGTTAAGGACGTAAGAGAGGAAGAATTGGATTTTCTCTTTTGGATGATGGAACTATTGATCAATGTTTAAATTGAGATGGCCTCCCGGTAGACAAAAAAGTTAGCACCATAATCAGTGCTTAAAGTCTTGGCATAGCCGGAACACTAAAACACCCCCTTTTCACACCCCTTCTATTCACTACTACTACCCACAATGGCTAAAGGTAAAGACGGAAAAGGGCGTAATCGCTAGACTGATAAAAGACCTCGTACTCCTGAACCTACAGACCACACAGGCTCGACAATATGGCCTGTAAAGAAGTAGAAGCAACACGAGACACCCACTAAGTCTTCTGTTTAGAACGTAGTTATCTTTTCGGACTTTTAGATTGCAAGAGGGCTTAGACCTAATAGGGGGAATGATATGTCACTTTGGGAGAGTAGCCTAGTGGACTGCTGGACTGGCGGGTTTTTAAATCTCTTCTGGTTACGGTCAGCTACTAAGAGGCAGTTTTGAAATTGTTGAAGAGGGTTGAGTTTCGGTCGTTCTCTCTTGCTACCACCTACGGAAAGGTCAAAATACCATTTTTCAGATTCCCAGAGCATAAAAGAGGCAATTCCTTCTTCTTAGTTTACTGGTTTTGTTAGTTTGCCCTGCCAACAACACAACCCCTTCTTCAAAGCAGTTTCCCATACCTGCCCATGGTTTACGCATCAAATAAATAGGAAGCCTTACAAAGGTACTTATCAAGAGTATGGATTTCTATTTATACAATTCGTTAATCCCGCCATAAGAAACTCAAAGCCCGAATTTTCCCCTCAGATTTCCATTTACCCAACCCTTAACATCCAACGTCTCAGTATTCTTCCTAGCATTCCAAGTCTTTTCCTCCTCCCAACTAACCCCATCTCCTTTGGCGAAAACAACACGATACCTCTTAATATTATCCTCCTTATCCGCGTCTAAGTCCTCCTTTAACTTCTCCACACTCCACACCTCCCTCTTGACTTTCAATCCAACATCCCATTTCGAAATTTCAGATTCCACAACCTCTGCTATCCTCCCATAACTTACTGTCTCGCCAGCTGTATAGAGAATCTGATTTTCCACTTCCTTCTCGTCGTCAAAGAAGAGAATATTAGCAGTAAGCTTCCCAATATCCCTCGGCGTTGTAACAGTAACGTTATTCTCCCACCCCCCAAGAGCTCTCACCAAAACCTCATCATCTCTCTTAACAACCACCCCAAAAATCTCTTCAAACAGAAAACTCGTAAATATCCCCGTACTGATAATAATCCATTTCGTCCCCTTCCCTTCGTTCTCTCTCACATGATCTTGTAGCAGCTCCCTAATAACCAACTGCTCATCCCAAACAGGCTGCTCACTACCCCAACCCACGGCTTCATAATCAACACCAAATTGCCAAGGCACATATAATTCTACTCCGGCTTCTAGTACCGCTTTGGTGATTTTGACTTGTAAACCTCCTTCTGGCGACGCGAATCCTAGGGCGGAGATTACGGTGTCGAAGGGTTTGAAGACGATGGCTAGTTCTAATAAAGAGAGAGTGAGGATATCGGCTGGGAGGAATTGAATTCCTTGGGACTTTAGATGGTTGAGTTGGGAAGCTTTGGAGGGGGATGGCGAGGTGAGAGTTGAGGGGCGGAGGAGGACTGTTAGTTTTGTTGAAGGGCTTTTTGTGGTGGTGAGGGGGTGGAGAATTGCTGTGCCTAGTTCGCCTAGGCCGAGGAGGAGGATAGATTTTGGGGATGGCATTTTGTTTTTGGGGCGTGCCGAAAGCTTGAGGCGTAATGGGAAGTGGTGATGGTATTATTAGGAGATCTTATATCAAGGAATCTTGACATCAACCCAGAATAGCCAAGACAGATAAACTGGAGTCGAACCACTTTTCGAAAGTAGTTTCGGACTTAGTAGTCATAGTGATCGGATATTATTACAAATACAATACTCACGTGAAATTAGACCAATAGCGTTGACTTAGTACCTATAGAAGTTGGCAGTTGGCAGGAAATGAAGCAACTTGAATTGATATGGAAGGAAAAAAGTTATCATTCTTTTGGAAAAATTCCGGCCCTGTTTCAACAGGTTGACGAAACCGGTAGCTGACCACAAGGTCTGTCGATACAATAGCAGTGTGTTCAAAATGCCATTTATTACTAAATTGAGGGCATCAAAAAGAGCGAGACCAAGGTAACGTTCGCAATTGCCTCAATTTCTGACTGAAGAACAACTCGCTTCACGCGGATCACTTCGTAGAACGAGCAAAATTGAGAGCCATGTACAGGATTGATGTTTCAAGATATACTGGGGAATTCTTCAATAAAATGAGTAGCATCATTGACCATTCTCAAAGGCCCAATGACACTGATGACATAAATGCGACGAAGCACCACTTGATAGGTGGGTGTAGTAGAGAGATAAAATCCACATCGAAAGACCACTGTCCGGTCCAGATTCGACGATTCAGCCCAAGAAGGAAAAGAGTCGATTTTAAATTGCCCAAGACTGCCCCAAGAACAAAACCAACAAAATGAATGAGTACTTCTTTTCGACAACAACTTTGAAATCGACAGCATTTTCAAAATAAATGAATGAATATACAATGAAGAAACAAGACAGCTTGGAAAGAAGGGGGTAGCGTGATGAACAAAAGAGTAACCTCCTCTTCCAAAGACACCCCCAGCCCATCGCTTGTCCGGAGGCTGTCATTTTTGTGATGAGAAAGCAACAAGAGGAAGTATTTGATCACAATTTATAGAGCAAGAAGCTCTAGAATGCTGATTTTCCTGCCTTTATACGAACAACTTCAGGAAATTGAGATATCCATTTTAAAGTTCATAGCGAAACAAGAAAAAAGAGCACATGGGAAATGACACAAGCTAGAAATGAATCTCCAAGTAAAATCTTATCCACTGACTGGCATGAGTTATCTAAAACGTGGTTTACACCAAAGACAACAGCGGTATTGGGGTATCACTTTCTGACAGAATTAGTAGGACAGCTTTTCAAGATCTATCAAGCCATTGGCAGGCTGCAAATACGTTAGCAAATATGTAAAAACTGAAGAAAAAGACAACATACCGGTATGAACTGCCTCAGTTTAACACCCGCCTGCTTGAAAACATCTGCTGTCTCCCCATCCATACTATAACCTTGACTATACACAACCTCACTAATACCAACTTGCGCAATCTTGATACTGCAGGTCAAGCAGGGACAAGTATCGCAATACAAAATAGCACCCTCTCTGATTCTTTCTCTTCCTGCTTCCAGCAGCGCATTCTCCTCTGCATGAAGGCATAAACACGTTCCCAAACCAACACCAGACCCGAGCCCCTCGTTGCAGCGAGGACAGCCCCCATCTCCGCAGTTCTTCAGACCTCTTGGTGTTCCATTGTAACCCGTACTGATGACTCGTTTTTCTCGAACCAGCACGCATCCAACTCGACGCTTCATGCAATTACTCCTTTGTGCAGCAAGCGAAGCCAACTGCATGAAATATTGGTCCCAACTCGGGCGTAAACGATCCTCATTTGTCAAGTCTAGCTTTCCCAAGGTTGCATAGAGATGTGCCAAGTTGCTGGAAGTGTTTAACAGTCGTATCGTCGCTCGAGAGATGAGAGGGAGGAGGCCAGCATCGGGGTTATAGAGGTGTTCGTCTGATTTGAGGAGGAAGTCTTCGAGGGACAGAGGTTCGGCAGTGGAATGGGTGGTTTGCAGACGGGCATTGCACCGTTTCCAGCGCACACTGACTGGGGCATCGACACTGACGAGAATGAAGAATGGTCGGCGGAGGAGTTTGTCGAGTATGGGTTCGGTGTGGATGTCGGTTGTTACCCAGCGTTCGCGCCATCGTTTGGTGACAAAGTCGAGGAGATCCTCGGTGGTATTGAAAACGTGCTTGTTTTCGTTGGGCTCTTCGTATTGTGGAATTGTTCGCAGAGATAATTCGTGGCCCTCTGTCTTGGGCTCTGCCTTGACATTTATTCCATTTTCCACTGGTGATGCTCTATTTCCATTCTCCACCACCTTATCCGGTCGAAGGTAAAGGTGTGTGAATCCATAATGTTCGGCAAGGTATGTCGCAACAGTACTTTTCCCCGCGCAAATACCGCCACAAAGGCCGATCAACATGACTCCGTATAGGGTATGGTTGATGTGGTGTTGTCTCCTGAGTTCGAGGTCTAACAAAAATATAGTGAAAGGAACTTGGCCCAATTTTGGGTCCAAACTAAACTTCTTGTGAATTGCGATCTGGAAGTCGCATAGCAGCCTTGTCAGACGCGTTGCAGGGAATCCGGCTTATTTTCGGGTGTGAATGTTTGTAGGCTGGAAATACAAACCCCCACCTGACCAAGCTCCATGACTGTTTTGCCTCGTCTACCTACCCTAACTCCCTTCTGATCTTATATATTCAGACTTACTTTCTCTCCGCCTCAGAGTCCTGTCCTTTTTTCTGCACATACATCCTACCTGTGTTGCGAATACCTTCATATCTTCTCCAACCTCAGACTCTTGGTTTTGCTTCCGCGGCACCCCACCCCATCGGAATCAACCCCGCCGCCCTTGCTCCCAGGCAACTACACCACAACACCATTTCAAATCGAGATATAGCTGCATCCGCTTTGCGTTGCCAATATGGCTTTGAAATTTGCGCCCTTTGGCTCCGAGATAGATCTTCCCTTTTACACAGCTCTGTCGCAATCTAAAATTGATCATGACAAACTCGACGACTCGGCCCGGACCGTCATAGGCTTATATGAGCCGCGGATTGTCAGCCCAGAAGATAGCTGCCGGATGAGAGTCCTTGGGAATGCCCTGACAAGTGATGAGTAAGTTATGATTTGCAATATTTCTCATTTGAAGGTTTTACTAACTACTAAGTGTTCCACCAAACCACATACGTGCCGAGGGCAAAATCAAGAATCTAAACACCATTGAGGATTTTAAGAATATCGATAAGACGGCCATACTGCAGACAGCTGCCAAACAGGTGCGAGTGGTAACCTCTTACAGTTGGACTAAGCTAATATTTTTAGATTTGGGACGCCATTAATGATGGGACCATTTACTCTATTCCGTCCCTACTTTCTTCATTTTCTGTTCTTTCTTTTGCCAACTTGAAAAAGTATACCTTCACATATTGGTTTGCTTTTCCGGCGCTCCATTCCGATCCTGTCTGGAAGATGTCCGATGTTCAACCCACTCAACTTACCGGGAAAGACACCACGGATTTGGTGGAAGAAGTTGGCACTTGGAAATACGGAACCGACAATAGAGAGCACGGCTTCTTTTTGGCGAAGAGAATTCCTCACATTTCGCATGAGGCGGGTACTGAAGGTCCCCCAACTCCAGGTACTCCGGGGACTGGTCTCTCTTATAAATGGGCGATCGGGTCTTTGCGACAATTTGAAAGCGGCTTCTTCCGGGGAGTAGACCCAGAGAATCAATTCGTGGCTTTTGTTGACCCATCTACATATCCTGAGAATCCAGGCTGGATGCTGAGAAATCTTTTGGTTCTTATTAAACGACGGTTCAAGCTTGACAAGGTGCAGATCTTGAGCTATCGGGATGCCCACAGTCAACGACACCAGGCACGAAGTCGAGTCTTTTTGCTGGAGACTCAGCCAGGAGAATCCGAAATGAAAGTGATGCCTCGAGTTACTGGATGGGAGCGTAATAGTATTGGAAAATTAAGCGCAAAGGTGACAAGCCTTGCCCAATATATGGACCCAATCCAGTTAGCAGACCAGGCCGTGGATTTGAATCTAAAGCTCATGAAGTGGCGAATCGCTCCGGATCTCAATCTTGAAAAGATCAAGGAAACCAAATGTCTTCTACTTGGAGCTGGGACTCTCGGCTCTTATGTTTCTCGTGCACTTATGGCATGGGGAGTACGAAAGATCACATTTGTTGATAATGCAACTGTATCATATTCAAACCCAGTCCGTCAGCCTCTATTCGACCATAAAGACGCAGCAGACGGGGCCAAAAAAGCATACAGAGCTGCGGAGGCTCTTCAAGAGATTTATCCAAATGTTGATAGTACGGGTCATATGCTTAATGTCCCCATGCTTGGCCATCCGGTGGAGGACGAAGCTAATATCCGAATGGATTTTGAGACGCTACAAAAGCTCATTGAAGATCACGATGTCGTGTTTCTTCTGATGGATACTCGTGAGAGTCGCTGGCTTCCTACAGTAATGGGGAAATCTGCTGGGAAAATTGTCATGAACGCTGCATTGGGATTCGATACCTATGTAGTTATGAGACATGGAGTCACAGCTTCGGATGGTGGCCCAGCAGCTTTGGGGTGTTACTTTTGCAACGATGTTGTTGCTCCAGGTGATGTGCGCATTCCTCCCCATATATTGTGAACTTGCTTGTGCTGATATTTCCAATCTAGTCCGTGAAGGATCAAACGCTCGACCAGCAATGTACTGTCACTCGTCCAGGAGTTGCAGCTATGGCATCCAACCTATTGGTTGAAGTCTTGGTATCCCTGTTACAACATCCTAAGGGCGCGGAAGCACCAGCTCCTGTAGCCATTGTGAACAATTCTACAGCTTCCATCGACTACGAAAGAGATCCTTCCGAGCATCCATTAGGCATTATTCCACATCAAATTCGAGGATTTCTCTCCACTTTCCAGAACAAAATCATAAGCGGACAATCTTACGATTGCTGTTCTGCATGCTCCCCCAAGATAGTAAACGAGTACAACCGAAATGGATGGGAATTCGTCAAGCGTGCGTTGTCAGATGCCAATTATGTCACGGAACTTAGTGGTTTGGCAGAGGTACAACGAGCCGCTGAGGCTGCCGCCGATAATCTCGACTGGGATAGTGAGCCGGAAATCGGAGAGGACGAGGGTGAAGGCGAATTACTCTGATTTGTGGCATGATTTGTACGATGATTATGAACTGGGATTTAGGTTTGATGGCGTTGAGGGGACATGAAGAGGGCGTCAATGGGTGTGCGGTGGGAGGTGGTAAATGTCCGGGCTAGCCTAGATGTATTAACCTATGAATTATGATAGACTCTACCTACATAAAACATGACCAAAAGTATTTCTCGTGCAAGTAACCCACAGCTTACTCGCCAAGTTCACAGCTTACTCAAGAGTAACTCATAGCTTACTCAAAGCTCAAAAAGGGAGGCCTGTCAGGTGACAGGCCATCCCAATATGGACTAGCATTATCTGTCTCCACTTTTAAAGCTCCAATAAACGGGACGGGAAGCTTGTCAAAAAGTTACAGCGACAATTTGAAGCTCCAACCTCCAGGTCCATCCACTTGCCCCTCATGAAATAATTTCGTAAGTCTACATTTGCGATACTCCCTAATCATATAGCTACTAACTTAGCCCGCAGTCGTTTTTATTCTCTATACATAATACCTACCTGCGACAATGCGTTCTCAATTGACTCGCAGCGTCTTCCGGCGACTCCTTTCCAACGAAGGCCTCACATTTCCTTGCCCGTCCCAGTCAACATTACATCTGCGATCCAGACCTTCACGACATGTCTTTCCTATACTCAGACGTCCGCAGAGGAGGACTTTCTTCGGGCTGTCGGGACCCGCGCCTCGGAAACCAAAAGAGCCAGTTCTCGATCCCGGGTTCGAAAAGTTGGCTGAATTCTCGAAAATGCGAAATCTAGGTACTAGGCCGCCTCCATCTTACGAATTGGTAGAAGCCTGGGAACGATTTTTTCTATACAAATTGCAGACGAAACAGCCCGTCAATTCCCTCCAAGCGATGCATGTCTTGAAGGTCTTCGAATATTTAAAAGATGAAAGGGAGCATACCGGTTCATACGTCCTTACACAAGAGCACGCCGACAAATGCCTTAGAGCTTTGTCCCTCCTGCCGGAAGACTGTGCTAAGCATATCGAGGTTGCAAAAGTTGTTTTCATAGAGCTGGTAAAAAGAGGAGGGGACAAAGGTGCTAGTTGGATTTTCCCAGTTCTGGTCGATATTCTGTGCGCTGGTGGAGAGACAGCAATTGCAAAAAAAATGACTCTAGAGATGGATCAAACATCGCCAAAGGTCTTGTTGACAATTGCTGGGGGATTTGACAAGGAGAATAACGAAACGGAGCTGTGCAAGCTTGCTGAAAGACTCGAAGAGGTGGGAGGCAACACATTTAGGTCAATGGCGATAAGAATGATCCAGTTTTATGCTTCTCGAAATGATATGGCAGCTACGATCGAATGGGTTTCAAAGATGGACGAGAATTATCGCCTACCAGGAGTTAGTTTGGGCATGGTATTGGATACATGTATGCGAAACAACGAGTTGGAGTGGTGCAAAGAATATTTCCGCTCGATCATTGATAATGGCCCTACGAAACCACAATGGGACGTTGTCCTTCAATGGGCATCTGGGGCCCTTGGAAAGGGCGTGGAAGACGTGGAACGCATGATGAAAATAATGAGCCAACAAGAGGACAACAATGGGCGCCTTTGCACACCGGACATCACTACCATCAATGGACTTCTTAAGCGTGCCATATCAAATGGGGATTCATATCTTGCTGAACGATATATAGCACTTGGGGCGAAGAACAACATATACCCAAATGCTCAGACATATATACTCCAGATCAACTACCGATTGGATGCAGGAGATCTCTCCGGATCTCAGGTAGCTTACAACTCACTTCAATCTGAAGAGATTGTTGATGACGAGGATTTGCCAGTTATCAATCGTTATTTGCGCGAACTCTGCTTGAGACCGAATACATACGATCAAATAAATTCGATTTTATCAGATCTGGAATCTAGGAAAACTCACCTGGAAGCGGAAACGACATCGGCAATTGCGCTCATGTACATGAAGCGTGAAGAAACGCAAGATGTCTTTGACATTCTACAAACCAATGCATACCACTATACGATCCCAGAGAGGGCCAGCATCCTGGAGAAATTTGTCGAATTTTGCATGGATAGAAACAACAACAATTCTAAAGCCTGGGACTCATATCAAGTACTTCGACAAATATTTGATGAAGCAGATTCAAAATTACGTACAAAGTTAATGATTGAGTTCTTCGGACGAGGTCGATCCGATATGGCATGTTACGTATTTGGACACATGCGCCAACACGCCCACCTGGACCGTAAACCCAAACTAGAAACATACATCGCATGTTTCGAAGGCATCGCCAGCTGCGAAGACGCTGAGTCACTCGAAATGGTGCACAACATGTTCAAAATGGACTCTTCCATCGAACCCAACACCCAACTTTACAATTCTCTCATGTTGGCGTATCTCTCAACCGGTAATGGAGACCGCGCTCTGGATTTCTGGGACGATATTACGAATTCTACTGAAGGTCCTTCATACAGGAGTCTAGAGATCGTCTTCCGGGCTTCTCAGATGAGTCCGTTTGGGGATAAAACGGCCAGGGAGACGTGGGCTAAGTTGAGGAGGTTGGAGATTGAGATTACGAGGGATGTGTTCCAGGCGTATTGTGGTGCGCTTTCGGCGAGGGGGAGACTGGATGAGGTGAGGGAGTTGATGCAGAGTGGGGAGACGGATTTTGGGATTAGGCCTGATGGGTTGATGTGAGTCTCCTTTCCTTTCCCCCCGTACTCTTTTACATAAGATTTGCTTTTGGTTTTGGTGTTTGGAGGATTTTACTGACTGTGGAACAGGCTTGGAGTCTTCTATAATGCCATGCCGGGTCAGGATCGGAAGGATATGATTGAAGAGTGGGCGAAAGCAACGTATCCAGAGGAATGGAAGGCTCTGGAGGCTATGGGGCAGACTACCATTGATGGTGGGTTCGTGAAGAAGTTTTTGATCAAGCTTCGATGGAAAGCATAGAGCTGGTTTGATGGGAGGTAACATGTTTACACCTAAAAACTCTGTTGGACTGTCGACACTCACGACTTGCAGTACCTACAGGCCGTCCATAAATTGTCCCATGACTGCAAACCAAGGAGGATGTGGCCGAGGAGGGAAGATGTGGTTGTGAGGAGAAAGTCCGCAAATGTATAATACACCTTGGAGCTCCACATAGATGGATTGGTGATACTTGTATACTAGCATTTAGTGTACAAGTATTTTGAGACTAGTAGAAGGGATATAATAATGTATACATATACATTATATCATAAGAGAAGTATGTAAAACAATCAACATAGCCAATCCGGAAAGGAGTTTTCTAGAAGTAATATCTATGGGGACTGTCTTTTGGATTCTCAGGATGTTGTATCTTTTTGACTGCTGTTGTCGCAGTTCTTGTTGCATTTTTCTGTGGAAGCTTTTCTATATTTTACCGCGGTGCTGTCCGATGCTGAGTCTGAGTCGATTGAGAGAGACTTGGAGAGAAAGATTTCACTTGTTCGTGAAGTGTTTCTAGGTTGGCGATAAGCATTGCGAGCTGGTCCTAAAGTTTTAGACGCAATGTTCGCGCCACCCTGCAGGCGTTAAAAGCGGCAGTAAAAAAACCACTTAACGAAAAGCAGTAAGTACTATGTCGCAAAAATATAGAAAAAGTATGAATAGACGCAGAGTATGTTATTTCTTTATATTTTAACTCCCGGATGGGTTTCTTATATTTGCGTAGTTTTGTAGGATGGAATAGTTGGGTCGCGATGGGCTTGAAGCTTCGTGGGCCGTATTTTAGTGGACTTCCCTGTATTTCAGGGCTCTGATGTTTTTCTACAGGCTCAACTGTCCCTATCGCTTCAGGGTATGAATGCTTTTTACAGAGCGGATCGGACGGGATCAGAATCAAGGCACTTGATAGGACATGAGTGGAACACTACCGCACTTATAAATTCTAAATCAAATATTTAATTATAGAAAAATCTACTATATTTTAAGTACTTGGTTTTCAAAAGCCATGAAGACGTCTTCGATACTACTCTAAGTAGCTTCAAGAGGGGACTTGGCTTAGGTACCTTTTCCACATGTCAGACACGGAAGATGACAGCTTATTGGGTACTTGATGGCTTACTCGCTACCTTTTGGCCACTAAACGTGTTGGTCACTTATGAGTGGCTTACTAGTGGCTTATTCGTTACATACCTGAAAAAAAGTTAGACAAAACGAAGGTGAGATGTCAATTATCCCAACCCAACCTCTGGGCCCCGGTTATCGGAGAAGGGTTTGTTTGAATCAACTTGATTGTTTGGAAAGACTGAAAAAATCTTTTCAGATAATTACCACATTCAACTTGATCTCTGGCGTGTAGCTCACTAACCTCGCCGGAGTTCAATCTAAAAAGGAAGCTTTCCCTCCTTAATCTATGCGGCAACTCCTCAGAGTGTGTTTGGCAACAGCTTTCAATCGTCTTCCCATCCTGCTGTCTTTCCACGACGAGCACGGTGTCCTGAAGTCATGGCTTGGTGCGCTGTTGTCTGTGGATCTCCCTGTAGTTCAGGGGTCCGTTTTGGTCTTACAGGCTCGCTTATCCCTATGCTTCGGGGTATTGCCGCCTTTTACAGTGACAAATTAGAAGCCTGAAGAGCACTTTTGGAGGGTCAATGAAAAGAACAAAAAAGGCTGCTCTGGTTTTTGCTCGCAAGGTCTTCTTTTTTGGTTTCGATTGGGAGATTTGGAAGATGATTTACACTAGATTCTAGGCTAGCAGCTACCTTTGAGAAAGTGCTATGGTGCATCGGATCTCGTTGCGGAATTCCCAGCCCAAAGAGACCTCTGGTGTCTAGGTCAACTACTCAGCCCAGATTCAATCCAGAAAAGGTTTATCTAATGGGTTTGAAATTCTTGTGGGCTTTCTTGTTTATTGGCTTCCGGTTCCTACCTATCGATGGAGTGCTACTTTGTTTCTGCCCAGGTAAGTTCACAATTAACCATCTCAATTATGGGGTTATAAGCTGACAACCCTTCAGACATACAGATGGTGTCGTTTTGGCGGGTATCCATTGGTTATTGGCTGTGTATGGGGGCTGGTTATTCTTAGAGCGAGTGTTGGAGGCTTGGTGGAAGTGGTTTCTGTCCTGGTGAGTTTGAACTCCTCTACTGATACCTCCATCGCAACAAACCATCTTGTGGGATTAATCGTTTGGTCCTCTTCTTTCTCAAGCCCTCGCCACCTCACGACACTTCAGCACTCGGTAGATCGCTGCTTCCTACTTGGCAATAACACGACTTCGACCTCGATGAACCTGTACCCATGACCCGCAGAAAGAGCCACCGACTGAGGTCAAGAATCGAAACCGGCGACATCAACCTCAGTCGTCCATTGGTACAACAACAATGGAAAGCCTCCAACATGAACGCAAGTGAAAATGCGTCTGGCATTCCAAAAGCATGCCCTGGTGACGGCCCAGAGTTCATTCTAGTACACACGCTACCACACCCAATGCACGGGTTTCTCAGTCAGTAAACGTCGATGGCTACAATAACGAGGGCTGTCTTCCTATGCTCTTCAAAGAAATCCGGATGTTGGGGCGGGCCCACCTGCTGTTCAAAAGTCTGCAAAACCTCAAAACCTCAAAACCTCGTATGGCTGGTGCTTGGGAGACGGACGGAAATACCCCATGTCCCAATAGACCCCTCAATTCTCTCATGTAAGAAATCCATTGCTTACTACCTTTTTGCCAATACTGATAGGAGAACAGCAAGATGTCCAGGAATCTTCAAGCAAGATGTCCGCCCTCGAGATCGAGTTAGAATTCAATATGGAAGAAACTATCACAGCCTCAACTGTCAAGTCAACCCATCCATCGGCGCTCTAAAATATTTCTTTTGGAAAATGGAGATTATTTCATCGGATATGGGGCTTGAAGTCCTCCTAAAGAAAGACTCCACAGCATTCGACCAGGCACATGGGATACATTGGTGTTTGTCCTCGTCAGACCTCAGGCTTCCGACACCTACAGAGTAAAAGATTGATACACCTGAAAGCATTTATCTCAGGGACAACAATACGCCCAGGATGGCCAAAATGTTAGCAGCTCGTAAGGATCACCTGGCCATATCTCAGAATCGTCCGCATGATTCGAAAGAGATACGCTGAACTTGAGCTGGAAAGTTGCCACGCCAAAAGCTAAAATGCCGCCCAAAATGCGCAGAAATTCTCCCCATTTACCTCGGTAATAGCCGAGAATTCAATTCCCCCTAGTGCTCCACCTGGTTGTGAGGGGGTACGCCAGTTTTCATCGTCTTTTCGACCTCTTGGTTATTTGCCCCCAATTCCCCCGGCCCAATCTTCTCTCCTTCTCTTCCGGCCACTCATCTCTTAACTAACAGTTGCTTTGTTTCTTCTTCTCCAACTCTTACTCTCTTCCGTAATATCTCTCTGCTCCTCCTCCTTTGTAAACAAAAGGAGAAACCTACAAATTGAGATTGCTAAAGTTGGTCCTCCTGATAAGTGAACTTCGTTTACATATAGGTAGGAACAGCCTTTTTCAAGACTTTTTAGATTTGACAGCAATTGGGCTCACTGAGATTAAGCTTCAGTAGCTAAAATTGTAAGGCATGCCGAAACCTCTAAAGGGAAAAGAGAACCTCAAAGAGATTCAGTGATTAGCCTATGACCTCACTAAATGAGAGAATAGAGCAGACTGTACTAACTAATGATATGTACTAGATGTGATGCACTGACTGACAAGGTATTCCCAATACCAATTAGGCAGAGTAGGATGGTTGGGTGGGAGAAAAAGTGAGCCTGGAAGTGCGAAAAGGCATGAGGAGTGCAGTGGCCAATGGTCAAGCCATCACCACTTTGGGGGGAACGGGGGAAAGAGAATTGCTAGTAAGCTGTGAATTATTTATCAGTTGGCTAGTAAGCTAAGCTACATTTGGGGGCCAAAACAATGTCGAGTAAGCTATCGAGTATTGAGTAAACTAAATAATTTTAGGGGCCAAGAAATATCGCGAGTAAGCTATTGTTCATAGGGTAAGCGAAGCTGGATCTGGCTAGTCTGGTGGGGAAATAGTGAGGAATTCAAACGGCAAAAAGATCTTGAGACGAGAAAGTAACCTATTGATTTTCGAGTAAGCTATGGGTGAGCTATCAACTGACGGGTAAACTATCAACTGAGCTGTCAACTGAAGGGTGAGCTATCAACTGAAGGGTAAATTATCAAATGATGGGTGAACTATCAAGTGATGGGTAAGCTATCAACTGGCAGGTAAGCTCAACTGATAGGTAAGCCATCAATTAACGAGTAAGCCAGCGAACTTTCAAACTTTTTGTCCTCAGGGAGGGGAGACCTTTTTTACCATTACATATATAGTAAACAGCCTGATATCAACGAAAAAGATAGTGGAGTAAATATCCAAGCGAATTAAAATAAAGCCCCATCTTGTCCTCGGTTAACCTAATTCCGTTCACTAGCCCTGTAAATCCACATCCTAGCTTTAGATTCGCTTGAAGTACTAGAAAAGGGGCAAGAATGAGACACAAATAGCAAGGAATTTAATAGGGATATTTATTCGTAAAATTCATTATCTCGTAACCTCATCTCGCCTCCATTCCCTATCCTATTATCCGCTTCCGAATCCACAACCCACGAAACCATTTCCTTAAATATAAACCCAAACATCATCGGCCCCTCCACATGAGAGAAATGAGAAAAAAGAGATCATCGTGAAAAAGAGGAACTCATCGAGAGAAAAAAAAACTCAAACAAATCTTAAAGAAAAGAGAAATCAAAAGAAAATCACGAAAAGAATCAGCGTCTCCTCCTCCCACCCCTTCTCTCCTCGCCATCACTCCCACCAGCACCAATCCCAGCACCCTGCGCACTAAGAACAACATCCTTCAACATATCCTTCCACGATTTCCTCCCCTCAACCACATCCCCAAAATCAGAAACAAGTCGTTCCACCATCTCCGTTTGTCCCCCTCCCCCTCCACCCCGCACCCTCCTGGAATTATCAATAGGTCGACCATACTCATCAAATCGATCCGGTAAAACCTCAGTTTCCTCAGAACTAGAGATCGAAGGACTACGAGAGGCATTACGATAGCGTCTCCTATGACGATGTGTAGAAGTCGGACGATTAGAGGAGGGATCTGAGTTTCTGCGTCGGCGGCGGTGATGGCGGCGTGGAGGAGATTCGGGTCCAGGTTCATCGTAGACGTGATCGGAAGGTTGTGTGGTGCGAGTTAGAGATTGAGAGGATTCATTTTCGCGATGATTTTGACGGATCACGGAGAGGCGACGGGAAGAAGTCGGAGAAAGGGGGGCAAACATGACGGATTTATTAGTTTGGCGATCAGAGTCGGTGTCGGATTGGGGTTCGGGTGAGGAGGGGGGTGTGTACATGGAACCTCTATCTACAATGGCTTGAAGGGTGTCAGTGAGATATCCTTCGGACCTCAAATCGCAAATGCAAAAAATCAAGCGGCGGAATCGACGCAATGAGATAATTAGAATTGCTCAAGACGCACCCTCCGAGTTTCTCGGTTGTTCTGGAAATGGGTTGGTGGGGGGTGGAGGAAAATATGGAAATTTCGTCGCACCACCTGACATGGAAGTATCGACTGGAGACTGATGAGCTCTTGAACTCACATTGTCACCTGCTCTCGGGACTGGTGGGTAACCAAAAGCGTCATGAGGTTGTTGGTAACCTGCCGGTTGATTTGCATGATCCGCTGGATTGTAGGGAGGAATTGGAGGTTGAGAAACATTTGGAGCAGTTGTGTTAGGCTGGTGCGTGAAGCCAGGTGCAAAGCCAGGAGGTGGTGGTGGAGTTTGAAATTGTTGATGACTTTCAGGATATGGGTTCTCAGGATAGGCTTGTTCAGGATAATAGGAGCCGCCGGAAGCGTGAGGGGGCGAGGGAGAGTAACCATCATCTGGATAATCGCGAGCGTAATAGTTGTCTGGTGGTTCTTCTTCATAACCTAGAAGCCCAGCCGTCAGTATCACTACAGAAAAGAAACTAATGAAGAAACATTAAATATATACCCCACGATCCGCATCAATCATCACTTTGGTATCAAGTTTGACAACCTCCTTCCTAAAGAAGTCCTGATAGATGACGACGACCGCGACCTGGAACGAGATGATCTAGAGTGCTGGGGAACCTCACGTCTTCTTTCCCTCTCCCGCTGGGCCTCCTTTTTTTCTTTGCGTTTCTTGTATTGATTGACACCGATTGCCGCTGCCGCCGTTCCAACTGCCGCTCCAGCAATATCTCGTACTCGACTATGACTCCGACTTCTAGAAGGTCGTCTATCGTCGGAACTCGATGAATGCCTTCGACGGCTTCTCGAATGGTGACCACGGTCATCACCATCAAACTCGCGATATGCCGTCGTTTGGTGGGTGTATACGGGTTCAGTACCGTATTGAACCATTCCTAATTCGGGGTCAACTCCTGGATCAGAATACGCTCCTACGGATCTGGCGCTCGCGGACCTGCTTCTTCTTCGCTCTTTTCTAACTTCATGCTCAATCTCCTTTTCTTCATCCTTTCCCTTACGGTTCTCGTACAATCCTGCCACAGCAGCTCCAGCTAAACCAGCACCCGCAATCTCAGCGCCTTTTCGTATGCGGGACTTTGATCTTGAACCACTTCGTTTTCGTGATCTGCTACGAACATGCTCCGCGACCGCGGCGATCGCAGCAGTGGCAGCCCCAGCTTTTGCAATTGTCGCATTTCGGTGCTTTGGATCGGTATGCTTGCTCTTGCTTCTTGTTGTCGTTGTACGGGTTTCATATTCGGAATCGTAGCTATCATCTCGACCACGACGTCTTGATACACTTCGAGTCCGACTGCGTCCTCGTCCCATCTCAGCTCTCTCTGTGTTGCGGTTTGAGACGTATTTCGCAGCGGCGGCAGCGGCTAGACCAGCAACGGCAACACCAAGGGCAGTCTTGATCTTGGTGTGCGAATGTCTGCTAGTTGATCTGGATCGACTCCTGCTTCGATGTTCGCGATAACGACTTCGTGCTCTTGTAACCACCTCAGCTCCAATGGCACCAAGGGCAGCTCCTCCAACAACATTTCGGCCACGATGCTCCGGCCCGTTTCCAACCTTGTCGCGATGATTTCCAACAAGCGCAGCAATACCAGCTCCAGCCAAAGCCCCCTCAGCAAGATGTCGCTTACGGTGCCCGCTTTCACTTCTACTGCGGTGTCTGATAACTCGTCTCCTCACGACGTAATCTTCGCCATCACTATAGTCGCTGACGGAATCATGAGGTCTAATTTCGCGTCGGTCGTACCGGGCCAAAGCATAGTCATCATCTCGTGCTGGACCAGTTTGTCGAACATCTTTGCGATAATAGTAATCTTCCTCTTCTCTTCTGGGTTCCGGTCGAGCTACTTCTTGCGAGATTTCAGTTCTTCGAACGACCTCAACGCTTGGCTCTTCGCGAGGAATGATTATGGGTGCTGGAGTAGGTGCCTCTTGCACGATTATTTGTTGAGGTTCTGGGGCTCTTTGGCGAATAATGATTGGTTGTGGAGGAGGATCTGGACGATCATAGTACTCGATTTCTCTTTGTACTCGCTCCAGTTCATATGGCTCTTCGCGACGCTCGGTAGTGCGCTTCTCAATTCTAACATCTGTTTCTCGAACATCCCGCTCTGATTCCCACGGGTTAGGCGGTGTGCTGGTTCGCTTCTCGATTCTGACATCAGTCTCTCGAATGTTGCGCTCATCTTCCCATGGTCTGTTATTTCGCTCCCATGGTCGTAGATTCTCGGGTGAACGCTGGCGATCCCGTTCAACCACCGTAGTTCTCTCGCGCTCACGAACAGCCGAAGGCTCGCGGAATGGCTCCCGAAATGGTTCACGGTCTCGCTCAATTACACGATCCCGCTCGACGTAGGTGGATTCACGAGGAGCATCTCGCTCTCTCTCCACCACGCGATCTCTTTGAACATAGGTTGTCTCACGAGGCGCATCCCGTTCTCGCTCAACAACACGGTCTCTCTCGATATAGGTCGACTCGCGGGGTGGGTCTCGTTCGCGCTCAACCACACGCTCTCGTTCGGTATATGTAGTATCTCGGATGGGCTCTCGTTCGCGCTCGATAACACGGTCTCGCTCAACATAAGTATTTCTTGGTCGGATGTCGATAGCAGATCGTGGTCTTTCTGGTCCATCGAACAGGCGGTCCCCAAGATGACTTCGACTTCCGCGATCGATGCGATCAACCTCGGTGCGACGGTCGATTTCGATGCGCTCGTTAGGTCGTGATATCTCGACTCGGGAGGAACGACGACTGTCTTCTACTGTTTCCAACCTATCCGGAGTTACACGGTAACGTTGAACAGTGCGATAAGATGATCCCCCAGCTCTGGAGTGCCCATAGGAAGAACGGTCGTCATCTGACGAATAGTCATCGCGGTCTCTCCCTCCATATCCGCGCGTTACTCTCTCCCGTATGATTTCTGGCATTGCGAAGGCTATCGGAGGTAATGGCGTTGAGGGGTTGGATTTGGGTAGGTAGGTCGATGCCCTCGGGCTTAAATATCAGCTCGTTGGAGAGCTCGATACGAGGGAAAAGTGACTCTGGTCAGCTTCGGGTGATGTTTCTCAAATGGTGGGGTCGGTGGGCAAGTCTCAGAGTCGAGGTGGTGGTTGGTATGTCACGCCTTGTGGGCGGTCGGGACCAAGCCTCTCTCGGTGTCCCTCTTCTGGCCTTCTTTGCCCCTCCGCAAGTAACTTCTGATGACTGGGGCTGGAGGGCGGCGGTTGGTAGGGTTTCTGCTCTGTGTTCACAGCCTTATGCAAGTCGCACAGGGAATGAGATTTGCTGAGCCAGTGGTGCTTCTAGATGCGCGGAAGAATTGGGTGACAAAGCGGCAAATGGGGGGTGTTGGTGGTGCCTGGAGGCGATGCTGTTGGATGTCAGGATATCCTGGGGATGCAGCGTGTGATAGTTGCGTCAGATGGGCTTTGGCGACCCAGAAGTATTGGTTCGTGACTACTTTTCTGGAAGTACTGTACTTGGGCTGATGACTTGGCGCAAAGGAAGTTTGGTGACAGCGGCACGCTCGGGGGGTTGGGCTGGATTTGTAGTTGGTGTGGGTGAATGGGTGTGATGTGGTATGGGGTGGGGTGGTGTGGTGTTGAGATTATAAAAAAAATATCAAAGATATCTCGAGATGCACGTCGCACGTCGCACGTCGCACGTCGCAGGCCTTTAATATGTAGTGATGGAAGAATCCCTCGAACACGTCGCATGCGAGGTTATTGCTATTGCAAGTTGGCAGAAGTAGAGGGGTGTCTCGATCAGGTTGGAGGGGTAGAAATGCGAGGTGTCAAATCATCAGATGCGCAGAGAAGCAGTCAATACCTACAGTAACCAAGGAAACAGGTGCGATAGCAGACTTCTGCTATGACTAGATTTCTATAGCGGAGAACTTTCTCCCAACCACCTCCATTTCACCAGTGCTATTTTGCACTTTCATCTTCTCTACTGCCGTCTACCCTTGTCCACCCATGTCCACCCATGTCCACCCATGTCCACCCAGCCAACTTTTCTGGTGTTGGCTGCCCAACTGAGAAAAACCCCTCTTCGCTGGTAATGACGTAGGAAAAAAGGGTCAGTGCCATTTCACGACCCCAGCGAAAAATTAAGCAGCAAGACATACATATCAAGATCCAAAGAGCCGCATTCCCGAAGCTTTCTTTCCCGCCATTTGCTGGGAAATCTCTGATATGAGATGTGTCACAGATTCATCAACGCCCGAGGGAAAGATTTCTGTGCTTGGGGGCTGGAGATAATGCTGCGGACTGGCTCATCGGAAGATGCCGATGGCTGAAATAGATGCTCCGCTCTCATTTCTCACTTCAGACCTCAATCACAACAACCCCAATGAAGCTATTCCCAAGTCTTCTCGGGGTTTCTGAACCCTAGCAAAGGCCTTGTTTGAATCATGAACATTCTTTTTGCCAATCGCTAGCCTTCCATATACTCGTGACGATGGCCAAACCCAACTCTCTGTACCCTCCGTAAGGCGATATGAATGAGTTCTTGGGAACTGAAAGGCAAGGCTCCCTTGGGATATGGTTACCTTACCTGCCCAATTTGAAACTTGCCCTCGACGCCCGAGTATGTGCAGTAGAAATTGCATTCCCGCGATATCACGAAACATCAAGAACCAAAGCCTTAAAAACACTTTCAATTTTTAAATCTCCCTCAAGACGAACGACAGCTGCCAACTCAAACATCTATAAAAGCAGCTGCTGGTACAAAACCACAGTGCACCGTAGCAGTATCGTCGTCGTCAAATTATTAATCGGAGAAAAAATAAGGTAAAGTGAAAACACGAAAACGAAGGCCACACATTCAAGGATGCTGCCCAAAGAACGCCACCACCAACGGGGTATCAACGCTAAAGGACGTCCAACGCCAGCATACATACATATGCAATCCATGAGAAAAGAAACGGCTATCCTACTCGGTGAACACGAGGTGTGTCTTCCCAAGAAACGGAGAGACCAAGTCAAGACACCGATATGGAGTTCCAACACCAAATATCCTTCAAGAAGTTGTTGGTGAACAAGAAGCAGCGAGTTACGCAAGAGTCCACTCAATTCCAAACTCCTTCATAACCTCCACCATCATCAGAAGAACATGCCAATAGAAAACCTCCCATCGCATCATCATCGTCTCGAATTGCAACCACGACGCCTCTTTGATCCCAATCGAGCCGAAATACGTGCCGACCTCAAAGCACAAAGTCTTGAAGAACTCATGTGCGCGAACGGGGTTGTTGTCGCAGAGGCCGAGGAGCTTGCAGATCAATTCGATGCTGATACCTTCTGCCGGTGTTTCTTGGACGAAGGCGAGGAAGACTCCGACGTCCTCTGCGCGGAAGGGACCGGTGGAGAGCTTGTAGGTTGCGAGGTTGTGGAGCTCCATTAGCTTCTTGAAGAACTCGCGCCTGGAGGATGTTAGTGATTGCTTTATTTGGAAAGGGGGGGGGGACTTACTCAAGGGTTGGGAAGCTATTGGTGAGTTCGATGGTTTTGAGAGCAATCTTGTGAAGAGCTTTGTCGACGTCGGTCAGAGGCTCTGGAGTGGGTTGCGCAGGAGGGACTCTGGCTCCTGAGAACGTTGCAGTCTTGCGAATGTCCTCTTGTCTGTCGGAGATGGTGGGCTCGGCGGAGGCGGCGGACTCTTCGTTGAAGTCAGGGAAGGGTTCTTGTAGATCATCCATGCCAGTCGTGTCATCGGCGAAGAAATCATCGACATCACCCTCTTCAGCGTCGGGATCATGAGTGGCGTTGACAGTATCATCTTCGTTCAAGTCAGCCTCTGGAATATCAAAATCTTCCTTGAAGGAAGACATGCGGGATGTGCCATTGGCGCTTGCTTGTCGGATCTTTTCAACAATGTCATCATCGTATTCAATTCCCATCTCTTCGAGCTTGCTCTCGATAGTCTGCTTAGAGAGTTCCTTGAACAGGCTCTGCGGGCGCTTCTTCGACTTGGGGTGCTTCGCCTTCATGATTGGAGATGGGAACTTAATTGGACCGGGCTTGTGTTCAACGTTTTGCTCCCATGGTCGAATTGGCTGCTTTCCCTTGCCCTTTTCAGAGAGTCCAGGCTCAGGCTCTTGCTCATCAGTTTCTTCGGTCTCCTTGGCTTCCTCAACCTTTGGTTCAGGGAAAATTGGGAGACCAAAGTTCATCTTCTGTCTCGCAGGGTCATTTCGGAAGTTCATGACCATATCTGTGCAAACGCCCTCTTCATCTTGTGTAAGGTCTTTATGCAAGATCTCTAGTTCGCGTCGCTTAAACTCGGCACCCACACGATCGAGCGCACTCTGTCGGCCTTCAGGCGTCTCCAGTGGTGCGGTTTTCACACTTCCAATAATGCGCTCCAGTTCCTCACGCTGGAATCCCAAGCCCAAGAAACCTTCTGGTTGTTGAGCAGGAGGCTCATAGGGTACAGCGCCTAGGGGTCTCGGTAGACGCTTCACATCCTCAGAGTGTGTCTCACGCGTGTCCTTTGTCTCATTGGCCTCGTCTCCACGGGTGTCGAATTGTACGATTTGGTGACCGGTCGGAAGCTTCTCAATAGTCTTGTAATCCTTGGCCTCGAGTCGCTCCGAATGCGATTGGTATTTCAAAAGCTCGAGCTGAATCGCCTCTTTAGATATCTCATCTAGTTGAGTGTGAACTTGGAGCAGGTATTGCAAGGTTTCGATTCTTTGCTTGAGAGAGTAGCCAAGTTGATTGAACTTTTCGTACATCATATCGCGACCGTGGGGGCGGATGAGAAACTGGAATTGTTGGTCTTCCTGTGACATTTCTTGGAGTTCCTTCTGCAGAATTGTCAGTCTTTGGAAATGCGAGTTGGGAGGATGGGTGGAGAACTTACGAGCGTAAGAGATGGAGGAGCAAAATGTGAGCGCATCCGGGGCATGGGAGGTAGATTAATGGCGGAACTGATTGCGGAGTCCACGTCTACGTACTCGCTGTCTCCATCGTCCTCTGGAATAGACTCGACGGTTGGATATGCCGGGTCGGCAGATGGTGAGTTGCTACTCTCATCGACATTTCCATGGCTAAGCAACCATCCTGATGTTGGTGGATTACCCTCTCGTACCATCTTTGCTCTGAGTTCGTTGTACATCTTTGTATAAGGTCCAAGTGGTTTCTCGGGCTCTGGTCCAGGCTCTGGTTCAGGTTGATGGGCCAGAGTTGCTTCGGCATTCTTGACATCTTCCTCATCTGGAAGCAGGTCGAGATTGTACCTAGGCTCGTTGAGATCATCAAAATTACTCATCAACGTCGCGCGTTCCTCCACAGTTGCATTGAGTGAGAGTCCTTTTTGAAACTTGGCTCGCTGGGCGCGATAGTATGCCTCTCGGCGGTACAACTGGTACTGTCTCTTCTGCTTGATCTTGTCTTTTGGGAACTGCTCCTTAATATCCTTTCCATAGCTAGAGTTCCAATTGTTCGACAAGATATCGTGAAGACCGGCGTCGTCATCCTCGAGGTACTTGATTCTTTCATTGCGAGGCTCGTTCGCCCCCAATGGATTGGTTGGTCTCTTGTCTGCGTGAAGGTTGACGCGGACCCAGTTCGTTCGTCCGGTCAGCATGAACTTGCTCTCTCCTGGTAATATGTTAGATTTATGCCTTCCTTTTCATTACGATGAGAAGAAAGGGGAGGAAGATGGTAACTTACGCTCATCGATGTTGGTCTTGACGGCCTTCCAAGCATCGGCTATCTTCCAATCTCTCGCAAACAACGACTGCTTTGCGTAGAGTTCCGAGACGTGGTAGCCCTGTCTCTCGCAGTGGTCGATGAGAGTCTTGAGGATATTGGCCTCCTTTGCGATCTCCTCTGGAGTCGGAATGCTAGAGTGGGAAGTTTGAGTCAGCTCTGCTTCGATCCTAGCGTCTCATCGTCGCGAAAGGGGCGCAAACGGTGATTAGAAGGGTGCTAGAAGACCTTAAATCAAAGCTGAAGCCCTCGACCTTGCTTCTAATGCCGAGTCGCGACCCAAAATCTCCATTGAAGACCTCACCTTTGCGACGGTTCCACGCGATCTCAAGGATGCGGATCTCAAGAATGAGGTCTTCTGAGGAGATGACACTCAAAAGACACAGAGAAAGAGGGAAGACTCACTAGGCAACGACGTTCTGGTGCTCACAAAGAGCATTGGTGCACCGTGGATATCCATAGCAGGATTTCGCCATGGTACGCGTCTTCTTTCCCTTCTTCCTGGTCGCATTTGCGGCCTGGAAGTCCTCAATGGCAGGACGAGAGGTATCTGGGATCGCCCCAGATTTCTGCGCCTCCAGGCGCGAGACAGTTGCTGCGAGGAGAGAAGCGTCCATCTTGCTACTGCTGCTGCTGCTGCTGTTGTTGAAGAATGGGTTTAAGACCCTTTGGAGCTCTGATAGCTCCATGCCTTCTGCGATACCACGGTTGGCGGTCATCCGATCGTGCTCCGATAGGCCTAACCGCTGTGCGGTTGCCTCCGATAGGGGTTCCATGATTGTGGTAAAGATGCTGTGGACGGATTAACAAAGTTCCGTGGTATTTATGGTGGTGGAATTGTTTCTGTGTGGCACGTGGTGATATGGCTGTGGATAAGTGTAAATTTTCTCATTGGGTGCATCGTGCTGTGAGGGTTGTTGTTGTGAAGTTGTTGTTGAGTGAAGTTTGTCGCTTAGGAAAGGGGTGAATTGTGAAATGTCAAGATCACCATTTTTTCGCGAATTTTTGAGGTTCAGTAACAACGTTTGTTAATTGCAATTATCTTAAAAGAATAGGGAATTAAAGAGATATAAAGGATTTTACTAGAGTAGTAACTTCTTTAAGAATTTCATTTGATTTTCTTCAAACTTGTGAAGCACTTGGTGTTTTCATTTCTCAAGTAGTATGAGTTATTTTTATTTATTCGACGGCATTACGATGACAGAGGAAATTTCTTAACATCTTATCTGATTGTTTTCATCCTCATCAAGTACTGAAGGATTTTATTTTTCAAGCCTTTTAGGTAATTATTCTTTCTTCAGAGATTTTACAGAGAAAGTTAGTGCTTTATTTATATTCATGAAACAAAACAAATAAGAGAATTTAGAAATAGAGATAATTTTACAACGATAGAAGTTTTATTCTAATTTTGTTCAATTTCTTATTGAGCAAGCATCGTAGTCTTAATGATTTTAATATCTAGCGAAATATACTTTTTCAAAATATTTTACTGAGATGCCAGCTTTTATCTCTAGATTTTCAATAAGCAGTCAACGGTTATTGTCAAGTATAACCTCCGTTATGAGATCTAATGTTCACTAAAAGAGGGAGACTTGAGAGGAGACTTCAGAAAACGAATTCTTGCATTTCTAATGGTATAGATAACGCTTGTTGTAAGTGCGACTTGCAACAGAAGATCTAACGTTTGCTAGAAGACGGGTCTTAAGAAGAGACTTCGGAAAACGAATTGCTGAATTTTTATTGACTTATAACATTCGTTTCAAGGCACATCTTTCAATGGAGCAGTTTCGCTAGAGAATAAGCCATGAAAGGAGACTTTAGACCATGAATTCTTGAATTTTTCACGTATTGAAAAACGTTCCTTGAAGAAGCTACCTTCACTAGTAGATCTGCTAGCTAGTACGGCATCTTTTATCAAACGTTAGAACTTACATCGAATTTTTTCTTCCCACTTTTGAAGAGGATTTCAACGGGTTCTTTCAAACTTTATATCTCCTATCGAATGCTAGAACTTATATCGAACCTTTTCATCCGATTGTTAAAGAAAATGTGAAGGGATTTTTGCAAAATTTGTCTCAGCTATCGAGCGCTATAACTTAACAGTTTGTATCGGCTGTTTCCTCTTTAGGCGCATTTCTTCACTCTTCTCACCCCGTTTTAGGAACGGCACCTAATTTTAAATAAGGCGCAAACACTCCATATGATATCCCACTTTCTTGATTGCAATTGTTGTCTTCATTACTTGTCTTAATCATTTTCTTCCTCGTCTCTCTTAACTATCGTGAAATTAAAACTTAAGTGGCAGATGGTAAGGAAGTTAGAGAGTTAAGAAAGTACACAACATATAAATAGCTAGGCATTGTAGACAGGGTAAGTTAGACAGAACGACAGGTGAGAAAAGTAAGCTTATACTTCTTTGGCTGTTTTAACCTAATTGATAATTAACAATTTTAAAAACTAGCCCTGGCTGAACCAGATGATCTCCGTTGCGTAGTGATCTCTTTCCTATATATTAGAGGGAGAGACCTATTTGATTCCAGGTAGTTCTAGTATTATCAAGGAAAGCAATTTTCTTGTCCTTGTAGGTTGGGTTTGAGATGGATCTAGATTTGGAACAACTGAAAAACGACCAAGGGAACGTTGAAGCTTCTAGCGAATGCTATACTCTCTTCATCGGAACGCCACTCGTAGTTTCTATTGAACAGAATACTCACCCTCAGACATCATGCGTCCTCTTGAATGCTATGCTTCACCTTGAACGCTCTTCCTCTTCTCGAAAGCGATCCTACCTTTGACCCTTACCTCTCTCGTCGAAGGCTATACTTTCCCCCAAATGCTAAGCTTCATCTTGAACGCTGTAGCTTCTATTGAACGAGTTGTTTCCTCTAAACTCTAGACACCTTCCAAATATTATGCCACTCTTGAGCGTAATCCCTCTTCTCAAAATTTACGTCTTCTTTTGAACTTTATCTCTCCCCCCTTGAACTTCATGTGTCCACTTCAAAGATATACCTTACCTTTAAGGTAAACTCCTCTCCTCAAAATCATGCATGCCATTCAAGGGAACATATGACATTTATGAGATTTTAGTCGTCTAGATGGAAGATAAACCTTCAACTGAACCTCATGCCTCTCTTTGAACTTCAAGCATCTGCTTGAATCATGTCGAACTTTTTGATCTTCCATTCGAAACTATGCATCTTTTCAAACGTTTTGCTTTCCTTTGAACTTCGACTGGCTGGGTGAATATTAAAGCTATTGTTGAACGCTGTATTGGTATTACTTGAAATTTTTAGGTTCATCCTGGAAATCATCTTAGAAGAGATCTTCTAAAAAGTGCTTAGTGTTCGGCTTCTGGTGGTATTGATTTTTCCCAGCTGGTTTTGTTGTGAGTGGAGTTTTGATGCATATTCTAACAAAGTGGGAAAGGAAAGTTAAGGCGTAAAGTCGACAGAAGATGGAAGGGTTGAAAGAGTCCGATGCACTTGAAATTATATTCCGGCGGCTTTGAAGTTTAGGTGTTGTCTCAAAAATTAGGTTTGAAATTCGAGGCTGAAGGTATTCGAAGTAGTGGTTTTGTTGATTAGAAGTATTGTGTTATGGATAGAAATTGAATCGCTTACAGTTCAATATTCGGAAGTCCAGTTGCAATCCTAGGAGTTATTAGCTGAAAGCGAGTACTCTTTTGCCCATTCGAGCAATGAATCTTTCGTGAGGTTTAGCTGACAAATGTCAATGAATCAATAAAAGTGGCCAGAGCACAAGTAATCAAGCGAGGGATACATTCATTCATCCCTCTAATTGTCTCCAACTTCGGAGTGGACAGGAAAAAGCCCCGGTAAAGACTTCAGAGTCTAATCTTGTTGTTACAGCATTCTAGGTCAGTTGGAATGATTGTTCCAAGAAGTCGGAAATTTTTAAGATATTACCCCAAGTTGTTTAGAACAATCAACTGCAATTCTCGCAGCTGCTTAGTTTAGTGGTTTGTGACCTATACTTTAGAGTATACTAGAAAGTTGAAATAGCGAGGACTAAGTAGGTTACTGCCGCTCCATCGTGAGCCGACGAAGCCAATCCATCACTTCCTCTAGTATGACTGAATAGTCTCATGTTCTGTCGGCATATGGAGTGAATAGCACGATGAGGTGGATCACGTGTTATCTTGCTTAGGCTCTATTTAAGTAGATACGTACGTAGCTAGCTATACTCTCGACATATACGAACTATATACTCTTTTTGTATCACGCTATTGACTACTAAGTTATACCAACATGTTCCTTCTTGAGATAGTTGTGGAGTAGCCTTCAAAACCTATGTTTGTTGAGCCATACACCACGTGATTGGGATGAAGCGAGTGAGCACGATGGTTAGCGCAGCGATCTACAGGGGTTGGGTTAAATATAGACAGGAACACCTTGACAGCAACCGGCATCCCATCTAGAACATCTACAACAGTATGCGCCTCATCAACACTCAAACGCTTGAACTTGAAGAGTTCTTTAGTGATCGAATTCCACCTTACGCTATACTTTCGCACACCTGGGAAGATGGGGAGGTTACGTTCCAAGACTGGCAAGACATTCATTCAGCCTCACGAAAGCCGGGTTACCTCAAAATCAAAGGAGCGTGTCGACAAGCACGCTTACATGACCTCGATTACGTCTGGGTTGATACCAACTGCATCGATAAAACTAGCTCTTCCGAATTGAGTGAAGCAATAAACTCCATGTTTGCCTGGTACCGGGATGCAGAAGTTTGTTATGTATATTTGGTTGACGTTCCATGGGTTGATGACAGAGACTCGGATCCGTTGAAGTACTTTCGGAGAAGTCGATGGTGGAGCCGAGGATGGACCCTTCAAGAAATAATTGCCCCGAGAGAAGTGGGGTTTTACTCGCGCGAATGGCAATATATTGGAAGCAGGTCGTCCGGAATGGCAGTGCATATTGAAAAAATAACCGGAATCGATGTTGCCATTCTGATGAATCCATCGCTCATGGAATCGGCCAGTATTTCAAAGAGAATGTCGTGGCTATCGAGAAGGGTGACAACGCGAGTCGAAGATAGGGCTTATTGCATGCTTGGAATATTCGATATCAACATGCCTCTCTTATACGGGGAAGGACCGAAAGCGTTTATGCGGTTACAAGAGGAAATTATCAAGATTTCTAATGATCATACAATATTCTGCTGGGAGTGGGATGATACAATTCCACCAAGTTGGACGTCTATGCTAGCTCCTTCTCCTGATGTATTCCTAAACTCGGGAGAGTTTGTCAGCACCACAAGCAATCGGAGCAAAGTTTCCACCTACTCCATGACGAACGCTGGGCTTCATATGAATGTCGAAATGATTCAAGCATGGTCCTATTATTTTATTCTCCTAGATGCGCAATTGAAGGGAATTCATTCTGATCAAAGAGCGTGTATTCCTGTCAATGGGAAAATCCTTGACCCGGGAGCGAGCAATTATCTCTTATTCCACAGAGAATCTTTCCCACCGAAGGCGGCTTTTCTACCATCCGACTGGCAGGTCGTGGAACGGGATATATACGTCCAATCCAGACTCAAGGGCAATGTCGAACCTCCGGAGCAAAGCGCTCCACCTCGTACAAATGGGATCTTGCTACTATTTGACGACGCCAAACCTTTACTGGATAAAGAGCTCTCTTATATGGAACCAGAAACTGGGGTGTATCTGCTTGAGCGTGCAAAAATATTTATTGGTTTGGAAACATATCCACCAGGTCTATTTGACGGAAATCGAAGTATTTTTTGGTTTGATTTACAACGGAATCATGGGATTTCTTGTGGATTAGTCCGCTTAGGTGCACGAAAAACTGACGGATGTGTTATTTTTCTCGCCATTAAACATGTGGGGGGTGCGGTGCATTGGTTTTGTGATATTCTACCACCAAGATTTTGGGGAGAGGATGCATCGCAACGCGAGGCAATCTTGAAAAAATTTGAGAAAAGAGTCGCTGCTTTGCATAGGGACGTAAGACAGGCGGCATTAATCCCTAATAAAAGAGGAAGCGACAGGCGCTCAGGGTTCCAAAATGGGAGGGAGAAAGCTACGGCATGTATCATGATTGGCAATGAAGTACATAGAAGTCGTCGAAGCGTGGTACGAGTAGCTTATATCACTCCGCGTTGGGAGAAGTTGATGTACCAATTCAACCGTTTGCCCGAGGAAAACTCCGATGAATCGCGTACCGATACAGAGAGTGATGCTGCTTCCGATGCGCCTGCGCTAGCTCAAAAAAAAGGAAATATATACAAATCGCTTGGTCTGAACGTCAGGTTCTAGCTGATTGTAAATTGTTAAGTCACTATACTTGAATAATCTTGTGCAAATTTCCTATTTTGTGTAAAGACCATCAAGTAAGTTATTCCATTTCACGTTCACGGCACCTTTTAAGAACGAGAGGCTGTGTGAGACTTGGGATTTTCCCCAGTTCTCAATCATCCAGAAGTGTCTCCTATTACGAGATATCTGCTGAATGGAGAGATTTTCAAGGGCCGCCTTGCTTTTCGACTTGGAATAAACTTAGAAGGAAAGAGACTCATTTGCGTTACGACAAAAGAATAGAGTTCAATGTTCAAGAGAAGCTTAGAAAATTAGAAATGAAGGCTGCTGGACTTGATCTTTTGGACTTTGAGGGCTAGCTTTTGATAGTCGTGGAAAAGATCAAGATGACCTAGAGCAAGTATAACATGGCTCGAACAAAGCATTGAGGTTCTTGAAAGCCATGGCTCCCGATATTCTTATTCTACAATAAACACCATCACTTGGACTGAGATTGTGCCAAAGGAACGTTCCTCCCACTCTCCGTATCCTCCGTATCCTCCCCCTTCGCACTCCCTTCTCGGAGCTCCAGCTTCGAGATTATCCAGGTGCATATCCCCACAACGGCAATCTCGGGTAAAGTCGACAAGAAGAGATATATGGTGGGGTTTCCAACAATTGTATTGAAGAGCTTGTTGGCCGTAATAACATAGAGAAGCGCATAAACAATTCGTACCGCCAAAAAAGGGATGCAAATTGCCACGCCTATCAAGAGAGGTTTGTAGGTTTTTGGAATTTGACTTCCACGAAAATAAATGACGGAAAATGTGCCTACTACCCAGAAATATATAAGTGCGTTGAGTGCAATACCAGCTCTGCTGTAGGAAGTAGGAGCAAGTGCATCTTCTCTTTTGCCAACCATCACAAATCCCACGATCGATACTCCCAGATCCACATATGCGATCAGTTGCGGTACGAGAAACACCTTTTTATGAATGAGGATCGTGGCATTATTTCTGCATACTTAATTAGCCAAAGAAGGAACCAGAAGGGAGAAACGTGAGGCCAAACATTTTCTCGAGCAATTCCAGGAGTAAAAATACCAATAACAGTATCCCGGTGGCTTCGCAAACCAACACAGCAGCCCAAAGTCCCCTTGTATTTCGAGTTATCAAGGCCAACATGCAACTACCACCGATAATTCGGCAGAGTGACAAGAAACCGATGCCAAACCATCCCGGATTTTGTTCTCTTTTAAATTTGAGACTGAACCATAAAAATATCGGAAAGACGACTATTTGAATAACTGAAATGGCATCTCTGTACTCGAATGATCCCATTTTGATGATTTTTCAATTATTGTGTATAAATCTGAGTTGCCAATTGAATTGAAATTCGAACTAGTGCTTTTGAATCACGATGTAGAAGTTTTGAAGTCTTATAGGCGATATGTATATAAATATTAAATTGTTCTATAAATTACTTCAGGCCAAGCATCCTGAGCGGCGGTGCTGACAGGCAGCTAGCACAAACTCGGTAATGCCAGATGCTCGCTAGTGACGTTCGCACTGCAATCCCATTTCGAGGTTTCGATCAAACCAATCACACAAAGTTGCAAGAAAATGACGCAGGGGTTAGCGAAGGAAGCAGGTCATACTGTGCATTGAAAGTCTGCCTGGACAAATGATTGGGTGGTTCGCACACCCCCTCAACCCCCACAAGTTATATGCAAATCTCCCCAGGTGTTGTTCAAAAGAATGCGCCAAGTTTGGTAGGACTGTTACAATATCCAACCAATCTTCTGAATAATACCAGCAAAGATTTAGAACGGAGGAGAGTATACTTAGTCCCCCATAAATGCCCTGTAAACAGGGGCCGGAAAAAGCGTCCAGTTTTTGTAGGTTTTTAACCCTCTCAAATTCGCTAGTTTGAAGACTACATAGCAACAACTGAATTTAAACGTCTAGGAGCTAGCAGAATTATCAATAAATCTATTCGGACCCGATTTACACTTATTTTATATTTTTCTGGGTTGCGTTGAGTATTGAATTTGACTTTCCACACGGAGCTATTTCCGATCCTGTAGAAACCCTGCATTGTTTTCTTACTTAAACTATTCATCAATTTTAACAATGCAAGGATTGTTGGGTGTTTTCTACGATTTTGCCCTACGTCATCTAATCTCCGAATCAAATGGAGAGTTATGTTCTAATTCTTAGCGTTTAGTTTTCTTTTACAAATTCACCTCTGGAAAGAAACATAGATGTCAAAAACTATCCAGAGAAAAGATACCCATAGAGAAAACAAATAGAACTTCGCTCTTAATATGTCAGAGTAACTTTTAATATTGAAGCCCATTACTTTGCTGAACTACTTTGCATAAGTATCCGTAACCAAGCACACAACATAGCTAACCATCTTCAAAACATTTGCAACGTACCACTTTGTCAATAAATCCAGCAAGCATTTCTTCAAATACGTACTTGAAACTGCAGTCAATACCGCACGGCACAGGAAGGCGTCCACGCCCTTCTCACCTACGTTACTCTGGCAAACATGCCTCCAGCAACTGGAATCTTTGATCCTGATCATCAACATTGGATTGGAACGAAGAAAGCTTTTTAAGCTATAATTCAGTGGTATTTCGAATTCAAAAATTCCATGAATTAGAGCGAAGAGATTTCGATTTTTGTGTGCAATGAGGCTTTATTTAGCTCGAGTTCGTTAATAAAATTCATGGTATCTTCAAGTTTGTTCAAGCCAAGCATCTTAAACTTGATGCTCGAGAGGGACTCGAAACTGAGCAGTTTGAGTAGGCTAGGGAAAAGGATGAGAACAGGCGTATAATATTGGGAAAACCCTCTTTTGTTTTGGACCATTTGGCTCAAACATATGCCTCGTATGGTTAAATATCCAAGAGGTATATTGACAAATTGACAAATTAACAAATTAACATACTTGTAGAAACTCTACAAATGTAGTAAAATCAAAGTCGGAATAGCAGGTGAGACAATGAAACTTGGAATAATTGAAGTGCGATTGATGTTCTGGAATGATACAAAGAGTCCATGTATTCCCCTCAGGTAGTATCTAAAGTTGTGAGCAGAAGAGGAAGGAATCACCATACGATTGAAGATTTATTCGCTGGTTAGCTTCTAACTTTTCACGGAAGTAGAATAAAGATGACTTGCGGTATCCTCTCTAATGTTCGATTTTCTTGATTCATACAAAGCAAACAGTTAAATAGAAAATGGAAGCCTACGTATCAGTCAGATTGAAACATTGACCCACCGCCACTTTGTCTCAGGAAATTAGGTTAGCTGCCACCACGCGTCGGTGCTTATACTTTCTGAATCCTCTGACCATTCAAGCAAGACTTTGAAGATCAACCCAGAAGCACTAAATTTGTATTACCTTGAATGTTGAGAGAGAATAAAATGTGTCGGATTAATGGGAAACGCGGAGTCACGGGTTCACGTATTGAAGCCAAGATGGCCAGGGCGTGGTTCGTATCGCGTTGACTTCTTGACACGAACAACGCCATCTTTAGACATCTAAACTCACCAATAACCCATCGACGAGACGTGAGTCTTCTTGGCGAATTGAGCTGTCAAATTTACAACGGAGCTGTGCATCTCCCATCCACCACCACCATGGCATCTCGGGATCTGGTTTTTGACCCTGACGGGGATGTTAAATTTACCTTTGAGAAAGAAGAAGCGGAGGACGATGACGAAAAACAGGAATTGAAGTCTGGCTAGTGAGAACTTTCTTCCCAACAGAACACCTCGGCTGGTCTCTTGCTAATAAATATTTAAGAAAAAGGAAAAGAGCCGACTCATATATGTCCGAAGATGCGGAGACAGGCCCGAAGACAACCATTCTTTTCTCCTCTCGACATCTATCTCTAGCATCCAGAGTTTTCAAAGTTATGCTTCAACACAACTTCCAGGAAGGAGAAGCATTAAGTCTGAACGGAAAAGTAACCGTAAATCTCCCCGACGACGACCCTGCAGCATTTTGATGAACATCATACACGGAAAAAATAGGGAGGTTCCAAAGGAGGTGGATCTGTTTGAGCTCGTAGAACTAGCCATTCTCGTCGACAAGTATAGAATGCACGAGTCAACAGTATGGGCGTCAGAATTTTGGATCAAATATTTGGAGGGTTGAATCCCAGAGAAGTTGTGCGAGCGACTGATGCTTTGGATGGCCATTAGTTTGTGTTTCGTAGTAGCGACGCATTTGAAAAAGTGACCACTATTGCCCAGCGCTATATGGCCGGGAAACCTTTTCAGTTCCAAAAAAATTCTCGGTTTGCTGAGCGGCCACCAATTCCAGAGAAAGTATTAGGTAGGGAAATCGTTCTTTTTCCATCCCAAGACTAACTGGCGTTGCAGATGAAATTGACAAACTTCGACAAAAGGACATATCTGCCGCATTGCTTCAGCTCGAAAACCGCGTGAACGATTTACAAGACCCACGATACATGTCGCACTGTCCAAACAAGAAACCTGAATGTGAAGCACTGCTTCTTGGGAGTCTCATCAGAAGCGCTGTGTCTTTTAGATTATGGCCTTTGCCTAAGCCACCCTATAACGAGCGGGCATCCTGCAATGCCTTTTTACTTACTCTACGAAAACTAAACGCGCAATCGTATTGCGATATCGCCAGTGACCATGTGATGATACATAACCTCGGATTAATGCTTAATTCCTTGGTATCTAATCAAAGTGGTCTTTACATCGAATGTTTTGCGGAGGTTTAGACTAGAGCTAAAATTTCTGGTAGCAGCTCTTCTAAAGTCAAAATTCCGGGAGTGGCTGGAGGGCCGGAAAACCTTTTTCTACAATTGATCTGTATTCTCATTTGTCGTGGGTGTTAACTGGGTCTCGTTTGGGGGCTATAATTTATCAATCCACTTGTTATTTTTAAACTTAAGCCTTCGCCTTCAGTGATTAATAAGGTGTTCTATGAAGGTACCAAATTGCTCTCCTCTCCATCAAACTCCAACTTTTGCTTTACTGATAATATACATAACAATCCCGAAATGGGCCCACCATGCCACCATGTAACACCTCCCCACACCCACAGGCGCCTAACAGCCCACCCCTGTTACAGATTTTACCAACAACCTAACTGGTCGGATAAACACCATCCTGAGGATCTTCCACAGGGGTTCAGGAAAAAGCCGCTGCGCCCATGAAGAAATTACAAGGAATGTTGGAACCAACATCTATCACACCAACGAACATATGATACCAACAATGAAAATAGAACATGCTGTCTTCATTCTTAAATCCAACAGTTGAAGCAGAAAAAATGTATCCCCAAATTTAGAACCCTTCGTTAAGATAAAATCCTCAATACCACCACTCTCTTACTCAATGCATCGCAAACACCGAACCAATATATTACTTGCCTTCACGGGTCTCATGGTCCTCAGTCTCTACACAGTCTCCCTATTCCCAACACAAATATACTCCCGAAACAAATACCTAATCAAGAACGTCCCTCAACCCCCACCCGAAGTACCAGTTGAAGAAAGTCCCCCCACAAAAGTACTAGTTGTAGCAAGCGTGGAAGCAGATGATACATCATGGATCCACACCCATCTCCCAGATTGGCCAGTCAACAGATACGTTGTAAACTCCGAAACAACTCAATACCAAGTGCCCAAAAACAAAGGTCGTGAGGCAATGGTGTATCTCACATACATGATCGATTCGTACAACAATCTTCCCGATATCGTGGTATTCTTGCACAGCCAAAGATACCAATGGCACAACGATGACCCTCTATACGGTCAGTATCTACCCCAAGACCAGAAAAACCCTCAATTTACTTACATAAATCCAGATGGTGTCCCAGTACTCCAAAACCTACAACTCCCCTACGTCCTCTCGCAAGGCTACGTGAATCTTCGATGCGTCTGGACACTAGGTTGCCCATCAGAATTAAATCTCAACCCAGAACACGTAAACTCCCCGGAACAAGCATTCCACACCACTCAGCTAGCCTACTCCCAAGGATTCCTCGAACTCTTCCCCAACGAGACCCTCCCCGAACTCATCGGTGTCGCCTGCTGCGGCCAATTCGCTCTCACGCGAGAAAAGATCCATTCAAGACCGCTTGAAGATTATATACGCTGGCGCCAATGGCTCCTAGACACCAGCCTCGAAGACGGGATCAGCGGCCGTATATTCGAGTATTCATGGCACATGATATTTGGGAAAACTGCCGTGCATTGTCCAAACGCGAAGGAGTGTTACTGTAATGTCTTTAGGCTTTGTGATTTGGAGTGTGGAGGTGAGGATAAGTGCGGGGAGCGATGGGTTTTCCCACCTTCGGCGGTCTTGCCTCAAAACTGGCCTGGCATTGGGTGGGATGGGCAGGTTCAAGATGAGGAGGCATTGGCACGCTTGCGTAATACTTCATTGTCTCCTATTACTTGAAGGAGCTCGATTGATTGCGGAGGTCAATGGATGAATGAATAAAAACTATCTCGAAAACAGAGCGAGTTGCACTGAAAAACTGAAAGACAAAAGTTCGACGACAGTGAGTGGAAACGACACCAAGTCTCGTCCTTCTCGCCGTATCGTTCAGCACAGCCAACGATTGAAGGGCAGGCCCGGTGAAAACAGGAAGACAGCCTTCACAAGAAGATGTTTGGAGTTTGGGGTATCGTGCTGCAAGGACTCCAACCAAAGTTGGCGTGTCCAAATGTAGATGGGTATATTATGTGGAAGAAGAAGAGAGGACGAAAAGGACATTGCCAAAAAGGGGAATGAGCGAGAAGAAGAGTGGTGGACATGGTTATGGGATTGAATATAACCCGTTAAATGATACATGGTACTAGGATTTACACTATCGATATTGACGAAGGAAAAGCAACAGCTGTCTAGAAAGTATACGAGAAGAACAAAGTATAAAAATATCATCTTAAATTCTTTTCGTAGTGTTCAGCTTGAGAATCTTCGAGAACGTAGGGAATTACTCACTTCGGTCAACTATTCGCAGTGGCAAACAATGGTCGATGTCGGGTATATCGACAACTGTATGACAAAATGAAGGTATCAGTTACCTTCCAGATCACCCTACAATTTTAGAAGTCTCGATCAAGGTAAGCAGAGAGGGAAAAAGAGCCGATTATTCCCTCAGCTGCCAAGATAATTCCCGGAAATTCCGTTTCCCAAACGCCGAAACTACCATATATATTCATGATTTAGATATATCAACCCCCTGCGGGTTATCATATATGGCCTTTTCCATCTTATCAGCTTCCTCCTCTTCAGCGGCTCTCTTTCTGTCGAGTTCGGGGTGCCATCCATGCCGACAGATATTGAGCGCAGTTTTGAATCTTTGGCTCTGGTAAATCGAGTCCAAAGTATCATGCAGAGAGCCAAGTTTGAGAAATTCGAAACGCTTGTTCTGGCTTAAGATCACCAGGCGGTTTTGTAATCTCTGGGTGGAGGTCTCGAAAGAAGGTCCTCCCAAACATCTCCAAAGCGAGAAGATGAAGGCTAAAGCAAGAAAGCCATAAAGCAAAACAACAAACACAACCGCGAAGGTAGTAAAGATGATCTGAATTATGGACCCAAAAGCATTGTTGAACAGGTCGTTGACGAAGACCGCAGTCGGTGCAAGAATTTGGATGATAGCAGCACGGATGGGATAGGTCCTGGATGGCGATGAAGAGATCGGTCTTTCTGGTACTGCCACACTTATGGTTGACTTATCCTTACCCCGAATTTCGAGTGTCAGTAGAGGGATCTCCCTCGTAGGGTTTACATACGTCGGCATGTACAATTCTACTTTCCGGAAATCACTCCCTCCCTCACTCCACTTGTGTAATCTGGCTGATACTGTGACGGTAACTAATTCCTTGTGTATCCGCCAATAAAGCATCACTGCATCTGCGAAGTCAAACCAGGGAAGATTTGCTCCGTCTGTATCGCCAACTGGCGCAAATACATATGCGTCCTGTTGCTTCGGCGCGTCGGACGCGATTTGAAGGGTGACGATCCATTCTTGAAGCAAATCATCGGACCGTCCTTTAATATCATACTGGCTGAGGTAATCGCTTTCTGGGAGCTTCAAGATAGCTTTCAAAACCCTATGGATATTTGTTGCCTTGATGATGGTGGCTTCCAGCTGCGAATGGGATTCGAGTTTCTTCAAAATGTCGGAGTTCTGTTGCATTTCTTCGATTCTGGGGCCTTCTCGACTTAACAAGCCTTTCTGGAGTTTGTGTCGCAAAAATCGGATTTCATTCTGCGAATATTTTTTAGCTCTGCTATTCCAACATGATAGCATAGCTTACCTCCTTCATCTCCTTTTCGTGGGCTGCAGCCACTGAGGGTAGAATTTCCACTCGCGACGTAGACCCATTCGTTTCTTGGCCTTGAAATAACGGTACCGCATAGTCGGAGCCTACGAGGATAGCAAGATTGTCGACATCGAATTGGAAGCCTAGTGCGAAGCCTGAACGCCCCGAAGAAGGGTCACTGGGAAGTTTAAGTTTACTCGTACTAATCAGGCAAATTCGTTAGCTTCTTTCAGGGCAGTTTCGAAGATGGAGCATTTACTCATATACTCTGGTGAGCTTCTTGCCGGCAAGAAGCGTTTTTGTTGGGTAGTCGATGCCATTGCCGTCGAGAGGTTCTGGGTTGGGAGAGGGGAGAAAGGCCCAGGACAAGGCGAGGGCAAACCAGGCTAGGATAACGAGGAGAACGGCCCGGGTTGCAAGACGCAGTAGTTTCCGAGGTTTGCACATTCTTGATGAGCTACTGTTACTCTCTGGTGAACAAGTCATAGTGTTGACCGTGTCGAGCGGATCACGGTCATGGTGATGGTTGGGGGAGTGAAGTCACAAATGCGGCGGGGCTCTACGAGTACGAGTAACGCGAGGGGAAGATCCTTGGGATTCAGTGCTTATCCTCTACTGGAACCCAGTGTACTAAAATATGTGCCGAGTTTGAGGCACAGGGATAGGCCGCCCACAGCCAAAAGCTACACACTGTGAAGTCAAGTAAGGTCGTAAAAATAAAATAAAATTTTTAGTCGATTCCCGAGAGCATCTTTGTCAAGCAGTGGGAAGGTTGGATGTTTAAAATGAGTTCTTGTGATGCTATTTGGGTATTAAGTGCGCGATATTGGTGCAGGAACGCGTGCGACCGTGACCCCAAATTGGCATGCCAGCCTTTTGCCAGGATGCTTTATTTCTTCTCCTGCCACACCCTAACAAAGTAACAACAGCACCTCCAAAAGATATCAGGAAAAGACCTAACAATACCAGGACGAATCTACAATATTTGATTCTGCCGTTCAAAATGGGAAGTCTTTCACGTCCCGGCATCGCCAGTGACCTCGACAGGTAGGTAAGCTTCTCGTCGAAGGTAAGGTTACTACTCATAGGGGGGCATGATTGTTTTTGTTTTTGAAAAGTTTCGTTCCGCAACTGCTGTTACTGCTTATACCGTATTGCCAGCTTTATAAGCTTGGTTAGGAAGAGAATTGCCCACCCCCCGCGATTCGTTTTCAAGGATGAAAAAGTATGTATATGGGGATGGGGAGGGAAGGGGAGGGGAAGGGAGGGGAGCGGGTTATACTCTGGACCTGGTGGAACGTGTGTTGCCTTTTCCACTCGCCATGGGTCGAGATCGAGCTAAGAGGGAAGGAGCGACTTGGACCAGAAGTGGTTGAGTTGAGGGTTGAGGGTTGAGGGCAAATTGAGTTGAGGAAGGGGCGACCTCGAGACTCTCGCCTAGACGTGCCCAAGTAGTCGTGCCCAAGAAGGAAGGAACGAACATCGGCCCTTCCCTCAAGTGCCTTCTTTCAAAGTAGTCGAGTCAAATCAAGGAAAGAACGACCGCGAAATCGAGAGCCAAGATAGATTTGGTATCTGCTCCTAATGTCGAAGAAGAGCAACTCAGTTTCCGCGATTTCCTCCCAAGGTGGTGGAGTACTGACAACGATCGCGAGAGTCAAGAATATCGATGGGATGTGGGTAACAGATATGTGCCATTCGTTCCGAAACTCATCGCTTGCCTAAGTTATTCTAGCTCTCGCACTCATTCGATATTTAGTGAAATTGGGAGTGCCCACGTCCCGGCTTTGCGATGCAGTGTGTGTTAACCTGAGGAGCGGAAAGGTACACTTCTCTCTCGATTTGGCTAAATAGGGTGCAGTAATTACTTGAGGAGATATTCATCTTCTAGAAGCGGCTCATAATAACATGGAGCTGCCAACAAACGTGTTTGGGGCACAAGAGATTTGAGGTCGACACTCTTGCTCATTTCGCAAGGCTGACCTGAGTCTTGCTGTTTTTCTTCATTTCGAGCAATCGAGAATTTCAACTATTTTACTAAGAGGAAAGTTGAGGAAATAGGCTCGCTTAGAATGGTTTTATCCCTTCTAGGTTTGACATGGACACTTTAGAAGGCTTATTCAAAGTGGATGCCTCTGGACCGGAAACAGTATTTTGGCGACTTTGTGCATACATACGTACTCAATGAGGCAGACATATTTGAGAAAATACCCCTTTTTAACTCCTTTTGAGTGTAAGTTTTGAAGCATGGATACCAAACCTGGAAGAGATACGGCGAAAGACGAATTTCAAGGTGGAAACCTCAACTTTCTCTAAAATTACTGAAGCTAATTTTAAATTCAACAAATAAGGTAAAGGAATTTGATGTGCGACCAAACTCTAGATACGCGGACCAAATAATACTGCCTTCACTTGTGATCATCCTATTTCAGGTGGTAATTTACCGTGAACTTAAAGACAACTAGGAACGTTGGAAATTCGAAAATCCGGAAAGGGCATTCAATGAGCCATTCTCCAAGTTTCCCACACTCCTTGTCACCGACACTGTGGCGAACTTCGTCGGCCTACAATTCGTAAAACTTCAGCCTCCCTTGAAGCGTTGTCCGTCTGTATCATACTTAGGGGCTTAAGCGAGCCGACTCAGCCAAGAAAACAAATGATGTAACACTTGGAGATCTTCATCAGCTTACACATTTAAATCCCCAATCTCTACCCTGAGTCAAAAGAAACTTTCACAATTAGTGCTGACAACGTGATCATGAGTACACCTGACTAAAGAATTTTTAAGTTCAATCGTACGGTTCCTCCGTAATTGAGTAATAGCAAACCCCGCTTTCGGCACCCGACGATCAGCCCTGAGAATACGAGGTAACACAAGTACACTTTCGGTTTCGACAAGAAACGGTAGCACCAAGTATTAATGCAATACCACATATGCACCAAAGTTGTCAGACAGTTACCTAAACTCGTATGATATCCGCGTGACTTCAGCCATGATTTCATTGAGACTTTAATGCCTCGTTCGCGCGAACGAATCTCTTTGGGCATAGGTTCAAATACGAGATCTACGGCTTATGGTCTTATGTTTGCTCAGATTATAGTGTATAGTTGAAGTAATGAACCGCTGCAAAGGGATCATGCAAACTCATGATTTGACGCCTCCAGTCCGATTCCAAGCTGTAGTAAGTTTGATTTTCACACGATGGACGGCTGTAAACATATTGGCGTTACAACTGTTTAGATCGGCAAGGTCACCTTTGCAAAACTAATACCGGATGCCGATCTCAACATAGCGTGACAAAATTTCCGTGACTTTCCTCTCTGGAGATATAAACTTCATTGAGCCCCCTCCTCAAGTCTCAAACTTAAGATAACTCCAAAACAGATCAAGTCACTTTTCAAAACCCCAACCAACAAGATGAAATACGCATTTTTCCTCGCTTCTGCTTTGGCAACCCTCGCCACTGCAATGCCAACAACACCAAACATCGCCGCCCGCGATCCCTTCACAGGTTATCTTCCCCTTACATTGACCTTCCACGGCGGCCCAGCAACATACACCCTCGACATGAAAGCCGATGGTAACTCCTACAACACCAGTAGGAACCCCCCCCCCCTGCCCCCACCCAGTTTCAAGCAAAACTAACACTCATGTAGACAATGATCTCGGTGTGAGCCTTATCGAAGCAGCCACTTATAATATCTGGCTTAACTGCAATTTTTACACCACCGGCCAGAAAGCTATTGCAACCACTGGTTCAGGCACGACTGTCGACGTTGGCCCACCTCAACCTATTCTCTCTGTGGCTTGTAAACCCACACCAAATCCACCAGGAAACTGCCTTCCGGATTTTGCAATGTGTGAGTGGTGTGGAGGTGGATTTGGAGGATGTATGCTTCAAGGTTGCTGTACTGGGTTCTGCGCTGCCACTAGGTGTCGTCCATTCCCTCCAACTCAAACGTAAGAGAAGCACTTCCGAGCTGGCAGTAAATTGCGGGAATGAGTTGAGAGTTTGAGACTAGAAATTATGATCATGAGTGCAAAAGATGGGAAAGTGTCAGAAGGGGAGGAGTTATGGTCATTGTGTATTTCAGTGGGTTTCTCAATAGTGTCAAACTTTCAAAAGTTCCATCAACCTTCATACCTTTCCAACGTGAATTTCAAATGTACATGTTTTATGACTCACCTTTCCGCAGTCATTCCTGTAAGTTTACCCGAGTAAGTAAGGATTACAGCGGAGTCCAATGAGAAAGGGAGATATTACCACGTGAGTGTAGCTTCAGTCAGTCCTAAAGAGTCAGCTTTAAAAGTCTCTACCTCTGAATTAGAAAACCGCTTGTGGCATCCGAATACTTTGAACGAGAAATTGAAACCAAAGCCACCAGATGTTACCACAAACCCACATGATCCCAATGCACATAACCTTCCTTGGTCTACATACTTTGTTGCACATCGCTCATCTGCAGCCGGACGCCATAAACCAAGCCAAAATTTCACTTTTCAACCCCAAATTTTGAGCCCCAAAAGTCCTAAATTTATGCCGGAAAAACTCACAAACATTCCCTCTCTTCTTGAACAAAACTTAGTTTGGAAAACCATTTCTTCTAGTTGCTAAAAACACCAGCGCTACCCTAAAATTTCAGCAACCTGGTTACAGTTCACATGATTCTTCTTGGCCTTCGGATTTTGTTGCACATCGCAGTGGTGGTTTATGGCATCCGGTTCTGAATTAGGCGAGATAGGTACCGGCCCAGCATTTCCTACAGAGAAATAAGTAGTTAACCACCTTCTTTGAAGTCTTACTATTTGATCTCCATTACTTCTGGTATTAAATAAAACATTTTGAGTCTTGAAAGCATAGCTCTAGGTATTATAACCGCCGATTAAACGAGGTGTTGTACCCCTCATTTCGGTTTGTAACTGATCGACCAGAAGTGCTGGTACACCAAAAATACATCGTCCAAGTGACGATTGTTTTGAGATTTGAAAGCATACATTTAATTTTCCAAATCGGCACAATAAACAGTCCGTCGGTGCAATTAAAGAGCCTCTGCGGTTCAACTGAGTCCGCTCGGAAGAAGTGGGATAGGAAATGGGACAACCATGAATAGAAAGAATACCCACAAAATCAACACCTACACGCAAGAACTTTATGCAGTTCCAATACTCAACCATTTTAATCACACAAACAAAATGATCTAGCAAGCCTTTAGCAAGATCGAAGGAGAAAAAAGCTTACTTTTAAGAGCATTAGAAATTTAGAAGGAAGTTGACTTCCCTTTAAAAAGTATGTCAGAATAGTGTCAGAAATTAGTTTCTTTCCACTCTGTGGATCATCGACCGGATCGGGTGGGGTGGATAAGTGGATGACCTACGCAGAACTATAATATATATAAAGAAGAATGTCCAATTCTCAAAAATACAAAGGAAAATCCCAAGATTCATCTCCCTCAACATCCGAAAATAACATCACCTGACCACTCTCAATTTCATCATCACCCAGTTTTCAAAATGGCGAAAACAATCTCTATCCTCGGAATAACAGGAACACAAGTCAGTAAGCCTCATAAAAACCTCATGAAGATAATTCACCAACTCATTTCCTAAATATAGGGTGGTTCCGTCGCAAGCTTCTTCCAATCCCTCGGCTGGAACATCAAGGGAACAACACGTTCCCTCACCTCTTCACCAGCCCAAGCTCTTATCGCAAAAGGAGTCACTCTCATAGAAGCCAACGTCGATGATCCCAGCACTCTCCTTCCAGCATTCAGCGGTGCCCACGTAATTTTCGCCGTAACCGACTTTTGGGCTCCCTTCTTTTCAAAGTACGCGGAGTTATCTCAAGTTTCTGACCGAGCTACTGGGGAATATGCTCTCAACCTCGAAGTGAAGCGAGGCAAGGGAATCATCGATGCCGTAGCACAGATTCTGGAAAAAGAAGGTGTTTTAGAGAGATTCATCTGGAGCACCTTGCCAAATTTCAAGGACGTGAGTGGGGGTAAGTATACTTACATCTATCATTTTGATGGAAAAGCGGCCGTCAGTGAGTATTTGAAGGAGCAGAAGAAGTTATGGGCGAAGAGCAGTTTGTTGAATATGGCATTTTATGCTTCGAATTTGAAGACCATGGGACGTAGGTAATGGGGACACCGTTCTCCCACTTTCTTTCTCTTGAATCACTCCTGAACCCTAGCATTTTTCCTGTGCCGTATCCCGAGACATCCTTTGATAGGCAATACTGACTCCCCCATCTTCTAGAGATGGTCGGCGCGAATCTGGATGAGAGCGGGAAAATCGTGTGGATGAAGCCTGGTCCAAATGATGCTCAACATCCTTTTGTGGTTACGGATGACACTGGGCTGTTTGTTGACCTTCTCGTTCGATCGGAGCCGAAGCAGGATTTGTTGGGTGTAAGCGAGTTTGGGAGTTATGCCTCGTTCATGAAGGATTTTACCGAGGTCACTGGTGTTCCCCATCAATTAGTCGAGGTCACTGTTGAACAGGTCGACAAAGCGATGCCTGGAGGACTAGCGAGAGAGGCAGCAGAAAGTAATGCAGCCAGTGCCGAGTTTGGTTGGGGAAAGCATTTGGTTCTGCCTAGTTCTGTAAGTTTTGTAGTCCAATATTCCTGGAGATTGAGTACTCACAAGAGACCAGTTGGATCCCAAATTGAAGACTACAAGTCTCAGAAAGTACATCGAGACAGAGGATTGGAGCGCGTATACGGCCAAGAAGTGAAGATAGAGAATTGGCATTCTTTGAACGATGCAAGTGAGGTTTCCTCGGACAGTCTCCACGAACCAAAGAAGCATTCTGGGAATTACGAGAGTGGCTGTGGAATTGAATATTGGATAGAATTAGATTGTTTGGATTAATTTAAGATTATATCTGACGTTCACATCTTCTCTTTCCTTCCTAGATGTTGATGCGAAGCCGCTTCCCCAAACACTTAGACAGGAGTATTTCAAGGTATCAATCACAGCCTTCCAACCTGTGATACGCACCCATTCTCTCTCTTAATTCGATCCACTTCTCCCCTCCAATATTGTCATGAAATGCCCGAACATAACGACAATCCAGTTCGTCGCAGTGGTAGTAATATGGAATTGATTCGACGTAAGTGACAAGTGAATGGAGTCGCTCTTTCAACTGCACCCATATCATATTGCCCTTAAGCGCAGTATCAGGTTGAAGGCCATGTGAGCCGTGAGAACTGAGCCCAATCGCGTACACTTCCCGCAAGTCATTTGCCATATCCTCAAAAGAAGCTTCAAACGTTTCCATCTCTGCCTTGAATGCTTTCGCTCTTTTCGCTTCCTTTGATTCGACCCCCCAAATAAATTGAGACCAATGAAATAGATAGGTTCCGAAAGTTTCAACATCAAATACATTGCCCGCGAAGACTATTGGCTCCGTAGATCCGTCCCAATTGGAAATGAAGAGATCCTTCGGAATTCGATGGACATCAAAAGCGGTTTCCTCAGGGGAAAGCCTTGTAACCATCGGAGTCTCACAAACTGTAGAATAGAATTTCTCCTTAAATTTTGCTAAATGAGATAACTCTCGGAGTCCTAGAGCGCCATGATTTTTCATAATCTCCTTCAAGAACGCTAGTTCCCTTTTGTGTGAATCCTCGAAATGAGCAAGGGCCGCATGGATAGTGCCGAAACCGACGCTGCGATTATAGCGAGTAAGAAACTCATCGTAGCGAGTTTGGAGCTTATGGGTGGCTTTGGCTTGTACAGTTGAATAAAAGTGAATTCGAAGCTTAGGGTTGAGAAGCTCAAGTCGAGAGGAAAAAACCCACTGGCCTGGTTTGGGCTTCCAGTTCAAGTCACGTTCGAGACATGGTGATGAAGGGGACTGCGGAAGGGGAGAATGGTAGCCATCGCCTGTGTCCTGGGTAGTATCGGGTTCCAATATCTTCAGGTGTCTGAATGATTTCTCAAACTTGGGAGACTCGCTTGGTAAATCGAAGTCAAAGACGTTTGGGTGTGCTCCCGACATAAAATCAGCGTCAAGAACCTCTTCACAATATGTTTGTAACCCCGTTTGCCATGTCAATATCCGTGTAGGTTCTGGAGAGTCGGAACAAGTGGCGATGGAATTAAGGCTAAGAACGTTTGGATGTGACCCTGGCATGAAATCGGCATCCACAGCCTCTTCAATGTATGGTTGTAAAGATGGTATAGATGTGCTCGGAGGAGAATGGCCAACACGAGAAGCGATGTTTGGAGTTTTGCTAAAGATAGCCCTCGTTGTAAATATCGCATATCTTGTGCATCCCGTGTCATCTTCTCCGTCAACACATTTTTTCATCAGAGGGTCCTCTACCTCGGGGTTCTCAATTTTGTACTCATCATCAGTACCATATTCTACTGTGCCTCCATAACCGTATGATTCTCCCTCTTCGGATGAAATCGATTCATCGGTCTCAGATTCCGATGATTCATTGGTGGCAATGGGGCTAGCGGACTCCCAAGAAACTTCATTTCCCTTTGGCGAGCTACTAGGTTGATCGTCGTACTCCTCCTCGTACTTGACTTTGAGTCGTCCTTCCCCAATTTCAGTTGCATTTAAGTCCTGTGGAATTTCCAGCTCCCTGAGTAAGGGCAGTCTTGTTGTTGAAGCGTTCCGGTCATCGAGCACACCCAGTTGTCCAAGTTCCTTGATATATTTCTTAATGAGCCTCTCCTGACCCCGCAATGCAGATGAAGAGACCCCCTCTGCCACGAGCTCTCGTCTGAGATTTTTCCAAAATGCTTTGTCGTCACCATGATAATCCGTCATGACTGAGCCATCAGAGGTACCAGTTGCCGTCAACTTGGCAATAACAAGGTTCACAGACTCCTGAATCTTGTCCAATCTTCCAGTCTGGCGATTCAATTGTCTTTCAACCTTACCCTGTGACCCAGAAGAAAACAACTGCAACGTGATGGATATCGCATCCGTGTATGTCCGAACCTTCTGTCGAATATCTTTAACATTAATAATCTCATGATTACCGAATCTAACCTTCTGCCACAACCTCTGTACACTCTTTTCCGACTTGCTGAGAGCATTGTACTTGGACAAAAGGCGATCCAGTCGAACTAAATGGATCTCGCATCCTTCAATGTGATTCCTCAGTCCTCTCACACGCTTATCTCTCTTGTTGCCCAGTATCGAATCAGGGTTCCTCATTTCAGACTCAACATGCGACAAAACGGTATGAAGAGCAACCATCTCCTTAGTCAGATCATCGTGTTCGCCACATGCGGCCTTGGCGCCTTCGACAACCTGCCACGTCAATTGCACAAATGAGGCTATATCGAAGATGCTAAAGCCGAAGGACATGATTCCGATGCATTCTGCACGCCTCTAGTGCAAGCAACTATGCGCTATCAGCAACAGCAAAGATAATCGAGGAAAGTATGAGGTTGGGAAAACCCGGTGAGAAGAGATGAAAGCCCGTGAGGGGAAATGCATGTAATGCATCTCCAATTCGTCGATGCAACACTGTTGCATACTTGAGAAGCTCTAGAGCCAATTATCTGCGATGTGGGTCAGGTCTTACTGTATATCAACCCAACTAGAGAGCACTTCCACTTGAAGGGCATACCAGCAGGCAGACAGCAAATCGTGATTCGACGAATTGTTGAGCACGATGCGACTTGATGTTGAGTGTTGCACGAGATACGGCCCTCTTTTTATCACGTTGGGTACTCTAGTAATTTTAAAGACACACCTCTCAATGCGCCCGCAAAACTCCAGCTGATCCCGATGTCTTTTCGAGTAAGGAGGCTGCTCTACTAAAAGCTTACCTTTGACACTATATCACAGCGTATTACAGAGGCAAATAAAATCGTAAAAATATAACAAAAGTTCAAATCGATCTCTAAAGCTGTCTTAAAGAAGTATATCAATTCTTATAGCTTTTCAATGAGTGGTTGTAGTTGTCTTGAGGTAGAAGCTAGTGCGTCTCAAAATCGGCACTTTCCCGAAGAGCTCGCTCAAATACAGAGAAACTGGCAGACGGGGCTGCGCTGCTAAAAATTATTTGCCATGTCAACTCTAGGAAAAAGATCACACTTCATTCTCTTAATTATCACGTCTTTTTGTGGTGATTTGACAAAACGATAACCTATATACCCCAGCAGGGCTGCGTCTAGCCGTAACTTCGCAATATTTCTAACAAGTCAAGCTCTTACTAAGGGCGCTCGTGCTAGCATTTTGAATAAAGTGATATATCATCCTATTCCACAACAACTACCTAAATACCTAAGGACCTCCCCTCCGAAGTTCCTCGCTCCCATCCTCGTCAAATAATTCACATAGAAAGCTTGGTAAAGAAGTAAGTAGCATACAATAAAAAGTCCCCAAATGCGTCAAAGGTATAATGCCCAACTCCAATATCATGAATAAAAAAAAGCAAGAACGACAAGCCGTAAATATCATTTCAAATCCCTCACAACGCCATTGACATCTCTCCCTTCGTAATTTTTTTCTCATCTCCGATAATCCGGTTTCTTGGCCATATTAACAACAGGTGGTGGTCCATCATCCATCGGATACGGTAAAATCGGTCTACTCCTTCCCATCATTGAACCCGGTTCCTGGATGGGAGTCTTCGGTGGCCTTGGTGGGGGTTCTACTCGTGCGTTCTGAAGAGCTGGTGGTAGAGCTGGTTTTGCAAGCTCATCTGTACTTACAATTGCAATCTTGTCGTTACCGGATGCTGTGTTGTATTGGTCGGGTGTCGGTGCATGTAGCGTAAATTTATCGCCATCAGCATCGGTCATGCTATGTGTTGATGATCTAGGAGAATGGAGTTGTCCGGAACTGTAGGGACGAGTCTTGTTTTCCGACGATGATCGCGGAGAGGGAGTTTGGTTCGGGTGAGGTACTGCGAGCGTATCGTGATGTCCCGATTCATAGGATGGCCGAGGAGGTGGGCTCCTCCTGGGTACTAAGGGCGCAATAGGAATATCGGCCGGTAGTTCGACGGCGTTTGGATACGCTTCGGGAACGTCAGGCAAGCTCTTGTAATGACCTGCAGCCCCACCTCCAAGCCCACTCATCTCACCTTCGCTCTCAAATCTCAGTTTGGCTCTGTGGATCTTTGCTAATTTCACTGCCGCCTCTGAAGTCATTTGTTGTGGATTCGTCTTTCCGAGATATCGTCGAGTGTTTGTGCTGATATCTGATAGTCGATTCCACTCATTCATTCCAAATTCTCCCACTCCAACTTCGACATTGAATCGGTAGTAATTCGACACATTAACACCCCGCTTGCTGAGACCCTCCCGTACCATGTACTGATGTGTTTCTTCACATCCTTCGATTTTCGCAATCAATTTCCGTCTAGCCTCGGCAAAATCACCCATAAATCCTTCATACCATAAATGTGAATTCTGTTCACTTCCTGCTGGCCGTTTACCAGTTCCAATACTGATCATGACCCCGACATCACGACCTGGCCACTCGTTCACACAAGCCTCATCCAGTGCCTCAACAGACGGATTAAAACGACCGGCTCCCTCGTCGAGAAATAGAGATTGTCCGATTTGTATAGGCTTAAATGCCAAACCTGTGGCACAGGTTGCACGGCCAGCCTCCCAAATTTTGCAGTTCACCTCCGGAGCTGGCTCTTTTCGGGAATCGTATGATCGAAGGACCACAGGGGAGCCTCCTTTGCCGGTACCTTTGTATACAGCCGTAACAGCTCTATTTTATATTAGCTTCGTTCTATCTACGAGTGGAATGACCTACGTCTTGGTTCGGTTTTCTCTGTTGTCGTATAACAAGGCATTTGGATTTCCTGCCCTCACTGCCAACAAGCCTCGACTTGGATAATTTGAACCCGCCTTTGCACTAAAGCTTGCCATACTCGCATTGCTTGTATGCCGCTGCGGTCCTTTGTTTCTTGGATTTAAAGGGCTGTCTCTCGCTGCTGCTGATTCGACACCATCATTTCCTTCCAAATCAAAAATCGTGTGCTCCCTCACGCATTCTCTGATAGCCTCCTCGAGTTTGGAAGCTTTGAAAAGGGTTGATCGATATGGAATCCCGGCAATCGTTTTGTCCGTCTCGAAAACCTTCTGGGTCATTCGCACATAGACTTCCTTGCATGTCTCCAAATCCAAACGTAACCTTCCTAGCATGAGCGCAATCAAGCCCCCGGTACCAGTCCCTATTATCAGGTCGAAGTGATCGCATGGTTTTGGTATCTGGTCTCGCTTGGGAGCTTTGCCCTCCATCTCGACGTATGTACGGTGCATGATCTCCTGGATTATGATGAATAGGGCATATCCTCGAACGCCACCTCCATCTGCGGTTGGTTAGCTGGTGATCTAGAGAATGTAGGCTTTGTTTACTCACCAAGAGATAATATTCGAAGGGGTGGACCCTTGGTGGTGTCTTTGCGCCGGATGGCGGCCTTGTTGATGTCCATGATGGGGGTTGGATTAAAGGAGTCCTGAACGGTGTCTTCAGGAAGAGAGTTCAGCGCGCTGCCCCGCGATCGCGACCTCTTATGAGACGCTGAGGCAGCTAGAAACTTCAGCCGCGCCGTGGTGAAGTCCGTACAACTAAGCTCGATGACTGTATTCGCGACGAGTGAATGAGGGGCGGAGTGAAATCGGCGTGGAGAGGCTGTGGCCAAGGCGGGGAATAGAAATCGAGGGCGATATATGAGGCGGGATGGTGAGTTCGGATTCTTGAGCTCGCATTACTCTTCCGTCTTTTGCAGATGTTTGTTGGGAAGTGAGTGGTGATATGATTTTGGTCGTCGGGCGCGAGAGAGTTAGTACCGTACTCGTACAGTTCTGCAGGTGAGTATACCAAGTGACGCTAGTCGGTCCCGCAAAAGCTGCGCCCCGCGAAGTGAGCCCCCAGTTGGTATGGTATCCTATATTATATTTTTGCGGTATCGCCGTAGCACAGCCAGTAACCAAGCAGCTGAAAAGCGGATTGATGACAGAGATCTTTGCAGAAAAACTCGTTCTCTCGTATGGACCCGGAATCATATCGGCGCCGTCATCCCAGATGAAGCCGAAGAGGACGAGGCGATTCCCAGGACCTTAGGCTAGCATGGAAACATTTCTATGGAGCTCGCTCGGCTCGATGACCTACAGCAGACAGGTACTGGTACAAGTACTGAATTACAGTACAGTACAAGTACAATTTTTTGCCTCCATCACAAATCACACCACAGAGCTGACGTGACCCAGTCTATTCCTCTCCTCTCATCGCCATCAACAACAGCCGTTTACCCGCCGCGTCCTCCAAATGCCAAGTTCATCTTCAAGGAACTGGTGGAAGGAGTGGAATTTAGGACCCGAAAGCTTCCCCTGTAGCAATGACGTTGGTTCTTCGGACCGCAGATCTGGCTCTCATGGGGGAGCGTTGAGGTTTCATCGTGAGGCTGTGCTTCAGGGGTCCTTGGGGCTGCAAACAAATGAAATTCCTGAAGACCTCCATATACTTAGTTTCTCGCCTTCTCTTTTAATCTTAATTCCCATTGAGATGATGGACTTTCCACTTCAATTTTCAGAAGGGAAGATTTGCAAGTGCAATATATAACCCTAAGGTTACCGAGGTGTGGCGATGGTAAGAAGTCGAGGGAGCTCCAGGACCAATTTTCTTGCGAACTTCGTCGGAAAATGTCAATTGCTCTTTGTTATTGTTCTCTCCGTTTGTCTGACACTCTTTTCGAGCATCTGTTTCGAAACGAAAGCTTAGTTCAGTGTGTTGACTCACATTGTATTTCCGGGAGAATCCGCCAGGCAGACTTTCATTCATGAAGCTGACCTTGACGCGCAATCCCACCTCAAGTGAGGGGGAGTATACGAATACAAGAGAGGCGCTGCAGTTATTTGAACGAGTTCTGTGATATCTTTAGACTTTTACTTATTCGTGAATCAGTTATCGTTCATCGCTTTTGTTTCTAATAGATTGATATCTGACTTTGCAGCAAGCACCAGGTTCTCGGAACCGCGGATCTACCTGTGCATCGTCGATCAAAGTATAACCGAGAGAGTAAATACCACACTTCGCAGTACGTAACGATACTTCTTCCTTGTGTTCTGGCTAGTGCATTCTTTGGATGGATATGAAATGGTAATCCAATTTTATACATCCATTAGTCTCCAAATCCATGGATGAGTGTGGGTATCTTTAGTACAAAAGCAAAAGACCCTACAGTGGTCTGCTATTGATTAGCATCTCAAGAGTGACGAGGTAGGCTTTAAGCGGCACTATTATTTCAGAATACAAGAAGTTAACGCTTCCAACTCGACGCGAATAAGATAAAATTTCAAAACTTGAGAGATGAATAAATCGGAATCTTGTGCATCTAGTCGTATTTTTGTTGTGTTTTTACGGGTTTGTTAAGTTAGGAGGATCGTTGAGGTTTGGACTAGTCAAGTCCCAAAGTAGTTCAACTGTGCGGGACTAGAAAGTTAGAACAACAGGCTTATTTATTTACTGCCCCATTTACTTTCCATCACGAGCTAAGGCCTTTATAGAATAAAGGAATGATAAAACTTGAGTGAATTTGAATCTCGTGGTTGGGAGAAGCTTTTACTCCAACCTCCAGCATGAACGCTCGGAGAGTCGCAATTTTGTCACAACAACACAACACCTAAAAATCCCCTTCGAGTCATCCTTAAAATGCGCCGCAATAGAGTTGCTCGTATGCAAGGCTATCGCCCACCGTACGGTCGCGAATCATCTCCGTCTCCAAGTCCGCCTCCTCTGAGGTATTTTGTAGCACCTCGAGCGGAAAGTGTGGTGAAGAAGGCAGAAGACATAATAAGACGAAAATAAAGGAGCAGGAGATGAAGGAGGAGGAAAATGATCTTTCGTGGAAGATATGGATCAAGGGTGGCCACAACAATCAACAACCAAGTAAGCATCTCTATATTTGATATCTTACTTGAAGACTCTTCTATGATACCGGTTGGAATAGTCTTGAAGATAACTGGTAAACCTCTCGAGCAAGGTGGTAGTGTCGACGAGATTGCTACCAAGCCATTTGAGAGGCGGCACTTTCCTAACGAGATAGTAAGTTGCCTGTTATTTTTCTCTCTTCTTGCCAGCATGGTATCGATGCTATGATTTCCCAATTCTTATTAACAGGCAATGAAGTGGACCAAAATATTCCTAAATATGGACCGTATCACCGCTCTGGTCTTCTCGTGCACCTGCAGAGACAACTACGCCATTTACGATGACTTCAAAGACAAGCTCTACAATCCATAAATGGAAATGATGAAGCCCCCTCTCGAGTACAAACATCGCTTTCCTGATGGTCAAATTCTATGCCTCCGAATTTTATTAGACGCAGAATTTGGCCGCAGTTGTCTTGTATTCGATCCTTGTTTTGAGATATACCGTCCGATTGAAGAGGCAGACAAGATATACGACGCAATGCGAATGGATGCCGAGGTTGCTTCCAGAGAATTGGTTGCGCAACAAGTTGAACTTGAAGAAAGATTTAAAAGCTGTGTAGAGCAGAGAAAAACCAGAAATGAGGAACGGGACGATCTACGAGATGCACTTAAGAGGCAGCGGTTGCAGATGAGTAGTTCAAGTGATTCGTTTGATTCGGAGGATGATATGTTAGACGTTTCATCTGATGAAGACATTCCATCCTGGGAAGAATACTTAATGAATAAGGATGATTGCAATGACGATGAGGATCGTAATCTTCGGCCACTTAGAACTCAATGGCTTAGTATTACATAGGTTTTGCATGGTTTCCTTTTGTTGTTTATTTGCGGATTTTGCTTCTTAACTGCCGGGCTATTCGGACTTGGAGACCGATGACTAGTGGTTAGAAAACAACGAGTTTAATTAATAAATTGTATCTCTTCTTCTACTATTCCACTTTTTCCTTCTTTCATTACGGAAAGGACTAGTGCCTACTACTAGTAAGTACTTCATCTACACACTACAATCACTCTGTTATATTATAAGGTATTGAAGAAATAAAACCCTAGCAAGTCGCAAAAAGCTGCCTTGCCCTCCTCGCCTCTCTCACGTATACGTATGTTTTAGCCTCCCCATTTTCTTCCTATTCGCTTCATCCCCATCTCTCGTGCTCGTCTATAATTTCCGTCGTTCTTTCGAATCAAAAAAGAAAAGCAAAGAAGACCGACGAGAAACTGGGAGATCATGTTGGCCGCGTTTGCTCTTCGCTTAAGTCGGGCGCTTCTCCTAAAGAGGATTAGAAGGAGTGGAGAAAAATCTAGAACCGTTATACGAAAATCTCTAAAGGGCATAGTTAGGCGACTACTGCCTCTCGTTTACGACCGCGATCTCTTCTGCCTAAGAGCAGCAAAGAAAATATCCCAAGATTCCTTGTTGTATAATCTAATCACCCAGCCGCTTTCTGTGGATGCTATTCGACATATCAAAAGCCTTTATTTTCATACTTCCCGAGGCCAGAAATACGCTTTTCGGTCTAGACAAGTCTTGTTTATCTATCTTTGCTAAGATTTTCGGGATGACCGCCGTCTTTCCAGCAAACGCTCAAGCCCCCATCCCTTTAGTTGGTCCAGGATCAATTCGAGGTCGGCCCATGCTCCTTGGAGCTACAATACCTCACCCGAATACTTTTCCAGATTGGTTACCAACAGATACTCAATTTCATGTTTGTGATGGCGAAATTCTTGATTTTAACGGGGCACCCAACCCTCTTGCTATACCGATAGTAACAGATACACATTGTGAAAGAAATCGACAAGCTACTCCCAGAGTTCGACGAGGTGTTGAAAGTCAGTTGGACTGGTGCGGAAAGGCACGAAAATATACTATCAATTTGCCGCAGAATCTCGCAGCAGATACCCGGATACAAACATGTATTTACAGCCCCAACCCTCCTGGAAACGTGCTTGCGAGAGGTCTGGCACATCCACAAAGACATGGCGACCGAGATCGTAGTATAAATGTTGCTCCCGGTAAGCATAGCAGTGTTGTTGGGAATGGTATTTGCTCTAACAAACAGCAGGAAGTTCCAACCCCAACCGCAGCGCTGTGGTTATGGTTAATATCAAAGATTATCAACAAACATGCCGAACAACTCCCAACAATCCAGAGCCTAGTGGGTCAAGCAATCTTCATTTCAGAATGCAGATAAGGTGTATAATGGAAGCCCTGTGGCTAAGGGGAGGAAGCGTGCACCAGGCAACCCAAATGGCATGCCAGTAACTGTCCCTCTTTCCCCAAATATGGGATTGGTCAATGTTATTTGGTTCCCACTCGGAAATATAAGCGTTGCCTTCAACCTGATCGGCTCCCAATTCAAATTGGGGTACGGTTATTACAATGCTGCCGAGCAGATCATGGGTTCGGTTCTAGGGTGGCTAGCCCAGGATGCGAGCAGGAGAACACGATTCACGCACATTTATTTCCTCGTCCCAAATGCACCTGGGACAGATCCTAATATTCGAGAACGCACACTCAAAGCTTGGCAAAGGGCCTGGGAGTATGTCTATCAATCTTCTTCCATTGGTTGTCAAGCATGCTAACGATTTATTTCAAGACGTTATATTTCGGCCCTTCCGACCTCAGGCCAGCAGCAGCACCAGCAAACTTATCCGTACAAACACAAAACATTATCAACGCTGGAAACAATTGGGTTAATCAGGGTGAAATGCCATTGCCAACTCAACACCGAATTTGGAACCATGGTCGGCTCTCTATGGTGACTCTGGCACACACCACAACTAATCACCCGGATATCAATCGTTATACAAGAATCTGTAACGCGGCAAGAGATGGCTCTCCTCATTAGTCCGCCACTGTGCTTGGCTTTTTTGGCCAGTTAAGAGTCCAAAGTTTTTATGGTGTGAGTGTTAGGATGTTTTGTTCTGTTGCTGTTCGATATAGGCTCTGGTGTTGATAGTCTGAAATGCTTTAGTCAAAAATTAGGAACCCAATAATCGTCCCGCTCCGGAATCTTCGAATCATCTGAAACGTTCAAAAAGTTGTCCTCAGTCAGGTAGTCTGAATCGAAGTCTTCTGTTGCATTCGACTAGTCCGGCTCGTCCTGATTCGCCAATCGCTGCTGCCGACGATTTTCCAGGGTATCTCTTCTTCAGTCCACGTTACGTGCAGTCTTTTCTTCCACTTCCGTTTCGAAATCCCCTAACGAGATCCCATGTAACGTCGTTTTTGTCCTCCTCAATCTCGCTATCTTCCTCCTCCTTAATTTGAAGCTCCTCGCTTCTTCCTCTCATTTTCTCCACTGCAACAAATTAGCATACATTCTTCTCGTTGACTGGAACGGGAGCAGCTATTAAGAATGAAAACTGCTCCTGGCCACTGAGAATAGAAGCCTAAAGGAGGAACAAAAGGAAAAGTAGCGTACAAATCAAATGAATATCCTCACGCTTGCAGTACCAGCCGACACAGGGATCAAAGATACGAGATGGTACCATCATACTTTCAATTAGACCTCTCAACCACACATTATTGTCGGCACTGTCATTTTACCACCGAAGCCCGGGATTTTGGAGTCAGTTTATTTCTTTGGGAAAGTTTTAAGAGTTGTTTCGGGGACAAAGATGCGTATCTCCTTACTCCCGAAACAACCAGAATAGGGGAAGTGCTCCCAAAATCTGGGACTCACCATGTGAGTGGAACAGGGAATGGTTCTTGGGGGTTATAGAGGTTATGAGGGTCGTAAAACTGCTCCCTGCCTTGCTTGACATCTTCCAAATACTTACGCCGAAATCTAGTTGTATGAGAAAAGACAGTAAGAAGATTTTATTCCACTCTACCAAAGTTAGCGCGGTCTAGTCAGAGAAATAAGAATTTACTTGCTATTTCCTAGGGGAAATCTTCTTTTACAAATGGCTTTGTGGCTGTTTAGTAGATATTTCCACCCCGTTGGAGAGGCTTGCCGGTAATTTTGGAGACGGTATTCAACGAGATTAGTTATAGCTCTTATAGCCCTGAATATCAAGGTATACTTCTTGGTTGCAAATTATTATCACCACCTTTGATCCAACCCCTCCACGAGATGTCCTTTTTGAAACAAGACTTTTGTTTTGATCTCGATTTCTTTTTTTTTTGCGCTGGCTTCTTCTTTCCTACCTTAGATTACCGTGGTGATAGAATTGTAGGACTTGAAGACCGCAAAGATGGATTTGGAGATGGCATCCGAGCAAACCTTCTTGGTGGGAGACCGAGCCTTGCTCGAGTCATATTGAGCGTTGTTGGCGAAGCTGCGCAGATTCGTCGCGTTGTATATTCGTACCTGCCTGCCTAGCCATCGCTGTTCCAACTTTCTAAGGTAATTCATATAAATTATCCTAACCACTTTAAATACCTCATTAGTTAGAACAATAAAATTCAATGGTCCTAGAAAATTAGAACAACGAGGTGTATAAAGGGTTTGTACTGCCGCTTTCATTGTCTATCGGGAGAAAAGGTAACCACTGGTATCCAACGGGCTCGCTTAGAATATAAACCCTCTATCTCCTTTTTCCTATCGAGCTCTCTCAAGTGTCGGCAGTAGTAGAACAATTCTGTAAGTCTCGGCATCTAGAATTATGTAGAATGTGAACGGCTATACCCCAGAGGGTTCCATTCCAAATGAGATTCCCCGAATGGTTCAAAGGAGATTTTGGAAGGAAATATTTCCAGCCTGAGTGACTGAAATCACAAAGCTATATTTCGCACATGGGTGCTGAAAAGTAGAAGGGTTCAAGTACGGTTAGTTGAGGCCCTTTCTTGTTTTTTCAAAAAGGAGATGGAAAGGAATAGTTTCAACCCTAAAATAAAATAAAAATGCCAAAACTACATCTCTACACACGAGTTTTATTTTGGATAAGTGTTAAGCGAAAGAAGATCTAGAATTTAATTTTACAAGAAAAGATTATATATAACTAATAAATGATCTAACAACAGTCGTTTATTATCGAAGAGCCCCTGTAAAAACTGGGGGCAACCCCCTGCGAGTTTTCTTTCCGTGAAAAGCTTCAGTATACTCATTAATCCGCCGTGAACTGACGAGAACTCGTCTTAGATTCAGCATAGCTGACCGTCCTCTTCTCCATTCTCCCCGGAGATCTAGGGGTGGAGGGATTTAGTGTGCATAAGCATTTCCTTCATCAATTGTCATCTGTACTCTATGAGACAAGTTCGGTGGTGGAGGTGACGGAATATCCATAAAATAGCGACTTAAAAAACATTTATCAGCGCACGCTTCAATTTTTGCGAACACAGGTGGATATGCTTACTCCCACGCTTTTCTCCAGGCCTCAAAGGTTGCCGTGAGGATACCATTACCACTTCCACGATTGCTTGGAATTAGAAAATAGACGTGGCTAATGAGCTGTCGTCGAGCAGCCCCCCAGCAGCTGTCGCGGCTGCTCCAAGACTGGAGGGACCATTACCCAACCACGACAGTACGGGACCCATCTGAGTGATGGAGGAGTTAGTATTTGCCTATTAAGAAATGTCTTGGGATATGGCGTAGGGGAAATGTTACGGTTCAGGAGTGATTCAGGAGTGGTTCAGGAGTGACTTGGGAGTATTTCAAGACAAAGAAAGTGGGAGAACGGTGTCCCCATTACCTACGATCTGCTCCGCAGCATTATCGTACCCATATCCAAGTTCAAAACTGGAACCGATCAGGTTAAAAGCAATACGTATTGGTTGTCCCGGGAACCAATTAATTTGCCGAAGACCCGGAGTAATGTTGTTTGGTGGCAATTGTGCCGGGTTTTGTAGAGCTTCCATTATCCGCCATATGCATACTCTAAGCTGACCATTGCTTCGTCCACTGAACCCTGCCTGTGGCGCATTTACTGGCATATAATTTTCAATGTTGGCCACCACTACTGCGGTGTGATTAGGATTAGAGCCACCTGTTGCTCGTTAGCTTTCATACCATGACAGTATATTCTCATCGGTGATACCCATCAAGAAAAATATTTATATACTTACTAGGGACGGCGTTTATACTAAATTGTAAATAACCTCGTGGAAGTCCTCTTACCGGCGGTGGCCCTCCTGCTAGATAAGCCATATTTGGAGGAGGTCGAGGAGGCACTCGTCTATAAATATATCTCGTAATTTCATTTGATACTTGAGGATTTAGGTTATTCGGATTAGGGCCGTTTGCCATCGCACGCCATTTACCAGGCCCAATCCTAGCAGGAGCTTGTCTATCTTGAAGATATGTTCTGTCTGTAATGAATGTAATGATGGGGATTACATCTGTATTTGGAAAAGTAAGAATGTCTCCATCCACAACGTGGAATAATGTATCTCCAGCAACCCAGTTTCGAAAAGGATGATTTGCTGGAGTAATATTGTTTGGGGGTGACCCGTTATAGTTCCGGGCCCAAGAATGTTTGGGACTCTGCTTGGGAAGCGGGTCGGTGCTATCAGTCCAACCACAGCTATCACGATAATTACAAAAAGCAAATCGAAAAATCTATTAACAAGAAGCGAATGTTTTTGCCTCAAGAAACAAAGGTTATTTTCTGCTTACTAAAGTACCAAGTACCGCAAGCAGCGACAATGTGGGGGGTTCGGAGTTCCTTGATATCTCCTTTGTTTACCACAAAAAGAAAACTTTAAGCGAGACTGCTACTCTACGGATGTGCATACAAGCTTAGAGCTTGTATTAAATAATGAAATGAAATATATAGAAATCATCATATCCACAAAAACTGTAATATACTTTTATTTTAGAGTTTTCTCGATCTACAATTCCCCCGCCCCCAAAAAAGACCTGTTCAAACGACTTTCTTAGCTCAGATAATCAGAAGAAAAAATAAATGAAGGATTGAACGGACAAAAATGAGCTCTTTGATAGGACTCAACTACTACTTTCAGACGAGATAATTGAAATATTTGGACAACTATTCGATTATTAGAGATTTGTCATTTGTTGGAAGTTCCTTGATTATCCGATCGAATTGAGAGATATGAATTATGACAACATTCTTCAGAATCAGAAAATAAATCCTCCGATCATGAGATAAATTAAATATCAACGTATGTTCTTGAAACCAATAAATTCTCATATTCAAGTCTAAAAAGCACGACATTCAAATGCAGATCCAATGACATAGCAACGCTCTTACATGCACAAGCGAGAGAGCGAGACAGCGAATTGGGTTTGAGAGAAAGGATTTAATAGAGCAAAATAATTTTCATTCAAATGGTATCATATCATCTGTCTTCTCAACTTCAATTACATTACCATCTCTCTCCCTTCCGTCATTCATTACGCAAAAACAAACATGATTCCCAACACCCCCGCCAATCCTAAACTCATGACTCCCACTTTCCCAGCGGAACTGCTTGCAGTAGTTGCTGAAGGAGCAACGGCCGCAGTAGAAGTTGGCACCCCGCTTGCCCCATTGGTTGCCCCACTCGTCGAATTCGAACTTGACGGAGTCCCAGTAACAGTTGGCAATGCTTGACCAGTGCTCGAAGTAGTAGTGACCTGAGAAGCCTCTGCAGAAGAAATCTTATCCCAAAGATCATTCGAGTAATCAGTCGCCGTCTTTGTCACCGTCTTCGCACTCGCCGTCACGGTTATCCTAGTCGTTGGGACAGTGGTAATCGTTAGCCGAGTCGAACTTGCGGTCACTGTCACTCGGGATATTGTGGCAGGTAGGGTTATAGCATAAGCTGTGTAACAGGAAGCAACATATTGTATCGATCTTGTGGTAATGATTGATGTTGTCCCTGGTTCAATCGATGTGAAGGTGTTTGTTGTGTAAAGTGTGGTAGCTCTGTACGAGAAAGTAGAGTATGGATATAGAGATAACGTTCTAGTCGATGTATATTTCTCACCGGTTATTGTAGTAACTCTCGTCCCTGTTGGGGCAATTCTCGTAGTGGGGGAGTGTGGAATTGGACTTCCAGAGGGTATGCCGCAGGAAAACTTTGGCGAGCCACTAATTTAAGCGTCAATATTGTCTCGAGGAGTTTAAAAAGGATAAGTGCAAGTATGAAAGAAGAACTGACTCATCTTGATAGCACATATTCTTCATTGCAGCAAGTAGAAGTGTCCATTCTTCCGAGGTACAACTAGTATTTTCCTTTCCACGACGAACATAACTGACTGCTGTATCTCGATAAGAGGAACTGCCTGGATATCCAAGTATTGACGAAGAGGTGCATGCACAAGCTAGATCAAGAGAACTCTTGCTATTGACACATCCAGCAATATGTGCTGCTTGTGCAAAGTATCCTTGCTAAAAACCACAGTTAGCTGATGCGGGACTGAATTCAGCCGTGAGGAGTGACAAACGGCGCATTGTGGAACTGCTGAGAGTTGCGCAACTACCACAGTAGCTGAAATGAGAAGGAAGAGGGGTTTCATTCTGAATTAGATCACTTAATATCGTCAAACTGACGAAGTTTTGTTGGAAAGAAAAGAGGGAATCTCCATGCGGGTAATTGATGGTACTTTTGATCTTCAATTTCTTGTGCCTCACGCATGCTGTGCCGTATGGGAATGTCTGCCTAGGAGTCACACACCTGTAAAGTCGTATTTCCCCACCGATTCGCGTCTTTCGAAAATACATTGTGCGGCGTACTCCGTCGACAAAAAATGATATGCTTAATTTTAGAGTTAAGTTTTAGACCATGCACATACAGATGCAATTCCGGGAGAAGATGCACCGTACGCGATTGTATTTAAGAAGTAAGAAATAGTTGCGAGTTGCGAAAAGCATGTCTATTTGGAAATTATAACTGAAGCCTGGGTCAAATAAGGTACAAGCATACCTATTCTGCCTTGCGCCAAGCTTGAAAACCACCTGCCTCATTTGTCCAATACCTGGCTCGCGGTGGACATTAAAAGCGGCAGTAAATATTGGCTTAGGACAATTGATGTCGATTATACTAACTGTGTAAGGGCAATTTTAAGTTGTGTTAAGTATTTAGGATAATTTACTTGAATTACCCTACAAAGGTAGAACAATGATGGTTAGATAGGCAGTTACGAACCTGAAGTATTTACTGTCACTTTTAATGTCCATCTCAACCGCCACCCACTAATTGCAGTCCTACTTTTCAATGCCATCATAACCAAACTTCTTCACGAATTCCTCTTTCAAACCCTTCAAGTCTCTAGCCCATATCGTTGCGAAAAGATCCTTAAACCACCCCTTCCGATGACTTCTCAGCCCCAAGTCTTTCAACAAAGTATCCATGTAACCAATAAGTTCAAAGGTCATGTTATTTCCTTCGCCCCCTTTGCTTAAATACCTCCTTCTACACCATGCCGTGAACAACGCAATTTTCTTTTCCTGCTCTTCCTTGCTCGGTAAATTTGATTTTCCGTCGAGGTAAGCTGTTGCGAACATCGCTTGACATTCCACGGTAGGGAAATAATTTCCGACACAAACTTGTCCAATAAATACTATCGAGCGCTCCGTAGTTGCAGCGCTTGATTCTGAGAGTGGTACTAAGTTGCGGTACAATCGGTAGGGGGTAAATTTTGTCGGTTTGTGGTAGTGAGGAGGTGGGTTGGCAAGCTGGGGGAAGGTTGATAGAACTTTACGGTCTGCTTCTGCTTCGAGGGTTGCCCAATGAGCTTTCTTTCCCAACAAACTTTCAGATATTGGGTGTGGCAGTCCGAGTTCTTTACATTGATCTTTTGAGAAAAATTGAAGTGACGGGACCCAACCAGTACCGCACAGAATGACGTCAGAAGTGATTTCCTCGCCGGTATCAAGACGAATGAGATCCTTCTCGAGAGTTGCAATCTCTCCGGAATATATACGGACATTCTTTGCGATGGTTTCAAAGAAGTCTTCGTGGTTAAGTAAGCCACCTGTGCAGTTTTGCCAGAATATTCTGCTTTTGTTAGGCTTCGTCTCAAAAGGAATGAATTAGAAATGAAGACCTACGGAGAATGCGGTGTCAATTTGTCAAAACCCTGTAAACTCTCTCTGCCAAAATTTGCTTCCTTTCTAGCGTCTGCATCAACCCTATTCCAAAAAGCACTCATCAATTTCACTCCATATTTTGACGAGTGAAGGAGTTTTGTCCACCAGTTCATTCCATTAGGAAAGAGGGAGTAAAACTTCCAGCTAGCCGAGTCATTCCTATCTCAAATGCATTCTTGTAAGGGCCCATTCCCTTTGGCGAGAAAAAGAAGCCCGGACCGGTTGTGTCTGCTGTTTTGAGGATCCAGGAAACGGTCTTGCCTGCTTTGACCCCCTCGTACACCATGTCTGCTGACGATTTTCCCCCTCCAATGACTGTAATGTTACGAATATCTGGCGAGGTCAAGACATAATACGAGCCAAAATCTTCGTGATGGAGAACTTGACCATGAAAACTCTCCCAACCTGGTAACAACGGCATACTTGGGATTGATGTCAGGCCACTAGCAACGATCAATTTAGGCGTGCTGAATCTCTGCATTACGCCAGTGTTTCGTTCCTTGGTCATTATGGTCCATTGCGTCCAAAAGCAATCGTAACCTCTACCTGCCGTTGAAGGGAATGTGAGATTAATCTGAAAATCTGAATAGACGATGCCATGGAAAGTCTTAACTTACGTCTATTCCAAGTCCCACCAATGCAGCTGTCCCGATCAAGAATTACAAGTCGAGTTTCCGGATGAATATCCAGATAGAATTTTGCCGCAAAAATTCCCGAGATTCCTGATCCGTTTTAATATCTCATTAGCAATCTCTCCAAGAGTATCGCGCAATGAATCATACCTGCACCAATCACTACAACATCTTGACTAGTAATGTCGCCCATGCTAGGATTTCGAAAAACAATAGGCAAACAGAAGTTGTCAGTTCCGAGTTTTCTATGAAATAAAAAGTATGGTCGTAGAGCAAATGTATCAAATATGCATTAGTATTGACAGAAGGTGGGGTTTTAAGTTAGTCAAAAGGAGTCTCCGGAAGTTGTTGCCAACATAGGACACGTAAGACAACCAATAATACCAACATCAGCACAAACGACAGTGATAGTGAAATGTTGGTTTTCTGCAAGTGAAACGGGATCCTGGTGATGGCATGTAAAGCTAACTGGTGCTTTAAACGAGATGGGCGAGGTGATTGGTAGGGGATACGATTCCAACAAATTGACAAAGGGAGCAAGAGAAATTAAGCAGGACATGTTTTACTTCTCGAGTATCTACGACAATTGAAACAAGTAATTAGTTAATTGTTTTGAAGTAAATGTTTCCCAAACATAATTGTGTCTATTCTCTGGCTGTCGCTTAAACTTCTGTGCGCAACGCTGTCCTCGCGGTGGACATTAACAATGACTCGTGAGGGTAAATACTTTACCTTTATATAATTATTCTAAACAGATAGAATAATTTAGGACTATTAACCCGGGTGTTCTAGAACAATCCAGTTCCAAAATTCAACTGTACCGTACTAGGAAATGGGAACAACAGGTGGTTTATTTACCGCTGCTTTTGATGTCCACCGCGAGGCCGTCTTATTAAATATTTACTCATACACACCACCTGCAATAAACTCTAATAACTGCTTACTTGAAGACAAAAAGGACGAAGTTGGAATAGAAAGGAGTTGCTTAATATTATTAAGTTACCTATTGTAGTAAATCTATAAACGGGAATAATGTAGTTTATGCTCTAGCAACCTGATGAGCTTTGAGTGAATTTAAGGAAGGTTGCAGGTAGAAGCTTCTTATTAAATACCAGCCCCGCACGCTTAAAATCATTCTCTTGTCAACTACCAAGAAGTGTATTGATAGTCGTAGCGTCATCACGACAACACACGAAGAAAACTGCAAGTGATCTCCAAAATGCCCCCAAGGAAAAAAAGAGCGGCTCGGATGCAAGCACATCGTTCACGATCTCCTCCTCCCCCTCTCAGCCCACCTGCTCTGGACCTCCCTGTCGCGCGCCAAACATCTCAAACGGCAAAAAGCAAAGCAACAGGAAAGAGGAAGAGATCTCCTGCCGGGAAAAAGATTAATCCGTGGAGAAAATTGGTCAAAGGTGGTGATAGGGGTGAATATTTTAGTAAGTATATAAGTACGGAGTTTCATTTGAAGAGTTTGAATTGATAGCAATAGTCTCCAAAATCACAGGCGAGTCTCTTGAACCAGGTAGACCCCTCAAGGAAATTGCTACAGTGCCGTTCATGCCAGAATATTTCATGGTACAACAATTGGTATGTTGTACCTGTCTCTTTCCATCCACCTCATACTCCACCAGTACTAACTTCTTAAAGTGGGACAGAATCTTCTTGTTCATAGATGTGGTCACTGCTTCTGTCTTCTCCATTACCTGGAAATATGGCCTATTCTTACTCGAAGACGAGGGCAAGAGAAGAGAATACCTCGCCTGGTACCCCGAGGCGTCATTTCTCGTTCGCCCTGACTACCGTTGCCCCTCCAAGGATGGCAGTAGTATATGGCTTCGAGGGTTGATAGAAGAATGGATGGGACCAAAATACCAATACGATGCCTACATAAAGCGTTACCGTAAGCTAAAGGACGCCAAAAAGGCCAACGAAGAGTATGCACAAGAATCTGAAGACCATATCAATGAAGTATTTCAAGAAATAAAACAAGAAGAGGAAGACTGGCAAGACGGGCTTAGGGCAAAAGTATGCAACCTTTCCCTCTGTTCCCCCTTTTTAACTCTTATTCTTAGTAGCCGGGAGCCAGTCCAGTTCCTTACACTGCTCCCGGCTCCTGAGTCATCGAGAAAAATATATGCCGACTTATTGCAGTGGGATGAACTCGTGGAGGGCATAACAGATCGGAATGAGAAAAGAGAAGAGGCTCGAAAGTGGGCACGAGAAGGGCTTAGGCAACTGGCGGAGGATGGAGAGCAATATGAGTCTGATGAGGATGTGTCGGTCGTTTCATCAGACGAAGAACTTCCTGATTATGATGATTTCGTTGAAGATCCCGACGAATATATGGTTAATCAGAGGTTTACTAGTAGGTAGGGACGAATAGTCACGGTCTTGCCTCAATTCTTCCTCGCTTGCAACATTGGTCGCTGTTAGCGGGCCGATTAATCTAGATATAGCCAATATATTTTCTATTCCTTCAGAAGACTTCACCGCGTGAAAGCTAACACACTGCAAACATTGAAAGTGGCGGTACATAGTTCTACAGTGGTTCAACAAAATCTAGGGTGTCGGATATGATATTCTGGCAAACTATAATAAATCTACTCATATTTTTTGTATATTTTTGCGACCGTTCCAGTCCATTTGGTGTTGTTTTTTGCCTATTTACTTCCAGTAAGTGGGCAAATTAGTGCACGGGCTACTGTAAATTCATCACCCCTGTTAAAAAAGAAGAGTCACCAACTCACGTACCTGAACACCAACCACTGAAGAGTACAGCGCAAATCGCCATTGAGCAAAGGTCTGGGGAAAGAATCCGAGTCGCAAGCAATCTACGAATCTCTACAACCCGCCGCAGATTATCATTATCCTCAGTAGAGTCTGCCCATGCCAACAACCAGGAAGACAATACCCCACCAAGAACCTCCAAAGAAAGAACGCAAGCTCCCAATCACACCAAAGGCTCACCCATATTCTTGCAACTCCAGAGGGACTACGAGTGGTACAGTAGGGTACCATGCCTTCACTACAAACTGGCCATGCGCCAAACCTGGGTGTCTTCCTCAAATCCCTCAAGGCGCAATCCCTCGAATCGTCCATTGAAAACCTGATCTCGTAGGTCGCGACTTCCCCCGAACGACTGCAATCACTAACGCCCCGCAGGCTTTTAAAGAGACGCCAGATCAAGAACTCGAGGCCATGTGCCATTGCCACAGCACACCTACTTCTACGAGTTGTCGCGAAATTCAGATGGACTGATATTGGAAAGCTTTTATCCCGGATACAGGAGGTCGGCCAGCGCCTCATACAAGCACAACCAAGGGAGATGGTAGTAGGGAACATAGTGCGGCGAGTACTGGGCATGATTAGGGACGAGGCTAAAGAAGACCGAAACGACGAGATGAGCGATTCGGCGTCAAATAGCCAGGTGGGCTCACCACGTCGCCAGCACGGCGATCAAGTACCACTCCATGCACCCGGCGAGGCCCCTCCTACGTTCAGCCCCTTAAGATTCGACTCAGCAAATATCCCGGCACGCACCGATAAAGACAGCGACGATGTATTTGATAGCAGACCGCAATCGAGCCATCGTCCACCTCTCTTGACGTCGCATACTTCGTATGCCGTGCTCAACGGGGTGCCAGTCCAACAATCAATGTTCAATTTACTCTCTGCCACACCATCACCACTATCAACTCCTCCCGGTGCGACCTCCCCACAAGGAAAAACCGCATTCAATGCTGCCAACCTTGCATACCGAGTGGCTGCAAGCTCAAAAGACCTCAAGGCCGAAGTCATCAGTGGAATTGAGGAAATCATCGACGAGCTTGACCAAGTTGATGATCAAATTGCAGCATATGCGCAAGACCTCATACATTCCAACGAGGTTATATTGACGCATTCGTCTTCCCTGAGTGTACAAAAGTTTTTACTCAAGGCTGCTGAGAAGCGAAATTTTACTGTCATTGTCGCAGAGTCATATCCCAACGATCATGAGGCAACACATGCTGCAGTGACTGGCAGGCCTAATGCCGGTTTGGATGGTGAGGATATGAGTACTGAGACGTTTTTGAAGCCATTATCTGCCGCGGGAATCACTGTCATTCTCATAACCGACGCTGCAATCTTTGCGATCATGTCAAGAGTCAACAAGGTTATTCTTGCAACCCACGCTGTTATTGCTAGCGGCGGCTTGATTGCAGCAGCTGGGGCACGCATCATTGCAAAGGCTGCCAAGGTCCATAGAACACCAGTGATTGTTGTTAGCGGTGTCTATAAGCTTAGCCCGGAATACCCATTCGAGTTTGAGTCCTTGATTGAATATGGTGACCCCGGAAGCATTATTGGTTACCACGATGGCGTTCTGGTGGAGAACCTGGAGGTCGACAACCCGGTCTATGACTACGTCCCGCCAGATCTGGTTGATCTCTACATCACCAATCTGTAAGTTGCCGAGGATTATCTACAAATTAATGTGCTAACTTCCTTGTCTAGGGGTGCTCATGCGCCATCGTATCTTTACAGAATTGTGGCAGACCATTACAAGCCTGAAGATATCAACTTTCACAACCCCGAGTTGCAATTTTGATAGACCATAAAAATTGGACGTCAAAAAGGAACGACTCTCTGACTCTTGGGTACCCTTTGGTACGATTCTATTGAAATACTAATATCGAACCCCGCCATCGCTTCTGCACAATTCCTGACAAGCCCCAGAATGCCTAACAAGTTGCGTGGTCATCTCATATATACAGGCTTATACAGGAGGACCTCCGGGGAGAATTACCACCAGTTTTGGACTTTCCCAAGGCTTGTGATACATGAGGAAAGAAGGGTTTGTGGAATGGCTTCGGCAATACCAAGTCAGGATCACTATACGGAAGACCATCCCATGACAAGGTTGGCCAAGTGTCTGCGCATCAGTTGAGAAATCACAGAGCATCAGGAGTAAGAAGTGGCCTGACCTCGATGTATTTTACTTGATACTCAGGACTCTGCAACGGTCAGTATGCCGGGATGGCGACAAAATGCAACTGGGTATATATAGCAAAATGATATTGCAATCTGGTAGAGGCCAGTCTGCCCAGATCCAGTTGATTTATTAGTGTAGTTGAATTTCAAAATTTGATTCTACAATTCCATAGGGAGTGTGACAACCTAGATACACTGTTGCCTACATTTTCACCGTCTTGCCTTACTCTTTATGCCCCAGGCCGCGTCATTGTTTTTGTCACATCAAATCTAGATCATCTCATTCTCCGTCAGCCGACACAGGTGCAGTAAATAGATACAGAGTACCAATTGGATTCGACCAACAATTGCGCCGCAGGGCTGAGCAGTGTGTCGCTGTAGTTTACAAGGGTTTCGGTAGCGCGTAAGCACGGCTAGAACAAGCTTAACTTGACAATCACGAAATTATTTTCGATCCCCGAAACTTTGCAAGTCATCATAGTCTTGAACTTCATACGGATACGACGTATTACCTCCTGGAGTCTGCTCGTATTGTTTGGACAGGATCCAAAGTCGAGAGTCTCGTACAGTTCAACAGCCGAACTTGCCGCCTGCACACCCCGCAAAAATGGCCAACCGAGAATCTATTCCCCCACCGCCTTATAGCGAGACTGATATTGTCTCCAGCAGTAACATCGTTCTGACTCCGGCTACCTCTCAAGCAGATAACTTCTCCGTGGCTGGCCAGGGATATCCATCAACCACCTCATCTAATGAATCCATCAAAATCTACACCCCTGGAGCCTCCCCCTCACCGTCTGAATATCATCCTTCTGGACAGGACAATAATCACAGCGTCTCCGATGGCTTTACTTCCGCCTCTGCGTACTTTGAATCTCGACCCCTTCATACCCCTATCTCCAGGGAACCTTTGAAGAATTACACCATATCCATTAACCCCTCCACTGTCCCCAATGATCTCCCTTATCCCGAAGATCTCGTTGCCAGAGATGTAACAGATCAGGACTGGGCAACATTCATTAATTATCTCTTACCCACCCATACGATAATTTCCAATCATGATGTGGCGGATCGGAAAATCCGAGCGGAGTTCTTGGATGAGGAGATGGAAGATTTGAGTCTCAATGAGAAGTCTTCTAAAATTATCGACCCGGTGCTAGCACAGTTGGAACCTTTACGATCTCCAGAATCCCCTGTATCTCCAAATAGCACTACCATTTCCATGTCGATTGAGGAATGGAATGAGGCTTTCTTTGGGCCACGAGGAGTGCGTATCATCATGTACCAGAACCAAAATCGGGATCAAAGTCCTGGCGAGCAAATAACTAGTCCGAGAGACATGCCAGGAACTTGGATTCCGTATGATCACGAGTTACTTCCTCAACAACCGGAATCTTCATCTGCATCTACGAAACCCAAACCTACGAGGAGGGGGATGTTGAGTGGGTTTTTGCCTGGGGTTGTTGAGGCGAATTCTAAGGGGTTTAGGATGGGGCCCATTGTTGCTGATTCGGAGGGATTTAGAATTGGAAGGGGGCTTGTGGTATGTGTTATTTTATTTTGGTATTTCTCAGACTTTTCAACATGAGTCTTTCTTAGTTGTGAGGCTTGCAAATTTCGTGAAGTGCTCCTTCATTGGAGGTGACTACTGCTATGTTCCCATGGTTCCAGAAGTTGGTTTATCTATTTACCCCTCAAGGATGGCATTGAGTCTTTCAAACATGTCTTGATGGAATCTCCAATCCCAGCTAACTCATCCCCTTACAGGCCGACAACAACGGATTCAAAATAGGCAACATGTTAATAGCAGATAACAAAGGCTTTCGTCTCGGCGGCTCCCGCGGTTTCGCAGCAGACTCCAGCGGCGTAACAATAGGAAGTCGTTCCTTCGGTCGTCGAGAATCCCACGACGATCAACCACGAGCTCGAGGTGCCCGTCGAGGTCGTCGTCAATGTCACGCTGAATCGCAAAACATGAATCGAAGAAGATCATTGTCGACAAGTAGCTCCTCTTCCCACGCTTCATCCTCAGACTCTGTTTCCTCCGTCGGTTCTCTGCCGGAATATGAGGATTTGAGGGAACAACAGTTACCAATTGCGAGACAAGCGATTAAAAACTGGTTGGATCATCCGGATATACCTATTACGAAAGAAACGGTTCAGGGTATCAAGCAAGAAATTAGGGAATCGAAAAGGTGTGATGCGGAACAGCATAATGAAGACATGGCTGCTCTGAAAAAGGAAGTTAAAGAAATGATGCGGACTTTCAAAGAACGAACACGCAACGAAAAACGCCAACGTCGAGCAAAGAAACGTGAGAGGAGAGCAGCAAGAAGAGCAGCAAAACGAGAACGTCGGATTGTGAAGAGGGAAGAGAGGAGAGCAAGAAGAGAAGAAAGGAGGGAGGGGAATATTTCTCCTCTTCAGCAACATCCTCCTACAGGTATTCCTGGGCCAAACCATGGAATCTCGATGCCTATTTTACCTTCCAATATCCCTGTGCCTTCAATTATGAGAGGATTTCCTTTTGCGAGAACCGCCTCTGCACCTTCAACAACCAAAGAGCCTCACGGCGGTCCTCCCGGGATATCAGCCTTACACGGCGCATGGCCATTCACACAAGGTCGTCCCTACGCACCGGGAAACATCTCCGTCCCGAATTTCAATTTTCAAGATCCTACGCCTGTTTTGAGAAGCGCGGAGCAAATACAAGAGCAACTGTTGCAAATTGAGAAATTGGCTGATGAGAGGGAAGCCATGGCTGTAGAATTGTATATCTCTGGTTCTGTTGAAAGTATCGATGATGCAGAGAGGAAGAGGATTATTAAAGAGGCTACGGCTTTGGAAGAGGAGGCTTCGGTTTACAGGAGGGAAGCTGATAGACTGAGAGCTGAGGGGCAGCATCTGGATTCTGAGTTGGCGAGGGAGTTGGAGGAGAGTGATAATATACATGTTGAGCATGGGGGACAAGTTAGTGGGGTTATTCGTCAATGAGTAGGTTAGCTTGATGAAGTAATGATAATTTTTCTTCTCCAATAATATTCACAAGAAAGAAAATCATCTCCCTCTTTCGTGATATACAGCTATCCCCTCTCCTCTCAGATCCCCAAAACCCCAGCATTAACCAAGCCCGCCCAAACAGGACTCATCCCCCTCGCAACATCCTCCCCCTTCCGTCCCTCCCCATCCCTCAAAGCTCTAATATCCTCGCCCCTACCCCCAAGTGACCTCTCAGCCTCCAACCCCCTCGCCGCACCCAAAACCTCATCTGGAAACACAGCTTCCGGGAGCTCGCTAGCAAGCCAAAGCAACAACCAAACAACCTCCTGCTGCTCCCGCTCGATCGAAACATGTAACCCACTTTTTTCCCCATCAAGCGGATCCCGATACCTCAAAAGCTCCCCAGGCGATAAATCATCTTCATCTCTATCCTCCTCCACAGCTTTGAGGAGTTCGATTATTCCTGCGACATCGCCTTCGGCGCACATTGTTAGGAGGGCGCGGGCTGGGCGAGCTGTGGGGTTGGAGTCTAGGTAGGCTTCTTCTACTATTAGGGGGAGGATGTTGAGGGAGGATTGGATGCCGCCTTCGTTTGAGTAGTTTGTGAGGATTTGAGGTTGGTTTGGGGTGTTGGTTAGGATTTGGGTTGTGCAGGAGGGACATTGGCCTGTGGTGGAGATTTTGGGGGATTCGTCGAGGAGACATTGCCTGACGGAAGTTAGTTTTGCATTTTGGAATTAGGCATTGGGAAAGGATATGGAAATAATTGAAGAGCATTAAACACGTGATGAGAGGTGGAATTTGATCTTGAAAACTTCAGATATCGAATCAAACTTCCAGAACCACGACCAAAACTACTTTCTCTCAAACCTCCAAAAGCAAAGCACGCGCGCAAGAAAATAAATGTCCATACCAGTGAAAATGACAATTACAACTCAACAACATGAGATCATCTGGAGCTGATTGCGCAACACCAACAGAAGATGAAGTCGCCTCATCGAAATCCTCTGGAAACAGCTCAATCACTAACTCCTGGGAGCAAAGCTTGCAAGTTGACATGGTGAGTTTGAGTTCTATTTTGGGGGTTCAACTTTGTTGCGTATGTTGTTTATGTTGTTTGAAGCTTTGATGGAGGGGTTGGAGGGGCGAAATAATTTTGATGATAAAAGGAAGATCTTCGGGTAAAATTTTCTTTTCTCTTTTACGATGGCTCCCCTTCCGCAACCTTCACTTCACGATTTATCAGGTCGAAGTGGAGTATGATAACTTGTATCTTGGGGAATGTCAAATTGATGGTGCAATTTAATCTCGCAACTCTTTTTTAGCCTCCAAACCTTCGTGGCTTACTCGATATCTGGTAGCTTACCTGGCTGGGATTTGGTTAGCTTACTCCGTCTCTAACAGCTTATCCCCGGTACCATATTTGGGGGGCCAAAAAGTGCACTAGCTCACTCGACAGTCAACAGCTTACCCAGTATCTTATTTGGGGGCCAAAAAAGGCACTGGCTTACTGGACATTTGGTAGCTTATCGCCAAAACACGTCGAGCTTACTCCACATCATTTTGGGGGCCAAAAATGCTCTTGGCTTAACCAGTATTGAATGGCTTACGCGCAAAGATCCTTGGGTTACATAAGACAAGGAGCAACAATCGGAAAACATTGCTTCTTCGAAAAGAGGTCATTTTTGATGACTTGGTGTAAGGCTATAGCCATGGAATTTTAAACGCAACTTGATTCTAAAATAAAAAAAATGGCCAACCCCCTCCTGCCTCACCTCTCACCTCTCCCCTCTCCCCTCTCCCATTCCCTCCCAACCATCATCTCCCAACATTTCCCACAAACAATAAATGTCGTCCCAAACAATTGCTTCCTCCATCATCAAAGAAAGAAGGAGCATCTAAAGCTAATAAAAAAAAGCCCAGGACAAATGTAAATCTCCGCTATCCGAGTGAGCCCCAAGAAAGCATCCAAAGTGTATGTATACGATGCCAGGCTCAAAGAAGATAGCGTGAAGGTATAAATTGAAATATTGGATACCTAATTCGGGAGCTAGAACCAGCTTCTCTATATATTGAGGGCAGCGTGAAGTTTGTATCATCGCTGTTGCTTTGACGAGATGGTTGCTAGCGTTAGTGTTGGAGGAAATCTTACTTAAAATCAACCAGCCCCTTCCAAGTTCCGTCACCGGTGAGGAAGTGTGGGGTATTCCCATCCCATCCCACCTCACGTCTCACCACCTGCATCAAGTTGACGCTGAGTGGGTTTGCGAAGATAATCGTGTGACCCCCGTTGTTGTTGAAGAACAATCATCGAGAAAGGAGACTTGTGTTATCGTGAATAATTTGTATTCGAGAATGTTCTTCAGTTGTTCTGGTGATGCGATGGGCGGTACGAATGTGGCACAATTGGCAAATGCGGGGAGAGGTGGGCCGAGCGGGGTTGTGTGTACGTTTCGAGCTTTGGCGGCCGACGAGGGGACATCAAAGAAAGCCGGACTCTGGTCTGGAACTCTGGATTGAATAGACATTCGATAGATCAATTGATTGAGAATGGTGTTGAATGATTGGAATTTTAAATGCAGGAAGGTTAAGAGGGGCAAGGCAAGGGGTTCACGTAGTCACGACGAAAGCAAAAGGCTACAGGTGGTTGTGGTTTTACTGGGCAATTCCTCTATGCCTTTGAGTAGCTAATAGTAAAGCTGTAGTAGTACATCTGGTCTTATATCTGCCAGTTTGTTTGATTGATGATCGAGATCCCACGACTGAGAAAGCTGTCCGCCGACAGATAAAACATCTTACTGATCCGCCAACCAGTCACCTCGATGGATGCTGGTATGACGTGACTGCTAGATCATAATGCCAACCTAGTTGACACTCTTCTTATCCTCCTCGTCAACGCTGCTAGCAGAGCTATCAGTGGTAACACGTGTAACAACATGTTCCTCCTCATTGGCACCATGGATATCCTCTTCGAAAACGGGATCCGCTTCGATGTGCTCGAACTTGGTCTTGAAGTCTTTCAAGCCGGCGGTGTAGGAGCTGCTGTTTGAGCGGCGACGGGCGTTGTTTAGATTGAAACCTTCGTCTTGGACTTCTTCGCCGTTGACACCCCTGATGAAGAGCGAGTTAGCATTTGCAGATGGTTGTATATGACCTTGATGGGTAGGAGATGGAGGGAGTTGTGTATGCGAGATTGAGACTTACCATCCACCCTTGCCCGCACCATTCTTCTTAGACTTCTTTGGGTCATCGCCGGCATGGCCTGACTTGGCGAAGTATCGTGGGAGATGCTCCGTTGGAAGTGCAGTGCCATCTGCAAGACCGGCATGGTCACGATCGTTCATCTTGTGTGTCTTGCCCACTGTTCAATTGACAACGAGTTAGCATACAGTTCCAAGCTGAAGCTGACACGGGAGGGCCGGCGAGGAGGGGTAAAGGCCTATCAACGAGCTGGCAGATAGTACTTACTGATGAAGGAAGAGGTGTTGTTGGTAGAGGGAGTGTAGGTCGGATTGATAGTTGGGAGAGGGTGGTGATGTGGATTGATGGTGTTGATTGATTGATGATGGAAGAAGGAAGAGATGGGAAGAGGAGAAGGTTTAGAAGTAGAAGTAGTGCTTCAGATGTTGTACGGCTTGCCTTGCAGAAGGGTTCCCTGCTATTAAACCATATCGCGTGACCGATCAGCAGGAGGCCTCGTAGAAGCGGCAAGAGTGGCTTGGTCTGGCATGTCTCTGTCTCCTCCAATTGGCTGATGGGAGGAAGGAGAGATAGCTGGGAATCAGGAAGCTTCCTAAGAATAACCTCATTCATCTTGGAGATATCTAGAGTTGAGAGAGAAACATCCTCTCCTCTTCCTATTGTCTCTGTACCTACTCGCACCTCTTATTCTTCGAACGCCGCTTTGCAATTGCCAACATTAAGCAGAGAATCACCCCACCAAATTGGGGATCACGCATCGAACGAGTCAGTGCTGGTGGTTCTTCTTTGACGCGCAACGCTCTTCAGGGACCTGGGTACCTACCTACTGAATAAGAGAGACAGTGAGCATAATAGGTGAGTCAATCAGAGGGTCTCTGCTATGCTATGCGTGATTGTTTCCAGTCTCCACTGCCACCCGTACTCGGCATCTCTCAGGTACAAGCTCTCGTGGTTAGTTGTCAGTCATCTCGTACCCCTTATTCTGCTCTCGTGTGTCCTGCCGAAGTATGACGATGTTGGGTCCCGGAGAAATCGCTACAATCCGGGGTAGCTTGTCTGAATATGCGCTAGCCTGCATTAGTATGTAATGCTCCACTTAGAGGGAGATGATTTTAGTGACTCAGTGAGAGCATTCTTTTAAAATATTATCTAATTTATTTTTCAAGATAGTTGGGAGAATTGTATTTTCCAATTCTCATATAAATTCCTAGGTAATTAATTATTGTTTTTGCCTGCCTTGTACCAAAACCCCTTCACTCCAAGCAAGTGGAGCAAAGTATGGGCGACAGCGATAACGCTTCCCCCTTGCAATCAGAACAGGGTTGGGCTACCGTAGGGCTTCGGTCGTCCACTAAGACCGCTTCAGTAGGCTATTGGTCATTCTTGCCCCTCCAGCGCAGCGGAGAAGTTTAAAAGAAAACACGCTGATTAATTATTTCACCCAGCGCGACCTATAGTTACGCATCTCCGCGCAGCATTCTTGTCCCTCCTTGTTAAGTACCCTTCAACCAACCCCTTTCTGCGTCCAAATCGGTTCAAAACACACACGAATACCACTTTTCCTTTGGCGAGGTTCTGTCTGTTGAGTCGCCCAGAATGAGCCCCTCATTCATGCTGGACAACGAGTCTGATTTCAACTCCCCGATTGCGGCCACCACAACAAACACCGCAAGAACCCTCCTTCTGGCTCCCCCTTCAATCGCCAGCCACGAAGAGACTCTCAAGAATGTTCTCGCTTCCTTTGACCGATCTACCACCGACTTGCAGATGCTAGATCGCCTCTCAACTGGCGCAGTCATCCTCTCCGATTCTACCTACGACCTCGTCCTAATCCTCACTGATGCTGATGGCACCCGAAACGAGTCCTCCCAACTCCTCGGTCGCAAAGTCTTTGGACGAATTGTTGGGGCCTTGAAGGCGGGTGGCAAATTACAAGCACAAGATGGAACATTTGGACAGCAAGTTGGTGGTGATGAACATCGGGAGTCGATTCTTGCGGGATTGGTCGCGGAGGGTGGTGGAATGGTGAAGCCTGACTACAGTGCTAGCATGGCAATGCCATTGAAGCTGCGTAGAAAGGAGAAGGTTGTTCCGGTCGCTGCTCCTCCAGTTGAGGTTGCGCCTACACCCATGGATGTGAAGCCAGCAGGAGTGGGATTCGTCGATTTCAGTGATGATTTTGGGGAGCCTATGATTATTGGCGAGGACGACGATGATGATGAGTTGATTGATGAGGATACTCTTCTCACGGAGGAGGATCTCAAACGACCTGCCAATATCCGTAAGTTATGACTCCCCTATTTTCTAGGAAGCCTACCAACAAACCAACCCAGCCCCAGAGTGTGTCCCACGAGTCGGAAAGCGTCGCCGAGCCTGCAAAGACTGCACCTGCGGTCTCGCCGAACGAATGGCCAAAGAAGACGAAGCCAAGCGAACCTCCGCCGACGCAGCCCTCAAGACCCTCAAACTCGATTCCGACGATCTTGCTGAGGTAGACTTCACAGTCCAAGGAAAGACTGGCTCCTGTGGTAATTGTAGTTTGGGAGATGCGTTCCGATGTGATGGATGTCCATATATCGGTATGCCAGCTTTCAAGCCGGGTGAGGAGGTTCGATTGCTCAACAATGATATCCAATTGTAATGGCACTTTTTGCAATTTATGGGAAATGGGAATGGGGGTTTGGCAAGGCGTTTATGGTAGACTGGATGAAGTACCAATGTACATGGATGGATACCAAGGCTGGGTTTAGGGCCGAACATGCATGAGGTTGGGGGATTATATAAATGAATTCGATGAACATATTTGAGAAGGGGACGAAAAGAATACAGCATTTGCATTGCAACTAAATGGCTATGTCCATAATTGTGTGAGTTTACTTTTGCTCTCTCCGTAAGTCCTGACAGATATCAACTCACCGAGATATGAAGCTCTTATCACGGTTTTGTTTTTAGAATGACACTAGATCGCAAACTGTTCTTGCAGGTCCAGAAAAATAAGTGACCCTTTTGTCGAGAAAAGAGACCTCGCTGGAGAAGAAGTAGTCCAGAGGAACCTCCGAAACGAAGTAGAGAGAAATAGGATTCTAGATGGGGAGTGCGTTGCGTCCTGAACAGTGACATGCAAGAGGATCGAGGGGCCAAAACCAGATGACATTAGACTCAAGATAAATGATGGGCATAAATACAATGACCTTCAAGGCCTCAAGTCAAGAAGAGGGAGTTTTCATTCAAACTCGAAACATCAACCCGCAAACCCCAACTCTATCTCATCTATCGACACAACACGTACTATACACAATCTACATTACAAATTCCCATCCTCTTTCTTTCCCCGAGTCCGAGACCTAACCCTCCTAACAAATCTCCCCCCATCCTCATCCCAATCCCAATCCTCCTCCTGTTCCTCCACCCCTTCCTCCTCCTCGAACCCAACCTTCTTCTCCAAAAACGTCTCGTTCTCTTCTAAAGGATGAGTCCATAAATCCCTTACTCGTCGGGAAAAAGGTAAGAGGACCTCGCGGGCGTTACCGATCGGTTGGCCGCCGAGAATTAGTTTTGTGACTTGGATGTAGGCGCCCTTTTGAAGGAATACTGCTGTGTGGCCGTTGTTGAACCAGTGGATTTTTTGGAGGGGGGGTGAGGTGGGTGGAATGGAAGTGTCGGATGAGTTGGGTGTGATTGGGATGTCGGGTGACTTTGAGGGGTCGACTGTCGGGGTTGAGGTGGTTGGATCTGGGGTTGAACCAGCGTCTGATGATATCGAGTGCTCGCTCGACTTGGTATTGGTTGATTTAGATATCTTCAACCCCTCGAGAAAATCCGAAGAATTCGAAAATAAAGTCTCATACACCTTAAACTCCCCCACACTACTCGCCTCTTTCCTCGTATTCTTCAAAATCTCCCTTACCCTCTCCCGTGACAAAATTTCGAAATGCGGTTGGAAGATGATATGAGCATTCCTCTTCTTCCTCTTCTTCTCAATCGTAAAATTATGCACCTTCTTCGAAGGGGTCTGGTCCGGCGGAATAGGAACAACAGGTTTCCAAATCGTACTCCACAGCCGTCCCAACGCATTCTGTCTCTTCACTAACTCACCAGCTCCCCATTTTTGCCAGTTGATCTCCGAGTCTTTTGACGTGATTTTCGGTGCGAATCTTAATTTTTTTCTGTCACTCTCTGGCAAATAAGGAGAGATGTCTATTACAGGCGGGATATAAAGTTTAGCCTTCAAACCCTCCAAGAGGAGGGATGCGGCTTTGGGTGTTACTTGTTCCAGCAGTTGGGCGTATGTTTTAGAGGGGGGTATGTGGATGGGGGGTGTTTGGGAGAGGATTGCGCCACGGTCGAAGGAAGTTGGGGAGAGCGTTTGGAGGGTTATTCCTGTTTGTGAAGCACCGTTGATTATGGCGTGTTGGAGGGGGGCGGCGCCTCGGTAGCTGGGGGTGGTTGTTAGTTTTCTTCTGGGAATGGGTATGGGTGGGTAGGGCGAGAGAGGGGGGGGAGGGGGAATGACGGGAGGCAGAGAATGAGATGACAGAATACAAGAAATGGAATAAGGGGAAGAGAAGGGGACATACTTGGGGAGGAGAGAGGGGTGGACGTTTAGACCGCCGTATTCTACTGCTTCAAGGAGACGACGGGGGATGAAGAGACCGAATGAGACGGCGATGACGAGATTTATGGATTCATTTCCAAAATCCGGTAATGTCAACTAGAATTTTGAGTTTAGAAACTATTTGTGTAAAGATGAAAACGTGATGAGCAACGAACCCTCTCACCCGTCCAACATTGTTCGGGGGTATGAGTTGGGAGACCCAATTCTTTAGCCAGAGCAATTATCGGTACTATCAAATATCAGTTTCCATCCTGAGCCTCACAAATTGAGATAATGAGAAACAAATACCAAAACGAAGCTGCTTCTGTCCACGTCCAGCCTTTTTAGGCGCCTGATGAAGGACATCAATTGAAGCAATCAATTCGGGATTCCTCAAATGCTCCGCGTGGATCGCCCGCAATGAAGCGCAACTGAATTCATCGGAGCCGGCAAAGAGAATTCGAAGTGGTTTTGAGATTCCTGAGGAGCTATATAGACGACGACTCGGGGAGCGGATGAAAGCTTTTGGGGGGGTTAGATGGCTGAGTGTGCGCCAGGGGCGGCTGGTGAGGAGCCTCATCGTGAAATTGTGAGTTGCATCTCAAATTGTATCCGGAAATAGATTCTCTATCATGCAATTATCACCCGATTATGCTGGATTGGCGGTGGGCTTGTTTGTGGTGGTGCAGTGGTGCAAATAGGAGGTTGGAGAAAATGAGATGGCCGGCTGTGATTGGCTGTTGAAAATATCTCCGATAACGCCGGGGAAAAACCCCCAATTAAAGCACCTTCATAAAAACTCTTCTATTGTTTTTTGGGGGTGATCTTTGTAAGTAATGGGCTGCTATGATACCTCTAATTTAGAGGTAAAGCTTTGGGTGATGTAGAACTACATCCAGTTACTTACCAAGGCTGCAAATGCCGTTTGCGAACTTGCATTCGATTCATATGTCTTCCAGTTCAACAATCTAAAATATCTACGTTTCCTAATTTCAATTTTTAAATCAAAGCCTCCTGCCCAAGAGAGTTTCATGAAATTAGCAGGGGAAAGCAACCATGTAGTTCCTCCAACGCTTGTCGCTTAAGCGAAGTACAGCGAAGATCTTTTCAGAAAATTGTTGTTCTCAAAGAAAAGACAATAGTTATTTTATGCTTTAAGGGGTTTTTTGTTAGATTAGTCTAGCTGCAAAGGGTTAATCCCCTAAAACAGTTGAACAGTATTCAAAGATGGAAATACGTTAACCCATTAAAGCGAAATTTCTCTACATGGAGTTTAGCTCTTAAAACATGGATTTAAATTTTATAAACAGTATATCTTCTACAATGAATTTCGTACAAGCCCTAAAAATGGATTGTAAATAGTAAGGTGTGGTTTCAAATATTCAATTAAGAAGTGCATGAAAACTACATACATGCGAGCTCTTCCTCTATATATAGGGAGAGGAAGAGCTTCTGGAATATTTCAAGAAACTACTTGGCAGTGGGGTAATGACCAGTGCTGAGCAGGGACTTTGGTTAGTGCTTAGCGAGATTGTCAGTGCTTAGCGAGGGCATGGCCCAAGCCTCCATCATGGGTTCCAACCCTCACATTATTCCTCTTATCTTATCTTGCTCATTGGAGAAACTCGTGGATACTGGTCCTCGGAACACGATGGATGGCTCTCTGTGTCAATAGAGAATTGAAAGCGAGTTCTCCAAATCCGTACTTCCGATTTAACTGTGATATTTTGGTGACTTGTTACTCGAGTAATTGGATACTTATGGATAAGGTTCTTCTACCACTTTTTACTCCTCACGTTCTCTGATTTTAGCAAATTGTTGGTTTCGTTAGTCGTCAAGTCTGTGCTTGTGTCAAACTTTAGGTCATCGTTTAATAAGTTATTATATTATATTGAACCAGAAACGCTAAAGAAAAAATGAATTTCATGAAGTGAATTTCTTTAGTAATCTGGTAATTAGAGCAGTCCATATAGAATGTTCGGAGGTAGTCTCTAGGACTAGAGTAGATTGTTAGTCAGTGTGAGGATGGGAGTAGAATCGCAGAAGCGAGGAGATTATGTACTTTCCGAAGTAATCTAGTTATCCTCGTACGCTCAATTCTTTCACTTCCGTCCTCTGAATTCACGCTCCCGGTGAGTGTCCTTCTGGATAGCTTCTTGCTTCAAACGTTCAGCGCGAGCCTTATTATCCGCAAGATTCTACTCCTTCAATACGCGTTTCTGCTCAAAGACTTCAAACTCCTGCTCAAGGATCTTACCCTCGTAGTGCAATCGTAAATTAAAATACTCAAGCAATTTACCTCGAGTCATACGAGCGCCGCAATTACTTAAACACAAATCCACTCCTCATCTACCTTTGACGGATTGACGGAAGAGGTCTGCTACTGCGAGAGCGATGATGCCTTCACGTTCCCAGCGATTGACGGCGCGTTCGCGTAGGGCTTCAGCACAAAGACTCTTTCCACAGCAACAGCAGGTTCGCAATCCGCGAGTTACTCGTGGTCTTTGCGCATTGAATTGTCTTCTTCGCCGGGGAGCCCCGGGGTCTTGAGAGATTTCTAGGCTTGAGCTTGTGCTTAGGCTCGGGTGTGGAAGAGTATTCGAACCTTTTTATTAAGAGAGCTCGTGTGGTTCAAGAACTTTGGCCTCTGGGTAGAAGTCAGAATCAATTTCCATGTTTCCAGATATTAGGTTCCACACAACGTTCGGGGTTGGAGTAAGTTGGACTTACCTCATATTCCAACTCCATACTCGGATAAGAAACTTGGTCTTGAGTCTAGAAAGTCATATCCTCAGAAGGATAAGCCGAAAGGTCGGGATTGATGTATTTGTCAAAATATGAGGTATGGAACTCCTTATATTCTCTACTCTAGATTTCCTTCTCCTTATATAATTATATGTAACAAAGAATATCTAATAGCAATGCTTTGATATGGATGAATCACATGTTTTCTAACAGTATTGATATTGACTCATGTTTCGAACTGTTATAGGTATTAGTTTTGCTATTCGAACGGAGAGATGATATCAAGATGGATGGTAAGAAGCTGGATGTACTGAATTCCAGAGAGTATCTATTGTGAAAGTTATAGAAAGACAATGATGCTGTTTCCCTCCTTTCATTGACTTTGTCAAAGAAAAACAGCTTTACACCCATTGTGCTCTTTCGGTCTTGTCCCCCCCTCATAGGAGACTTCGTTCAGTTCCACTCTCTGTTCTCCTCTTTCAAAAGCAACAACCCATTGTCCCCAACACCTACAAAACCCCTTCCCCCATCTCCACCTCTCCTCAATTACCTTGCAGCAAACGAAACCCCTCAACAACCCTACTAAAACCCAAACTCAAAACTGAAAATGTGCCAAATCGTAACAAGAATCGACGAGAAGTAGGAGACCCAACTAACATTCGTACTCCTTTGCAAGAACCACTTGGTATATGGCCCATCTACTGACAGTGAAGATAATACCGTAGTCACACCTGAGCAACTCGAGGCTTTTTTTGAGCAACTTGAGAAGGAAGAGCGCCGGAAGCAAGATTTATTGCGCGAGAAGTTTCAGGGTGTGAAGGAGGTCTTCTTTCGGATGTGAGAGTGTTGGCAAGAACTTTGAAGAGGTAGGGGATTTGAAGGTAAGTCATAATTGAGTAAGATCCATGACTTAACTCGCTGGTCAGCCAGCTAGTACTGACTGAGCCCTAAGAGGACGCTCAAGATCACCACCTTAATGAAAACTAATGAAAACTAATGAAAACTAATGAAAACTTCTTACTGAAAGTGCCAAAACTATTCCCTCTGTATGATAACTGGAAATGCTATCTCCGAAAGTAATGCGAACTAAAATCAAAGCCATTTAACACCAAAACTATAAATCAATTCTAAAAACACTGAAAGAGCAATAAACTAATCTCAACCCCCAGAAAACAATGACTGTGCCGCCTGAAAACCCCACAAAAGCGTACGGGCGCAATCCAGCAATGCCCTATAATGCCCTGTGAAATACCCAGAGCATCTAATTCGTCACCTCCAAGGCGTCGAAACCCTGAAGCCATAGATGTAAGCGAGCCCATGGTATGGCGTTTGAGCCCTGGTTTACAGGGAGGACCACTGAAATATAAATCAAGGATTCAGTGTATCATTAAAGGAAATCGCAGTGTGTAAGTCTAAAGCCTCCGTACTTCCAAAGATCAAGCAATCGAGTGCTCCATTTCCCAATACCCTTTCGTATTCCGTGAAAGGATGTGAAAGTAAGAAAAGATCTGCTGGGTAAGAACCAGGAGCACAACTTGTTGCTAGTGGGGTAGGATACTGCGCTACTAGACTCCCCAGAAGTGAGAAGAAGATCTTGCACTGTCGAGTCACTTCAACCACACTTTATTGAAAGAGCAAAACCAGCCAGCCGGCTCTGTACAAAAAACCAAACACCAGGAAAAGACAAGAACAGGAAGTTGAGAATTTGGCGGTTAAACAATAACAAGGACTTCTAAATTGGTTCTCTCGCCATCCCACGAGCATCTGCTAGCAGTCAGCCCTCTGATCTACCCTCATATCCCGTCATGGCGTAAAATTGCGAAACCACCTCCCTCATCAGCAAAAATAATACACGAACTCCTTGGGTTATGCAAATAACTATCCCAAATCTCAGTGGAAAACGCTAGCCCGATGTGCAAGTTTGACAGTCCCCATCCCAGATTGAATACCCATTTATTGAATAACGCCAACCAGACCAATGCCAATATATCCGTGAGCCCCATTACTTCCTTTGTATCATGTCCAACTCGGCTCTCACAGACGAACGTACACATCTACGCATGGTAATCGCCATTCCCTTCGCCCTAGAAGGCTTCGTAGCCATTCTACTCCAATTCCGGTCCATTCCGTCTTCATTGCTAACTGGCGCTTTGCCTCTTCCAGCGCTGTCCCGGCCAAGGCGAAGGCGGTATTGTTTAATGCGCCTGTGTATATTCCGACTTGATCCAGGGTTTGATTCGACATGGCGGATGAGTTGACCAAGTCGGAGGAGAGAGTCGAGGTGGGCCCCCTGGGTTCGAACCAGTTACTGCTGAAGTCGAAGAAGCAGTGATCCGACCAGTGGCAGGAGGAGGCAAAGAGAATCATGAGAAGAAAGGAGCAATATACACATGGTCGATTCAGGAAGTAGGTGCAGACGAAAAAGAGGAAGATAAATATGGGCGAGGCATTCGTGGGGATAAATAGGAGGGGCAGCCAGCTGGAGAATAAGTCAGCGTCAAGCGGCAGAACGGATGAAGGGTTGATGGAGGGGTTGGATTAGACGTACCTCCTTAAACAAAACATCCTGCAGTCTAATAGATTCCTTTCCTTTTATTCCAGGTTCGCACAGCGTTTCTGATGCCGAGGGGTGACGGTCATCAGAGACGGCGGCTCGAGCACACGACTGTTGCTGCGGCTCTTGTTCAGCTGGTCCACAAGGGTCGTTTTCTTCGGAGTCGGGGAATATGGGATGGTATTGGCACGTTGTACTCGACGAGAGGAAGAATCGCCAGAGCAGAGGTTGTCGGGCAGTTGCAGAGTATGACGGGGTGACAGAACGACGGATACGACGTGAGAGGTGAGAGGTGGGAGGTGAGAGGTCGGGATCGAGGTCGATGAGCCTTCTTGTGCCACTGCGAAGCAAGATCAGCCTTTGAGCCCGGGGCCTGTCATTCACTGATATATTACGTAAAGCGGCGGCATACCTGCAGTCAAGAACTTTGGTGTCAAGAGTAGACCATAAAAGCGGCAATAGGAACGAGGCTGGGAAAGCCACACACAGGCCTCCCGGCGAACCTTGCTTATTTCAAGCTTGCCGACAAGCTCATCGTACTTTTCTCCTCCGCAACTCCACCCACATCTACACCCTCCTCCCATCTCGTCACCTTCAAACCTCTTCCCACACTTGTCTCCCATCGCCGTTCTCTTCGCTCTCGAGCAAGAGTGGTCACGGCTGTGCGATTCTCGTCTTCCCCGCCTTCCCTCCCTCCCACCTCCAAACCTCCAAACCTCCAAACCTCCAATTCACGTCGCAAACAATTCTTCCATTTTGAATTCTAATTCGATTCATCGCAAACTTTCTATCTGCGCCTTCGGTGCGCTTCGATTCTTACCACCATGTCTGGATTCCCTGGCGCTCCGGGCGAGAGCAATGGCTTAGACTCGCTCTTTGCTCAACTTCGCTCCCAGCAGAACAAGCAGCCCGTCGCCCTTGAGCCCAGTTACAGTTACTACCCACCTAATAATGCCTTTTTTGGCCAACAACCATCACCAGCCCAACACCAACAACACCCACCCCATGGCTACCACCAACCTCAAGTCTCCTCCCCGCTCCCGACCCCACCGGCGCACAATCAACAACCTCATCATTCTTCCGCCATCATGAGCCCAGCCGCGACCCCTCAGGCGCGTATTCCTGCCGCAGCGGGAGGTTCGTCCAATGCAGATCGAACCTCGAGCTTGTTGAATCTCCTCAAGTTCAGTCAGCCCTCCGGCGGATCTGCCAGTCAACCACCACCTATCGGCACGCCATTGCCTCCCTCCCGAGAGCCCTCCATGAACTTTGGTGCTTCAGATGTTCATGGTCAAGTTAGCACGTCTGCTCCTCGGGCAGGCTCTGATCTCCTGGCTGCTTTGATGGCAGGATCTCAACCCCGCGCAGCGCAAGAGCCCAGTGTCAAGGCGGCCTCAATTGCACCGACACCGCAAAATACATTTACCAATTCGGCTACTTCGCCACCTCCCGATACCCAAGCATACCTCTTGCAACTATTGAACCAACCAAAACCATCGCAATCAGATGTCACCCCAAAAATGAAGGCTGCCAAGATTATGACACCACCAAGCAAGGCTAGTTCTTCAGATGAGGTAGAGGAAATCACACACGCTTTGGAGGATGCCTCTCTTAACATGGGCATGATGCAAGCCGCTGCAACGGATGAGTTTGGAGGAGGCCCGCCTGAATTTGAAAAGGAGAACAAGGAGCCTGCAAAGAACAGCCAGGGTCTATTCACATACGTCAATCCATTTGATCAGTTGGCTGCGTCCTCGCCACGGAACCGCACACCAAAGGCTCCTAGCGCTGGTCCAATTTCTTCAAACTCCCCAACCCCGGCGATTCAAATCTTGAAGAAGCCTCGTCAACAAGATTTACCGGATAACAAGCGCAAGTTGGATGAGAGAAGCACAATTTCAAGCCCTGCTCATAACAAGCGAAAGATCGAGTCTCCACAAAAGTCACCTACCCCACAGGCAGATGAACGCTCTGCACTCGAGGCGCTCATCGGCTCATCAGGTAAGGGAGCTTCTGGTCAGAAGGAATCCGTTCATGATGCTCTCAGCGAGGTCGGAAACAAGGCAAGCAAGCAAGCCCAAGAGGCAATCGTGCGCGCTGAGCGTGAAGAAAGCCAGGTGTCAATTGAGCAAGACTTGAGAGATTTGCTCGCAGCCAAGAGCGACGCCGACTTCAAACATCAAGCTGAGACAACTGCCCAAGCTATCAAGGAAGAGCTCGAGAAGGAGGAGAACAGCGGTGCCCTTGATGGACTACCTGTTCCTATCGCGGAGGCTGTCAAAGAAATTATTGACGATACCGCCCAAGGACATATCGCTGATAGCTGGGAGAGTGCTGATGCCGAAGTCGAGACCCTTTCCAAGGCTGATGAGGATATTGTTGTTCCAGTGTACAACTTCCCTATGAAACCATGGATCTCAATCTCCATCAAAGCTACCGAAGAACCTCGCCCTACATTCCGCGAGGCGTCTGTTCTGGATATCGCTCGCCTGAAGAAGGAATTCGATCAGGTTGACCGTACTCTTGTAACTGCTTCTGGTACCTTTATCGTCTATGGTATGTCGAAGAATGGAGGTGTTCGTATCATCAGACAAGAAGATGGCCAAGATGCTAGGATCTTCACCGAGACTCAGGATCGAATTTTCAGTGTTGTCACTTCATCTTCTCCGGTCGACTTGAAGGAGTCAGTCATTGCTACTGGAATCAGCGGCACTGTCTATTGGGTGCTCATCAAGGACGGAGAAGGCGACCATCTTGATGACTCCATGCCAGAGATGTACGGCTTTGCTCTTCCTCCTGTTCCGGCTCAGGATAACGAAACTTCTGGTGGTGTATTGAAGACCAGAGCTAGAAAGAGTTCGGCTCACCCCGACTTTTTCGGTGTTGGTCGTGGAAAGTTTATTCACGTCATCTTCCCACCTGTCATCTTGAAGCAGTCTTTCCTGAAAAAGGGAAAAGATCGCGTCGTTGATACAGACAAATATCTCAATCACCTCTCCCTCAAGATCAACACTGGCAAGGCCGGTAAAGACTTTACTTTCAGTGAAGACGACTCGACTATTGTCTCTCTTGACAAGGCTGGTAGAGTCAAGTTTTGGGATATCCGTGGCCTCACGAAACACCATGGTTTTCAATCAGAACACATCGAGATCAAGGATCCTCTCATCACGTTCACCACTACGCCCGCGAACGAGAAGTCCTGGCCAACCTCGGTACTCTTCGTCGATAAACTCCGACCTTACCAGAAGGGAGGAGCCTTGAGATACATGATTATCGGTATGAAGCAAAATCACACTCTTCAATTGTGGGATCTTGCGTTGCAAAAGCCTGTCCAAGAGATTCATCTCCCCCATATCAAGGAGTCGGACGCCGTTTGCAGTGTAGTTTACCATGCTGCCACTGGAATGATTATTGTTGGTCACCCAACTCGCAATTCAATCTATTTCCTCCACTTGTCAGCACCAAAGTACAACCTTTCCAAGACTGTCACCCAAGCGGACTACATGGAAAAGATTGTTGCTAGCGACCCCTCTGTCCTCAAGCCTGATGCTACTGCCGTCATCAGCGGAATGCGGGAGTACTCGTTTGCAGATAAGGGAATTCTCAGAAGTCTCGACATTCTGCAACAAACCACCAATACGTCCCCTGAGGGCGAGGCTCCAACAATGTTTGAGCTCTATTGCATGCACTCCCGAGGCGTTACTTGCCTTCTTATCAAGCAGGCGGATCTTGGATGGACTTCAGACAACAAGGTTATCAACCCGTGCACAACACCTGAAGCTGATGGAATCATCTCGATTGAGAACCTCAAGGAACTTGCTGTACCAGTAACTCCTGCACCGGAGGTCTCTGAACCTGCTGCTCCGTCCGTCCCCACACACATTGTTCCTCGACCAGCAGCGAAAGAGATAGCCTCCTCCAAGGAAACTCCTAAGAAGGCAGTCGCTGCGGAACCTAGCTCGACCAGTAAGGCGGAAGAGAAGAAGGAGTCTGCCGTCAACGGTGGTTTGGCCTCAACTGGTCCTAGTGAAAAGTCCGAGAAGAAGAAGCGCAGAAAGGCCAACAGCTCTTCTGAGCCTACCGCTGGACCAAGCTCTGCATCTCAATCCGAAAAGCCCAAGGCCATTGTACTCGATCCTTCGTCTCATTCCCGAAATGGAAACGTCTCGAAGGCGAACAACAACTCGAAAGCCCAGGCCCAAGAGCTTAGCGACTCGACTTTGAAGGGTATCGAGAACCGTGTCTCCAGCGAAATGAAGAAGACATTTACCGACTCTCTTGACTCCTTGTACAAGAACATCAAGGATGATAGACGCACACAGGACGCCGTATCGGAAGCCAAGCAAGACGCTATGCTTCGACTCGTCTCCAGCACACTATCCGATAACATCGAGGCAACCCTTGGTCGTATTGTTCAAACCAGCATCCAGAAGTCGGTGCTACCAGCCATTTCTGATGTTACTTCCAAGGCAGTCAACGAGCAGCTTGGCTCCAAATTGAGCGGTCACATTGCACAAATTGTTCCCCAAGAGCTGCAAAAGACACTGCCTGATTCAATTGGTAGAGCTTTGCAACAGCCACAGCTTTTGAAGCTTATGTCTGAATCCCTCGCTCAAAGCGTAGCATTCCAGGTTGAAGAACAATTTTCCAACATCCTCCAGAGTGTCATTACTCCAGCCTTTACGAATCTCGCTCTTCAGACATCCCAAAAGATTGTCGGTGATGTTCAGCGTGAGGCCGCCGAGCAGCTTCATATATTTGAACGTCAACGACACGAGGACAATGTAAAGATTGAACAGCTTACACAACTCGTGACTGGATTGACCGAAACAGTCTCTTCCATGGCTGCCGCGCAATCCGAATTCCAGGGCCAGTTCTTGAGACTACAAAAGCAAGCTGCCGTTGATAGACGAGGCATGTCTCGCCAGACAGATGAGTCTGTTGTATCGGTCGATAGCCCTCACCCTTCCAATGCATTAGCACCAGTCGAGGCAACACCCGAACGATCACCGGAAGAGCAGGAGTACTATGAAATGCTCGAAAGTATTCAGGAGGCCATGGAAGCTGGCGAGTATGAGAAGGCGGTCATTCAATGGCTACAAACCAAGCGGGAGCAAGAGTTCTTTGCTAGGTTCTTCTCTCAACTCAACCCGGACTTCACACGCGAATTGAGCCCGCTTATGCTCCTGTCTTTGGGTGCGATTATCACTGCCACTTTGGAGGATCAGTATCTCAATGCACGTATTGCCTGGATGGACATGATTTTGTCTACTTTCCAGGGTAAGCTGAATGCCGGCGAATTGGTAGGTTACAACTCAATGTCTCACTCCCTTCATTTACTAACCTTTAATCCAGGACGACCAAGCTCGCAATCTCATTCCGAAGCTCATGGGAATCTACATTCAGCGTGTAGAGCACCTCTTCATGCGCGTCAACAACGTTTCACCTCACGACCCTTACTTGAAGCGACTTTCAATGTTGATCACTGCGGCAAACCGAATTCTGGAAAACGGTCGAAACAACATCCGTAGCCGGGAAGCTAGCATCTCTAGTTCCATGATGGGCGGTGGCAGATATTACCAGTGAACTTCCTATGTTGTCACGAAAACCCACATACATTGATATAGCACTTTATCCCGAAAGGGACTTAGCATATCGCCCTTCCTTTTGAATTTGCGGATCTGCACGATTCTGTAAAGTTTAATTGGAAAAACCCAAAACCGGATTTCCTATCAGCTCGAGACGCTGGAATGCTCTCGCTATGGCCAATGGGGAATCGGCTCGCATTAACACACTTGTACTGACATATGTGGCAAAAAATTTCCTTTCGTTCTTTTTTTCAATTCTCTCTTTTTTTTTGCGATATGGAGGAAGAAAGCCTGGCCATCTGTTCTCATTATTACGGGTCGTTTTGCGCCTACGATATGAAGGATCAGTGAAGTTAGATCATTTTTCCCCCCTTTACATTAACAAATGATAATTCCTCAGGGGTGGGAACGATTATCGATGTGTGTACGAAGGCGTGGTTGGCGGAGAAGGATATGGTTACCATCACAAATATTTGCATCGTACTGCAATTTTTTTTACGCACCAGGAACGTCGCTGTATAGGCGAGGTTCGAGACGTGAAAAGCTCTGTACTAATAGGGAAAAGCAATACAATGAAGTTGATGTTGCGAATGATTTGATTGACTAGACTATTGTCGTGATTTACTTGACGTTGACGTTGATTTCTTCGAGACGCATGTGGTTCTGACAATCTGTTAGCAGTAGGGAAAATGAAAAGAGTGATGGAGCAGTAAGTGCTAGGCTACTTTACTAGAGCCCATACTCTCTCTACATTACACAAACTACTCGGAGTACGATTTAAATAGTAAGTTTCACGGGTCACTTGCGTCTTGAACAAATTGAATGCCTGGTATCTATGCCTTTGAATTGATGAGGTCTAATAATAATACAAGGTACATGTACATTCTCCCATGGCTTTCTAATGGTTTCTCCCTGACTCCGTGGTCAATCTGTTTAACTGAGAACTTTAAGCGAGTGTTTTCATTCCTTAACGCCGTCCCGGAACTTGTTCTTTTTTTTTTTGAGGTGATGTGGTTGAGTAGTAGTGGTTTAACGGAATGGTGGACCGCATTCTCTCCCTTTCCCATTCCTGGGAATGGCATGGATTTGTTGATAGTTTGATGGGTTGCCATTTTGGTTGTTGGTTTGGAGGGCTGCGATTCTGTTTGGTCTGAGGAAGTGAGTGTTGAGAAGGACGGTTGATGATGAGTGTGTGAGAGAGGGTTGTCAACTTGTGGAGATGAGAAATGGGAAGCTGTTGTTTTCTTAATTGATGTGAGTTGGGGTGGTTATATACTTCTACGGTGGCGGCCAAGTAAAATGAAGAAGTTAGTGTGTTCCAAAAAATATCGCAAATGACGGGCTAAGGGTGGCGTCTTTCATTGTGTTTCGGAATTCTCCATTGGTTGGGACGTGGTTAAGTGGCGTTTTGAAATATTGGATGGGTGGGGAGGGACAAAGAAGTAGAAGCCCCGGGAGGTAAAAGAATAGAAAAGAGCTAGAGCTTTTTCTGGAAGGATTTCCTTGGATGAGATAGAGGGCTCATAGAGTGTTCTTTGTGGCCGTGAATGAGTTGTGGGCGTGTTATATCATGATTTTGGAACGAGGGTTTAAAATTAGAAGGCTATGAGTTCATAGCTTTGCCATCTCGGTGAGGCCGATTTCTATCATGTTGTTTTTTTATCAACCGGCGAGCATACAACGTATCCGACCGAATAGTTGTAGCGAAATGAACTACCAGGGTCAAGATCCAATCGGAAAATGTCCCTAAAGCCACAAACGAGGGAATTCAAGCCAAAAGCCAGGGTTTTGTGGGGTTTCCAGGGCATTTGCAGGGCCTGGGTGGTCTGAAATCTCGCTACAACTATTCGGTCGGATACGTTGTACCTTTGGTGGAGTTAAAGTTGGGAATAAGTCTCACAGTAGACAAGAAAAGCGGCGGTAAATAGTTCGTTGTGCTACACTTTCGAGATAATGTACAAATACTTTGTGGGGCAATCGAGCTTTATAGGTTAATATTAAATTAATTGACTTGCATCACCCTACAAAGTTGAGACGATGAGCTTGGTAGGCAGGTACGAACCTAAGGTATTTAATGCCGCTTTTATTGTCTACCGTGAGGGTGTCTCGTGTTTAGGATTCTATCAGATCAATTACCATCTTTGTGCTCCCGGTTTGAAGGAGTATGATCTTCGTGAAGCTTCTCTATCACTCCCAGATTCGATGACGAGATCTTTCGTCAACTCTTACACGAAAGATCAAAGAAATACGTAACCCCCACGAAGCCAAGTCTTGGAATCAATATATATGGTCATTTTTTCCCTCTTTCTTTGAAATCAAACCATGGATGTTCCCGAGGAGGACCCGGGGGTTTGCCTATGGTACTTTCCGACGTTAGTTGCAGGGAGAAGCCGGTGAATACCCATTTGACTTCATCAGTATTCATTGGATTGATTGTTTGGATGTTGACTTCTTCTCTATGCAAAATAGGTGGTGATGGAGAGCCTCTCTACGAGTTCAGCCCTTGAACTAGAATCCGAAAACTGAGAGTGGAGAATAAGAAATAAAATGCCAGGAAAGAATGTCTGTAACATCATATTTGAGCTGAGACAATTACGAGAATTCTAGTCTTCAGTTACACACATAGATCATGAGCTCTTCTGAGAAGGAAGGAGCGACGTGCAGTTACTTACCCCGCGTGGTTCCCCGCTACACCCGCTTTCCCCCAGCCAATCACGCTCCGTAAACACCTTCTTCAAACCGATCGATTACCAACTCAACACTTCAGTAGCTGATCTGATACGTACGTAAGAAGTCACTGACTATTGAACAGAACTCATAAGTACCTCCTCGTTATTGCAGTAGACCTCATCCGCAGCATCTCAACTACTCTTCTCTACCCCGCATCAGACATACCCCTCACAAAATCCTTCACCATGTCTTTCCAATACGCAAACTTCCCAGAAGGTGCCACGCTCCCAACAGCAGACTCCACAGGCTCTTTCGCGATCAAAGCCGGAGCTCCAACAGACGTCTGGAGAAAACCAACACACACGGGTACACATGACGCATTCAGCGCCCCAATTGTTTATAAATCCATCCCCATCTCCAAATTCAAATCCGCCCGCGTAACGGCAACTGGAAAATGGACAACTCTCTATGATCAAGGCGGTCTTATCCTCGTTTTCCCATCCACAAAATCCCGACCTACAAACGAAAAACGCTGGGTCAAAACAGGAATTGAATTTTATCAAGGGAGACCGATGATGAGTGCTGTTGCTGCGGATTTATATGCTGATTGGAGTTTGCTTCCACTCAGTGCCGAGGATGAGGAGAAGGGAACGATGACCGTGGAGGCTGAGAGGGAGGTGGAGAAGGATGGGAGTTATGGCAGTGTTCTGAGGATTTTGCTTGTTGGGAAGGATGGAAAGGGTGTTCCTATTAGGGAGGTTACTTGGGCTTTTCACGATTTAGATGAGAGTGAGGAGATGTGGGTTGGGATGCTTGTCGCTAAGCCGACGGAGAGTGAGAGTAATGAGTTGGAAGTTAAGTTGGAAGGGTTTGAGATTAAGTTAAGGGATTGATTTGTCTCTGAGAAGTGGAACCTGGATGGAGATACTAGCGTGGAAAATTCGGAATGCAGCTGGTATGGAAAAGTAAGATGGATGTATTGAAATACTCACTGAACTTTCTCCTCCTTTCATTGGAATTTGGGGCTTCGTTGTTCCAGTCTTCTTCAACTCATTATAGACGACCACAAGTTTTGGAATTTGCTAACGAAACCCCTGTTCGCAAAATACCTACAGCACCCTGCAAACTCTCCAATCCCTTCCCCACAACCATTGCTTCAGGAGCTGGAATATACGACCTAGCCTTAAGTGTGAGAGGCAAGACATCCTCCCAAACAGCTTTCCCAACAAAATTATCCTTACACGATGGAGCAAAAACCTTCTTCATCGTAATACCCTCTGGAGGCTCAGGGAGCCCCCAAAACACAGTCGCAACGAACTTAACAACACCCTCAATATTCTGGATAACCTCAAGTGTGGGAGCCCAAGCAGCAGCTCCAATAGCATCAAAAGCACCAATTGAAGTTTTGCCTTCGAAAGCGTTAATAATATCAGAAACAACTGTTGGACTGCTGTAATCAAAGACTTGGGTTGCGCCTAGTTTTTTGACGTAACTGAAGTTTTTTGGTGAGCAAGTGGCGATGACTTCGTAACCAGCGGAGACGGCGAGTTGGGTTGCATTGCTGCCGACATTTGAAGCACCTCCCCATACTAGAAGTGTCTTACCAGTTGGTGTTTGTTTAGGTTCGGTTGGCAAATAGAAATTGAGAAATTCGGGATTGAAAAGTGCGTCAGAAGCTGTTAAAAGTCCCAATGGAAGAACAACAGCACTTTCAGACGGGACAACATCCGGTACTTCACATGCCATGTTGTGTTGCAAAACTGTGTACGCTTGAAAGGCTTTCTCTTCCTCGCACTTGGTGGAATGACCGACTGCAAAACCGGTCACGCGGTCTCCTTTTTTGAATCTTGTTACCCCTGGCCCGATGGAAATCACTTCTCCGGCGACGTCTTCTCCCAGAATTGTTGGGTAGGTCATGGGGTATAAAGCTAAGTATTGGATTTTTGCGTTGGCGAGATTGATGGCTATTGCGTGGTTCTTTATGAGAATTTGGTTGGGTCCTGGGATTCCGAGGGGTGCTGGCTTGACCTCGAGAGGTGCTCCCAATGCTGTATTCCAAGCTGCGGTGTTGGATGTCAAGGTGGGTTTGGACTTTGTTGCTCGAAGTGATAATGTCGATGAGAAATTTCTCAAAGGAGAAAAAGGAACTTTCGTGGAGGCGATGATTCGAAGCGAGAGAATGGGAAGATGACCTGACATGATTCAAAGGAGTCTCTTGGAAACACCGAGAGCTTTAAGTGTTCTTCAAAAGTTCATATCGCCGGTGATATGTCATCCAACATTAACAGCTCGCGCAACGCTAACTCGAAAAAGAATAAGCGAACAAGATTTTTCCAAGTTGAGTTAGCGTAGCGCCATGTAAACTATCCACCAGAAAAATATGAGAAATAGAAAATGCTCCTTGTTAAGTGCAGGCAATGGTTCAATCAACGGAAACCTTATAACAAACATACGATCGTAATGAAACTTGAGCATCAGTTTGAGCCAGCTCACCTTCCCATGGGACATCAAAAGTGGCAGTAAATTCTGACTTCCAATACTACATACTTCAGAACAATTGAACTGGATTGTTCTAAAAGGCCTAGGTTAATATTCTGAATTGTTCTAAGTGTTTACAACAATTAGTTTGACTTAACCTAAAAAGCTAGAACAACGAGAGCTAGGTAAGCAGGTGCGAACTTGAGGCACTTTTAATGTCCATCGCGAGCTCACCTCATATTTCGTGTAATTTACTCAACGAACACCGACCAGATAATCATACACCCACTTGCCAGAAACTCTTTGTCAATACCAGGAGTCTAAGCAAGAAGATATCAGCTACCAATTTTCAAGACTGGGAATGCAATCACGCTCACATTTGCTAAGATCGTTGCTTGACCCAACCCCATATTTATTCCAATCCACGCAAGTGTTCTCCGCAAATACCCCCGCATCTCAAGAGGGATAAAGCTAATTTCCGATGCAACGTAGAGTGGATGCATAAGTAGTAAGCCTCCAAGATACTTCCCAGGGTCCGTGATTTCTTTCGCTGTTGGCTGACAAATAGTTGCAAATTACCTGTTAAGTGATATGGAATTGACGCTATCATATCTTGGACGATTCCAATAGCAGTCTGGATATGAGCGGAACGGTCTTCAATCTTTGAGATTTTGATAATGAGCGCGAGGAGAAGGAGTCGAGCAGCATGGAAAATATTACAAACTCCAGCAATACGAAGGTCAAAGTATGTGTCAACTTTCCCAGGCCAATAGCCTACAGACGTTTCGACATCGGAGTGACCCTGGCTAATTTTCCGATTGCTGTTGGTATGAGCTCTCTAATTCTGGAATTTTGCCATTGGACAAAACGTTGGTCTAGAATTGCAATTGCTTTTTTGGGCGTCTCGTCATCATTGGCTGCGTAAATTGCTTGAGAGTTTTTGTGCAATGAATCGAGATCAAGTAACAAGTCGTAAAGACTTCCGGCCTTGTCATCCATGGCAGGGACAGAAAAAATGCTGGAGACCTATGCTTGTCAGTTAAAGCAACGACTATATTAGATAAAACGCACCTTCCCAATGGTTATGTTCAATTTTTGATGCGACCTAACGTTGAGTGGAAGTGTACTTAGTAGATTCTATGGCGAAGTCCCAACTTTCATAATCGCCGCTAGGCCCTTTGCGTGTACTTGGTGATTTCCAAAGTTGGATATGTCGCTTGCAGTCATCTAAAATAAGTCAGCTTTCAATGAACATCGGGTGCCAAAGTACTTGAAAAAGCAAGTGCTGTACCTGGTAAATCCCCAACAGCATAGCAATAAATCTCGTCTCAGCGTCATTCGCCAAAACAAGGCTTTGAAGAGCCTTCGCTAAAGAACCAATGAGTTCCTGATAAAATATACTAGCTTCATGAACTAGCATTGGTCTATTCAAAGGCCTCCCATGGGTTGCAAATGCAACCGCCTGACAAGCTTTCACCAAATCGGATTCTGGTCCTCGACGATATACTAACATCTCCAAGCCAGAAATATAGCCTCTGAAAATAGTTGGATTTGGAGAAGCGATGTAGAAATCATAAAAGAAAGCCCTTAGAGAAAGAGCATTGCTCTCAGCTTGTGACGTCTCGATAGGCAATATGTCCTCGGGGAGCAGATCAGTACCGGGATAAGGAACTCGTTTTTGGCATAGTGCATTTTCTTGCAGTCGTGGCGATTGAAGAATGGTTGGAATCATGTGCTTCGTATATTCTGAATCCGGAGAACCCTGGGTCTTCGTAGCCACCGCAAGCACGATTTGCTTTGAGGCATCTCATGCAGGACTTTTCTTCAAATGTTATTTTTGTCTAAGGGGTTAGGTAGAGCAATAGTTCTAATGTACCGGCCGAGTGCCATCACACTATGAATAAGTCAGCTCAGCCAAAACTGAGATTGGACTCTTGATACAAACCTTCTTCCGCCGCCGCTTACACGAGTTGCAACCACGAGAGGGGCCATTGTAAACCATCACGGCCAAAGTAATCCATGAATTGAACGAATTTTCGGATCTTGGAGGGAAGATGATAAGAAAAAACATAACGAGGAAGTACGTCCTGACATGGAGCGGTCTAGTGGTCGCTTACAAGGCTCGTTGTAGTCAGCGTTGCGCTTCTATAACCTAGTAGAGAAGATTGGGTATGTCAAATCCAGTTCTGCTCCAGTATCGCGAAGACGCACATCAGCGGCTCTTCATTGTTTGCTAACCAGGTCACTTATAATAAATTTCTCGCTCTTCCTTGCGAGGGGTCCATAGCAGCCCCATTCCATTAAATTTGAGCACGACGGACGTTCCCGTCACGTCCGTTAGCCAACGGAGATAACAACGAGCTGGAGTTGAGCATTGAAAGGCAGCACCGCCCTCGTCATTCCAGAGAAATAGTGCATGATTGGGTAAATATTTCCAAGCACACCCAAGCACGCTCACTTGGATGTTGTATGCAACTGGCTGACAAGAGGCAGACTGAATTGTCATCAAAATGGCTGTCTCAGGGGTATTTTCCAGCGAATGAGCCCCCGGATTCTGGTGTGTCTGACAACAATTCAGCCGCGCCGATCGTCCCCCCCCCAGGAGCCTAGGGCCCTTCTTAGATCCGACTCTCCATGAGCTCAGTCCCACCAACACCAACATCATACTGCCGGTTGGAAGAAGGTATAAGACAACAACTGATTCCCTCCTTCCCAATTACTATACCCATTTTCTATCTCCACTTACAATACAGCTCCTCACAATCTTCGAGACTTCAAGATGCATCTCGTTCTCACCGGCGCAACTGGCCTCGTAGGGTCAGGCGTATTGTCACATATGATCTCCGCACCTTCAATCAACAAAGTATCCGTCCTCTCTCGCAGACCAGTCCCCATGGCAGATGGCCACGAGAAAGTCAAAGTCATCATCCATAAGGACTTTGCCAACTATCCCAGCGAAGTCTTGTCCCAATTGAAGGACGTGGACGGTGTAGTTTGGGCACAAGGAATCAGTCAAACAAAAGTCGGGAAAGAGTAAGTCCCAACCTTCACTTCTGCAATCCGATTCAAATTCCCCATCCGCAACGAGGAATATAATATCTGCTAACCAAATTCCTCAAACTAGAGAATATTTCGCAATAACCCACACCTACCCCCTCTCCTTCGCCCGCGCCCTCTCCCAAACTCTCTCCCCCAAACCCGTAAACTTTGTCTACGTCTCCGGCGAAGGCGCAACCACAACCCCCAGCTTCCTTACCTCACGCTTCGGAGTCGTAAAAGGACAAACCGAATCCGATCTCCTCGCCCTCTCCAAAGACCCCTCTTTCTCAAACCTTCGTCCCTACTCCGTACGACCAGCGGGAGTAGATAAAAGCAACAACCCGGAAATCGAGAATTTCGCACCAAAGAAGACTGGCGTTGAGGGGATATTCGTGGCTACCTTGTTGCCGGTGCTAAAGGCGACAATGCCTAGTTTGCTTAGTCCGACGAAAGACCTGGGGAGATATCTTACGGAACTTGCGAGTGGTGATGGGTCTCTAAAGCAAGGTGCGGGGGTTGACGGGGAAGGAAGGACTATAAATAATGCTGCTTTCAGGAGGTTTGCTGGTGTTTGAGAGATGTTTTGAGGGACTTGGAGCGTACTTGTGGGGAACTTTGGGCTTTGAAGATACCAATTTGCTGTAGGAATATAATAAAAGAAGAATTTTAGGGATACCAGAAACTTTGGGCCAGCCATTTCAATGCTCTCCACGCATCTCTTTCCCGGTACACAGCATGCTTGCAAAGCTTCGATATTGTTGGGCAGGGCACAAAACAAAAGGTATTACCCGCCCAATACATTCGCCAAATATATGTGAATTGGGGAAATTGAGTCTCGATGTAGTGACCACGTTTTGCTGATCATCACTTGTATTATCAAGTTAAAAGAGTTGAGCTTGGAAAATTGACATGGGCATCGAACCCTTGCGAGAAATACTCTGAGCTCTGAAAGCGCGCAACCACTCTTTCTAGCATCATTTGATCAGCTTTATTTAATGTCTTATGGCTGGGTCTTGGAGAATGAGTATGTGCATATAAAAATCAAAATTGAGATGTCAAATATCTGTTCAGCGTACGCGCGCTAAACTCCCTGAGGAAAGAAATGCAAAAAATCTCAATTAATTTAGATCGCAAGCTTAAATACGAGCATGAATAAAGAAGTTAAACAAAAAAGCCTCGGAAGAATCCCATTCCACTCAAACAAAATCAAGGAGCAGCCCGACGCTCTCTCCCACTAATCAAATAAACAGCAGCCCTCATCTCCAAAATCGGATCAGCAGAAGCTTCAATCCCCTGAATCCTAGGAATAGGATCAAGAATCATATGTTTCGCCTCCTTAGGAAAATCAGGAACAATAGCATCCAAAATAAAAGACCCCAATTCCACAACCGGTCTCTCTTCCGGCCAATGAATGGTACAATCATCAACCACATCACCCTCGCCAGCAATCTGAGCCGTAATCTTGAACCCGATTGGACCTGAGGTTAATCGTGTAGTAAGTTCTTTTTGCAGATAATCTGGATCTTGATCTTTCAGAAGATCTGCGTCGAAAGCTTCAACACCGGCATCGGGGACGATTCGGTAGCGGATGTATGTCTCTTTTCCGTCCGAGGCGATGAATTTGAAGGCGTTGACACCGAAGTATTGTTCCTTTCCATAGCTTACTGGGGCTGCTTTGGGGGCTTGGATAAATGCTAGTGCTTTAGGGTGAGATCCGAGGTATTGCTCGACAGGTGAGGGACTTGGCCCGCCGGGTGGGGAAGAGCCAATTGCCTGGAAGAGTCCGAGGAAGTCTTCCCCAGTTCGGGATGGGAAGAAAGGGGTGGAGTGAGCGATGATGTCGGTATGTTTGCGTTCGCCTAGGTGGAAGCGAATACCAATTCCTCGAGGGTTGGCATTTGGGTCTGCATCGGGGATGTTTGGGATACCCGTTGAGTTCTAAATCATTGAAGAGTTAGCTTTTGGTTTTCTGTGAAGCTTCTCAGGGGAGTTGGCTTGGGCTTTGGACCCCAGAGGGAGGAGTAGAAAGTAGGGAAGAGCAATACTTACAGAAAATCTAGCCCAGATTGCTGTCGTTGGACTAGAAAAATGGGGTGCAGTTGAGAGTTTTTTAGCCTCTTCAGAAGGGGTGAAAGTTCCACTGAGGATTTCACCTTTCGCGTGTGCTATTCGAGCATCAGCAAATAATCAAGTATAGTCAATGTTCCAAACTAACCAGGCCTGAATCCGGGATGCTTCCCAAAGACAGCTTGTAGCTGTGCGACAATATCTCCAGCTGTCTTGTTGACAGTCTCGTCGGTTGAGAGAGGCATGGTGGTGATGGAGTGAAAGTATAGATGGCGGTTATTTACTTGATTTCTGAGTAAGGTGGAACCTCAAAGCTTTATAGCTCTTTGGAACACCGCTAGCAACGTGCGAGCTGGAGTACAACATTCCAGCGGCTGAATTGAGTTCCTGCGTATGGACTGCCAGGGGATCTAGCTTTCGAAATACGTTGTATGTGAGTGGCCGCCACCAAACGAGAACCCCGCGTTAATAAGCCTTCTTGCATGAGAGCAAGACCCCCGAAGCGAATTTCAAATCGTGAGCCAATGAATGGTGTTGGATTGGTTGTTTCTATGCATGAAGACGCAATTGTGATTACTCAAAATGCACTCGCCGTGTAATCTGCATGTTGCGTATCTCAAAGGAACCCCTCATCAACCCCGCCTTGAGGCTGGCTATCTTGAAAGGACAGCAACCTGAAAACGGAAAGGATGCGAGAGGACATGACTACTCCGTGCATGGGAAAGTCGGTTGCAACTATGCAACTGGCCTTCTTTTTCCTAGTCCAAAGAGGGAAATGATAAGATATCGGGAATAATTTGGCAACAAGATACCGCATCAAGTACATAGTTGACAAGAACTACTGGTTCCTAATAAAGTCCACATCGGAAATAACAAGAGAGGACACAAATTGAGCCCGGCCGTATCACTCCACAAGCCTTTATTAAAGTAGAAGAATAGGCCCAGCCGGTCCAGGCATTATGCCATTTCTCGTCGAGTATCAACCTCCAGCGCCGCTTGTCTTCACCTTATTCTGTAAGGCGCCCCCGCGACCATTACAACCTCCTTGTTATACAAAGTAGAGAAGCTCAAGAACAGAAGTCGAAGTGTGGTTTGGTGTGCCTCCCCCACTTGGAGGAATCCAACCACATAATTCCCTAATCTGGAGATTTCATAGCTCGCTGTTCCGCCGCTCCTTAAGCAAGGCATTGCCCTTGTTTTTTACGAGTAGCAGAAGAGGGAAAATCACAGAACTCCTTTCCGTTCTATCCACTCGCATTACGAACAAGCTCCTGCTACTTTATCAGCTCGTGGGGTTACCTAGATAGGTTGAGCGAGCGTGGTGTGAATGGCATCGTAGGAATCTTAGCGCGGCCTGTTGCGCAGGGGGTTAGCTTTAGCTTCACCGAACGAGCGAAGGGATATCGTACTTCCCTTCGTAGTACCCCACATCCTGGTGTCTGTTCTCGACGAGGCTGTCGAGTCTTCGTTACGGTCGATAGCTTCAAAAGTGGAAGTGGGGTGGGGTGGCGAGGACCTTGCCCTTGCAGTCGCTTCATCAAATGGCCATCACCAAATGGTTAAGCTGATTGCCATGCGAGAAGGGCTATCTACATACTGGTTAAAGATGCACTTTTTGGGGCCAACCTCTTGGGTATTTGTCGATTGTAACGCAAAGAACCTCCTACCCCCCGCGATTCATTTTCGACGACAATAAATCATGTATAGGTATGGGGAGGGCGTTTATACTCTGAGGTGGTAGACCGTGCGCGGTGGATCGAGGCCAAGAGGGAAGGAGCGACGTGACCTCTACGGATGGTCAATGTGGTCGTTAAGTCGACTTCGAAGTAGGTGGGAGGGGAGGAACGACCTCAACGCCAGTCCCGCATTCCAACTCGGGCTAAGCCAAGAGGGTTGAGTTTCGAGGCAGAGTTGAGGTCAAGACAGGAACCACCTCCTCGAGACACTCGAGAGCCAACGACGCTATAGCCTCTTCAACCCCCTTTTTCGATATCATGGAAGGAGCAAATTCGGGGCTCTTTTTCCTTCTACCTATCAACTCCAGCCTTCCAAGAGAAACTCTCAATCCAACACCTCGACATTACCTAGGAGCTGACAAGACATACTCTGAGTCTACTCGGAGGTTTTCATTAGCACCAATGTATCGGGTGTCGTGTTTGCTCTTTCTCCATTATTTTCAGAAGCAATATCCATCATGACTTCTTGACTAAAAATAAGGACAGCTGGGATCGGAAAGTCAAAAGTCCTAATGGAAGGGGCGACGACTGGTGTTGACTTCCCATTTGGGCATAATCCCCTTCCAGATTCTATGTCCACCTAGGCAGGTGCAAATCAAGTTGTTGTTTTTTGGGGACAAAACTAGCAGGATTTCCAACTAGCTCCCTCTCGTAGCTCCGACTACAAGCCCTATTGTTTCTTTTTTTCTGTTTCGTTGCATTTATTGCCTGCTTTGTCTCTTCTACATACACAAAAAAGGGGTTAACCAATTGGTTAGTGTGGCGTAATATCTTTTATTACATCGTACAACCTGCTTTATCTATCCTACGGGGAGACGAAAGACAATTCTATATGATCTTTGACCTAGAACAATCAGTTTTTCTCTGAGAATCTGATTATTTAGTTCCCCATTTCTTCCTGTCATCGTTCCTTCTTCGTACTCGGATTCTCATATCTCTTAGGTATCTCCCATATACATCAGATCTACTAATTTGTCTCAGCTTAACCACTATCTTCTCAAAATGGTTGATAAATATACCCAACCTTTCACTAGTACCCCCACATATGCCTCCAGCGAACCCAACGTCACCATCCGTCTCACTTGTCCTAACAGCCGCCCCCAGGTTATAGGCAGCGCCCCTATCTCCGTGCTCCAAAAGAGCCCCTTCTTCGCAGCTCGTTTATCATTTGACTCCGAATCCCCGATTGACCTCGAGGAGGAGGAAGGATTAATTTCCCGTACTAGCATGCTATCAATGCTACACTATTTGAAAACGGGACGCGTGGCTTACAACAGACAGATTCTACGGACTGAATCCCGGAATCTGTTCTCACACGTGGAGAATGTGCAGAAGGATATTGTAGGAGTTCAAGAGTTTGCAAAATTGGCGGATTTTTTGGGCGTTGATATTGAGGGGGTGGCTGATGAGATAGTGGCGTATGTTCAGGAGTTGTTGGAGAAGGTGGAGATTTAAGGAAAAGGGTAACAGGCAAGTAAAGTGCATGGTTTCTTTGCTTATCATTCTGTAGGTCAAGCCTGCTATTCGTTCGCGATACTAGGTTGTATTACTTCCTTCTCTTTGCTTCTTTTTCTTTCAGTTTCAAATTACCATCAATAAATTTAAGTTAATTCTTATTAACTTCTCTTTTCTTCTTCTCCTTTCATTTTAAAAATGCCCATCAATAAACCTGGTTCCAGTAATAATGTACCTCGTGGTCCTCTCGTTCTTTTCTTCTTTCACTATACCAATAGAAGGATTAAATTTTAAATCGACTCAAAATCTTGCAAGTGCATTTCCCCTGTCTCCAACGCTTCCATCGCTTCTCCAAATATGATACCACTTAAATAAATGTCACACACAACTTCATATTGCTTGCCAACGGGCCGAAAAATCATGGGAATGGGATATCCCAGCAAAACGACGACAAAATCCCCAACTCGAACTCTTCCCGAGTTACAAATCTTCCCTATATACCCCTTTTCAGTTGCAACGTAGTCTCGGACTTTATCCTAAGGTCCATACGGGCTTGGTCTGCCCAGTAAGAGTTCTTGTTGATATCAAGTTTATCTGGAAACCCGGTTGGAACGGCGATCTCGTCAACGAGTTCTGAGACATCTTCTGTGTAATCATATGGAGGACCGATATATTTCTCCAAAAGAATCGGCTCCACAAGCAAAGTCTGCCACATCGCCACTTTTGTTCCTTGCCCCGGATAGTGTGATCTCCCATGGAGTAGATTTCCCCATACCTCAAGGCACATCTCCTTTTCCGGATTGCGGTTACTGTGATATGTGGTGATTTTGTCAACGACATCCCAACATAGCCCTTTAACTGTCATGATTGAAAGATCACTTGAAAATTCTGCGTGGCATTTCTCAGTTTTCGACGCGGAAAAGTTGTCAATCTTACGGAGGATTGGCTTGTATTTCATGTTGAAGAAGTCAGTCTCTTTGTTCCCGTCCATACTCCAATCGGGCGTCCAACTTCGTGTCACAAGGGAATTTCAGAGTGAGCAACAGCCTAAGATGTTGAGCTCTCCTGTTGCATTAACAACTGCCTTTACAACGATAGAGTATATATCCTCGACCGTAGAAGCATAATCAACTATCGACTACTCCGCAGTGTAGGCCAGTTGCTGAGATTTCCGATTGAGTTGCTCGAGAACCCCTAAAACTGCAAATTCCTTATCCCGGGGGTCTTTGAGATGGTCCGGCGGTTGTTCGCAAGCCAATACAACATAATTACGCGGGTTTTTGAGTTGGCGTTGGAATCTGCAGATAGACAGCTTCATTTAACAGGATTGCACTCCAGTAAAACTGCGCAGTTGCTATCATTCTTTTATAGTCGACTGAGCCTGATTCTATAGCCCGAACATATCCGTTACCTTTGAAATTAAAGGTATAATCCCGTGAAGGAAAGGGAGGATAGCGATTGTGCAAAATGTTGATGTCCAATTGCTTTGTTCCGCATTGAAACAAGGTGTTGTGTTTGCTAGCCATCATATACTCTTGCACAATCCAAGTCCTTGAAAACCATGCACGGCTTAAAAAAGAAGCTATGGCCCCAAATAAAGCTCGGAACGAGTCGAGAGACTCTTGTTCGGCTATCCAAGATGTGAAAAATTCTGTGCCTTCTTGATGTTTTTGCTGTGTCCTTGATAACAATTCAATCGCCAGATCACTATTATCACTCTCCACACCAAGCCAAACAAGCAACCTCATCGAGTTTTGATATATGTTGCCCACAAGCCCAATCTGGTGGTTTTTCTCCTCATTATCTTCCTGGTGGATACAGAGTGCGTCAATCCACAGTTATCGAACTGCACCATGGAGATCGTCAGGTGTGCTGGGTCATGGGTGACGAAAGACCCTTAACAAAACCTCCAGGTTAGGCGTCACACCATAGCTGCCACCCTCAACCTCAATAATGCTATTGAAGGGGTCGGTACCCCAACAATAAGAGACTGCCTCAAAGTCCTCCGGACTCTCAAGTCGAACATGTTGTAGTTTGCCTACAACAGGGTCATCTCTTTGTCCGGGCAAAAGCTCCAAGATGCGAATTTCGCCAGCCATGAGTAGACGGTACTGGGTCTCGCTCCCCTCGGATAGAATTTTGGGCCTTGATAACGAGAGATCCATCCCTCCTTATGATATCAATTAAGGGATAAATTTTCAAAAGGAGGGAGGCTGTGAACGATACTGGTATGAGAACCTCAATCGTCAGCTATTGACAACCCAACATCAATACCAACTCCCCACTTTTGCACCGTCATCCACACAAGTAAAGTCACGATGTTACAAAAACAGAATCAAGACCACGGGTTTAGGAGGAATCAATCTTTGGAATTTAAACATGCGTAATGTAAAACTATTCCCTAAGCATCTCCAACGGATCAAAAAAAAAAGCTGAACCTTTCTATATCCCATAATCCCATCCCACTCCTATCAAATAAAAATGTACTTCAAACTCCCCAAACTCATCATATCCATCTTCAAACCATCAAATCATATATACAATAAATCCTTCCAAGCCATAAAATGAGCACCGCGTTGGAAGGCCATTCTCTTTTCCGTCACCCAACCCCTCTTAAAAACAACAAAACATAATTCAATCCATTCTATATTTATAAAAACTCCGATAAAATGTTGGTATCAACAAAAACAACAGCAACAACGATGAACAAGAACGAAAATAATAATAAAACATAAAAGATGAAATATGATAAAAGCTTCTAAACGACGAGGTTGCGATGAGCTTGAGCGAGATATATAAATCGGTAAACAATTTGAACATAAGAAATTAAGAAATATGGCGCAAAGAAGTCGCTAAAGGGACGTATGCATTGATGGTACTTTCGATGTGAGGATGTAATCGTAAAGGAAATATGTATAGAAAATGTGACGAGACGAGAAAGTCGCGTCGCTAACGAAGGACAATAATGATGCATTGCAAAGGCGTTGCGTAAATGGTAAATAGCATTCATGAGAGAAGCCGTGAAGTTCGTAAAGGAATGTGGTGTGTGCTTGTGTGTATTTTTTTCAGAGCACTTTAAACAGCTTGGCGTTGGTAACGGGTCGAAGGGAGGAGGCCTTCAAAAACCGTGGCATTGAGAGTGATGCCTGCGGCGATGACGGGAGCTTCTTTTAAGACGGGGGTGATTGGGAGTGGCTCTTCCGTTAAAGTTTGTTCACCCATGCGGGTGATTTCTTCCTCGACATCTGCAAGGAGTGCGAACATATCACTGTCGGCGTAAATTTTGATCGACTCGACACTCATTCTTGTCCGACGTCGACTGGAGATCGATTCGGGGCTGGTAACAGGAACTTCTTCTGCAAGTCGTCGTGGTGAGTGTGACTTGGTTGGACTACGTGGTGGTGTGTTCTCTCCAGCTGAGGGGATCATCACGTTTGTCGTCGTCCCTGAAGCTGGTTGCATAATCAAGGCAGCAGCAACATGCTCGAGTAGCTTTTGTCGTACACGAGTGCGACGGTTCTCAGCTTGCTCAAGTTTGCTGACCCAGTCATCAATGGATGAGTCAAGCTCCGATAATGCCTCTTCTTGTTTAAGAATGGACTCATGTGAGAAGCGAGCCACACGGGGAGAACGGAGGAAGTTGCAGATGCGATCATGAAGATTGCGGCGTCCTGAGCGGAGAGAGCGGTGGGTTTTGCGAAGATACTCGCAACGCTCATCAAGACCTCGAAGCTCTCTTGAGAGAGCATCGACATCCTTGGTAGAGAGAACGTCGAATCGCGATGCTTGACCAAAAGCTTGCTTGCGGAGAGCTTCTAGCTCCAAGGCAGGAAGCACAGCAGTTGCTTGTGTAGGTCGGGTACCTTCAGGGAGGGTCTCAAAAGCTGTCTGTTCATCAATTGGAATTCTCTTGTTATGGGAAACTGGGCTACCAGCAAGAGTTCGCTTCTTTGGTCGACCTCGATCCATGATAGAAGCTTCGGATTCTCCTCGTCGGTGGCCTAACTGATGTCCAGTTCGTTGTTGCTGTATCGACTCAGACTGTCCGCGCGTACGGGTGGTCACTGGACTTGGTCCGGCACTGGCACTCGTCCATTGTTTAGGTGATCGTGGAGGTTCGACAGCGGAGGAAGGTGTAGTTCCAACGGATGAAGCGAGGGTAGAAACGGTAAGGGTCGTCGATGCGGAGCCAGGTGTAAGTGATGAACCGGATAAAGGAGTATAGGGAGTGCCTCGGCAATTTGGAGAAATAAGGTCCTTCATACGGGCAGATTTTGGTGGTACATCTGGGGGAGTGCTTTCGGATCTCGCCCGGCTGTTTGATGGTCGTCGAGTGAGATATTGTGGTCGAGGAGCTGATGTGGTGGGAATGACCAGAGGGGCGAGGGACTTGGGAGAGAGTGGTCGTCGGTTGGAGGAAGTGGAGTTATTTCTGCTTAATTTCGCCCTGGACGAGTTAAGTTGAGGTAATGTCTGGTTGAGATCTTCCAATATATCCAATTCAGCATTCTCATCCAGTGCAGGTCCAGAGATGCACGACATCATGCTCTCACCAAACGCATTTTGGCGCCAGTTATTACCTCCTGGTGCACTGATAGACCGTTCATGTACTGCTGGTCGTCCGGGGATAGTGGCTGGGGTGATGTTAGAAAGACCCATTGAAATGCACTCAAAATGTAACGGATATATTAACTTACGAGAATCCATAGCAACTTCTTGAACTGTCGTCATAGGCCCCAGCTCTGGCACAGAGATTTTCCGTCGACGAACCAGACTCTGCTCCTTGGGCTTTGGCTCTTTTGAAGAGGACCTCGATCTCGATGGTTCCTTCTCCTCGCTTGCATTTCGTCCTACAGCTTGACCGGCTGCCTCATTTGTTGTGTCTGGGCTTTTTCTTCCTGCAGATCCTATGGACAACTTTTCTCTGGAGGGAAACAAATGAAGTTTGCGTGATCCTGATGGTTGGTGCATCCTCCATACGTGCTTTCCCTTTTCCTTTTCCTTTCCTTCTGAAGCGTCGGTCTGTGGCTTGTTAGTAATGAATTGTGTGTGAAGACAAGTAAAGAAACGCACTGTATCGTGGGCTGATGGAGCTGGTGAGATCTCTCTGGCAATATAATTATTCAACCCAACGCTGTTGGGGATATCGAGGTCGGCGTCGGCCATGAATGCGGCGATATGGGCCATTATTGCTGTATATTCGAGGTATCCTGCTCGATGAACAACGTTGAATTGGTGATAGTACAGTGATGTAAGTTCGCACACAGCACACTGAAGAATGATGTAGATAGCACGGCTGGTTATACCTGACCTCAATCCGCTGCTAGGAGAACGTATGGCTCACGACAATCGACGGCGGAGGATATACTTATGAATTGACTGACACTTGGACTGACCCCTGGACGAGGGAGCTATTTCTTTCTGTTAAGCACCCCCCGGGTCACATAAGGAAGCATGTTACAGGGAGCGGGTCGTTGGAGAAGAAACCACCCTAGCAAGAAACATGAACGCCGTGGCGGCTGAGACGACAGTCTCCAGCATGACGGAGGGGCCTCGATCCCCCAAAGAGTGAGAAAGATGGCCGGGTCTTGGCTTGTTGGTAGGGTGGTCTGTACAGGATGCCACAAGCGAGGGGCGTGCAGGCGAGCAGAGCACACACAATAAGGGGCCTGTCCCGGCGTGAAACAATTTCACCAGATGGCCGGAGCCCTTGCTGATAAATTACGACCCCTCTTCATATCACCACTGCGCACCGGTATTGTGCAGGGGCGCACTGCATCTCGAATGCCTGCTCAAGCGGAACCCATGCTCTTAGAGATCAGGACTCAAGAAGGAAGTGCACCGTTCGCATTACGCTGTGCGTCTGGAGGCAATTCACACTGCAACACACCTCGACACCTCAGCATCCCGCCAACCAGCAATCTCTCAACCTGAGTGGCCCTCTCGTGACGCCTACTATAAATGAAATCTAGAGGGTTTTTCTTCAGAGTGCGCTCCAGCCATACACCCTTCGCTCTCAAACTCGTTAGAGAAGGTGTTGGTTGGTATTTCGGTACGGAGCAGATCAATTCAACTTTTCTCTACCCCGTTCTTAGAAAAAGGAGGCTCTCAAAAGATTCCTTTTCAATGCCCCAACATCAGAATCTGTGCACCGCGAGAGGCTGTAATGAGGATTTGATTGGTTGTTCGGAGGCGAAGAAGCGGATTGTTCAAGTATTTGCACAGACGTTGAATTTGGGTTGGGCTGTGATGGAAAACCAGTGGGCCAAATTGCCGGAGAGTTGAACACTTTCCGATCCAATGATGGCAGAGGAAGTCGTTGACCGAAGACTGGACGACAAAAGAAGGGTTTGATGTTGAATCTTTCAATTAATAAAAACAGAGTTGATGATGATGATGAGGAGGACAATCTACAGATGCTAAGCTTTACGTTTAGATAACGATCAATCGTCGATTTGTCTTACCTACGGCTGAAGCAACCGAACGACGCTCACAATCTCATTCCAATGCCGGTTCGCAGTCAGAGCGAAGGCCTGAAGGAGCTTGCGGGATGTCACTCTGGTCTCAGGTCTCCACCCATCATTTCTAGCCTTTTGCCCCTCATTTTTCATCACCAAATTCCGTCGATCGAGTTTGCATGAGTAAACATTTCCACCACCGTGTCTAAGATGTCATTCTCTGACTCGTGGAGTCGTGTATTCATTATCGTCAGCATTGGTCGATAAGAAAAGGGAAGCTAAAAAGAAGCTTTGGCAGAACCAACAGCCCAGGCAAAGCTCTTTAGCTCACCTCACTTGCCGGTCGCTACCGAAACTAAACTCGAATCGTCGACCAGTCTGCTTCTTTCCAACCTTCGAGAACGAGTTGGAAGTAAATTAGCTAACCTTTGACGCTTGCGCAAGTCATAAGTAGTAAGTTTACTCTTCTTTTCAGAAAAAACCATGTTCCCATGACTCCCTTTCCTTCTTTCCAATATTCAACCGAATTTTTCCAACGCTTCCAGCCCTCTTTTTTGGAGGCCTCGCATACAACCATAGAGCTCAATCAAAAAGTCTTCCTGCACTTCTATCACACAAACCTGGCTGCAAAATCAAAAGAAGTCCATGGCTAGTGGCTAGGCGCGGGGCAAGGAACTTCTTCGGGTAAAAATGCCGGCATGCCTGTGCGACAGGAGGACAGGCACCAGGAGGACAGGCACCAGGATGGATTAACCTCAAACCATGATGGTCTCGCAATTTTGCTCCTTCACAGAAGAACTCAGCCTCTTCAGCGTAATTTTCAGAACCATCAATAGTTCATCGAAGGCATCCCTACTCGAGATGTTTCCTCACCTCCGGTCCGGACTTTTTGCTAAGTGAATCGTTCGTCTCCTTTGACAGCAAAGCAAATTCCGTCTGACTCCAGTTTTTCATCAGGGTTCATGCTGAGGAAGATCGCAAGTCTTGGTGATGAGGGCGTTCGGAGGTCGGGAGAAAGTGGAACTGTAAGAAACGAGGGCCAAACGTGTCAAGGCTTCATCTCCCGAAAGAAGACGAAACAAAATACAACACGTGGAAATTGATCAACAAGTTGTTCTGTGAAATATACTGTCTCTACCCTTCTTTGCGAGGTTAGAGAGTTCTTCAGGTTCAGATGTACTGTCAAACCCATATCAAATGATGCTCCCGCTGCGGGGTATCAATAATAAACTTCAGCAAAAGTCAAACCCACTGAGAACCTTGAAGCCATGGGCACTGAACACACTCAATCGTGATCATCAACGGCCCGCTTTGCAGCATTAAGCTTGACTGAGATATATTAGGATCTAAGGCTTGTTTCACCACCAGTTGAGAAATCCAGCTACCAGAAAAAGGTGCTGAATTCTGGAACTCTTAATTTATCTTCAAGCCAGGGTCATGATAACAATTGATAAGAAACATGCTCGCAATTTGAAGCAGTTCACCTACTCCCCTACCCAGGTATATCCATATTCTATAATGCAGTTAAGTACCGAAGCGAGTTCATTATCAATTCCCTACCCCATGGCACCACATCATGAGGGTCACTTGGGGATTTCCCAAAGTCATGCACTGGAGTTTTGATAAAGTCACAATCACAATCTACTACTACTGCCGTAGGTAGTACCTGATCGTCCAAGGCATCAAAGATCCAAAGGTCCAAACTCAGGACCAATACGAGAATGTTCAACGGGAGGAATGAGGACGGAATGTTCAGGATTGAACTTGCTGTAACACACCACCGTTGAGTTGTTTGAACACAGCGGGATGAACATTTCGTGCATACCCAGAACGCGATTCTGCGAGTAAAGGGTGCAGTTGAACGCTACAACCTCTCAGAAAACGTCCATATGATCGGAGTATATCTCTTGCTTCAGGGTTACGCTACCGTCCCACGCATGTCCTTCCACACAGCACATGATGGCAAGGCAAACCCATTATTGTGCTGTAGGTTACTTGAAAGAGGGGTTCTCATGCATCAACAGCAGACTTTGTCCCCGCAGATACAGATTCGCACAGATCTCGCAATAATCATTTATGCGAGAACTTCTGCAGCCGTGCATTCGTGTGGAAGCACGTCGCTCCTTCCGGTCAACATCACATCTTCCTTCCTGTGCCGACGTCAAAACCCCACGTTCCGGCGTGTAACCTGGTACTTACACAGCATGGATAAGAGTGGCATTTATGAAAATCATAATTCATCCAGCTATTTATCCTCCCTCACCGCAACGACCGTTTAGTTGGCGACCAAGCCACGCTGCCAGCCACTGTGGCACATGATCTGGCTCAAGCAAGGTCAAAGCCCACGGCTGGTGCACCTTCTTTTGGATAACTTCACTTCCTGATTTGGTCTTTCTCCTGGGCCTCTGCATATGAACAGACACCAATTGCAAGAATAAAAGGGGAGAGGTCTTCAGGTGAGTGAAAACTCAGCAGGAGTAATTTGATTCGTTCCTTGGGGGTCTGTAGTATCTTCTTCCGTTGTGTCGGTTTTTTGCAGCGAAAGTAGGCCGCCGATTTGGCAGAGGTTTCGCGGGTTTGTTTCTCAGCCTGAGCGTTAAGGCCAGGGGAAAGTGTTTCTCTAACATAGCCCGGGAAAAATCTCACGGGTTCGTCTCATAACTCTGATCTCCCCAAATCTATTCTCATCTTGAAAGTTCAGATAAGAGCTTCAAAAACCACACTTTTCGTAACCAAAATTCATTGTCAAAAACTCTGTTCTGCTGCAAAACCAGTTCAAACAAATCTATTCATCATCTGAAGTCGCAGTGGATATCATCTCTACGCGTTTCGTTTCGAAACACAAGAGCCGGGGAAATAAAGAAACACTACCGTAGTATCTTCTCTCATTCATGCGGAAGGCATCTTTATCCCAACCCAGCTTCCATTCTCCGAACCCCAACTACCGAACCAACTTCTTCACAATCCAGGTTCCTCTAGGCAAGTCTCGCATAAGATCAATCCAAATCCAATCTTCCACAATGCAACAGTTCGCAGGACGCATACGCTTCTCGATGATCATCTCGTCTTTTAATAAATCTGGAGTCGGACATTCAACAAGTCTCCAACAGATAGAAAATGATAACTCCTCACATTCATTTTGTGCCGAGAGATCATGGACCTTTTTCATCCTATCTTTTTCCATCACATTTTCGACGGCAAAATGCAAAAAAGAATTCCAAAACGGCAATTTTCCGGGCCACTTAAAGGTCCAGGAGCCAGATAAATATGCCAGATGCTGTAAGCGAAGGGGCCTAATGCATGCACAACATTTAACACAACATAATTTCTCCCCGAATCGTTCGAGAGAATACTCTGTAACGATGAATCCAAGAACGCCTGTATAATTGATTACAAATAATTCTCTGTCAACCAGCCAGCAAAAAAGAAACTATCAGTCAAAAATATACTCACCAATGCCCCCTTTTACAATTAAGCAATTCCAGGGTAAGATTTGGGGCATCGAAAACCAACCCACCAACGTATTCGCTCCCTCACCTTGACGGTTCAAACCAAACTCTCTCCAACTCTTCACCACTGTGGCACTCAACAAGCTCCAAAATGTGATAACCCCTGCCATATAGCACCGTATTCTATACCACCCTTGCAAGCCCCTTTCCCTATCACACATCCCTACCCCAGTCCACCGAAATACAGCCCGCATACCCTCGTAGCGACATGGGGCGAAACGTGGGTGTTCCGAAACGAAACTTGGGATCATGAAATACGGTGGAGGACCTCGATAACGATTGGAAACAAATCAAGCAAAACCATCATAATTAAATTCCCTTGCTTGATAATTCACGACTTATAGAAACAAATGATGTGACATCTCAAGATGATTTCCTGGGGAAATTGAAAATTCAGCTGTCAAAAGAGGGGAACTTGGATGGTTGATGCCTACGGAGAATATTCAGCTGACTGGGTGACTGAAAATATTGGTCAAGTTTCTTGAATGTTCGTCTGTTCGCCAGGCCGTTTTCAACGCCTTTGGAAGGCACAGCAGGCACGGTGTCTGTCTCTCTCCTTTTCTCTCACTCCAAGAGAAAGCCTTTCAACTTTTTCGGCCTGGGCGCCAACTACGCAAAATTCATCATCAATCATGTCAATGATCAAAACGCAGCCGGTGTGAGAAGGCACAAGAATTATTGGTGTGTTAAGTGCTGCACATGTGGTGTCTAGAATTAGGGTTCATGTATGTGGATAGATCGTCAGGAGGAGGACGATACGGGCAGAGGAACGAAAGAGTCAAAGGATGAGGATTTTGCTTCTAAGTTTTGAAATTTGTGATGCTCTTGTCTTGTCTTGGTGGTTGAGGATTTAGGAGTGCATCGGGTATGTACTCGGGTATTGAAATTGCCAGAGCCTCTGTATATGGTTCTTTCTCAACTGGACAACCTCTGATGTGTGATGTGGGTTGCTTACATGCTATAGGTAGCTACGAAGTACACTACTACACTGTGTGAGGGTTACACTCTCTTCGGAAACTTACGTACGGAGTTCCGATGAACTACTGGTCGTGATTTTCGTACGGATTATGTTCGGATGGTTTGATCAACCAATAAATTCTCCGCCTGACAAGTGAAAAATACTTCATTTCAACAATTGACGTTGAAAAAAGCCTCTTCAATCCCCCAAACTCATAATCGAGCAAACTTAAAATAAATCGGGAATTGCAGCCCTGAAAATAAAATAATGCCAAGTTGTAACCAGGTAAAAATAAAAAAGGAGATTGGGACAGTTGATCTGGTGTTTCCTCCGATGTAACGCGCAGCGGTATCGACACCCCCAGGTTTCAGATCAGATTTGATATCCCGAGGCTAAGCCAAGACCCTGGCTCGGATGAGTTCATCTTCAACACCAACCAAGTCTTGGTATCAAATATTTGTGGGTACGACAAGTGTACTGGGATTTCGGAGATACTGAAGTGTCCAATGTCCCCAAAATGTGCCAGAATACTTCGACAAAAATGGTACTGCACGCATTTTACTGCAGGCTTTGCACCTATGGACATTTTGCTGTAAGATTACGAGGGAAAAGGTGAAGAATTCCTTGTCTTAATTTGCAATTCTGGTTAAAGAATTTGAATGTTGGGGGTTGGGAATTTTCAGTGGAGAAACCCGGATCAAAAATTTATCGGGACCTACGGACCATGGTACTCATGAGCCGGTGCAAAGAGACTCCATAAGAAAACCCGTTCCAACCTTCAAGGTTTCATCTCTCATGCCCACTTGAGTATCAGGGATGGAGAGTGTGGGTAGATAGAGGGTACTGAGCTTCCATAGCCTTTCGAGGACGAACAGACTGGCAGGGTGCTCGAGACCTTCAAGTTGAACAATGACCCTGAACGAAACATGAATTGGAAAAGGTGCCACCAATTCTCAACCACTTGGTATAATTTGTGCTGATATTGCATAGAGGATCCTTCTACTCTGATAATCCAGTCGTCTGCCGAAAACAGGAAACAAGATGCAAAGGTTGGTAGAAACATAAGGGATGGGAGGAGACACGATCAACACGAAAAGGAAGAGGACAAAATACCCGAATGAGCAATTATTGGTAAGATCTGGGTAAGACTTCGTGAGTTCGATGGCTGTTTCGATCAAAAATGGATTCCACAGGTAGCAATAGGAGCCGATCGAACAACGTGAGTGATAAAGGATCCGAGTTTCTATTCGATGGCGCTTACCTACAGTATGTTACACAGCAGGAAGCTCTGTTTCGCCCAAATCTGCTGAAGATATACCTCGTGCGAAAATCGAGGCACAGTAAAACCTTACGCCCTACGCCTTATCAATTCTCAACTTTAAGGAGCCGTATCTCAGCTATGTTTTGGAGGAGTAGCAAAGATCTTATCCCGTAAGCCGACTCGGACGAACCATCCGGGGTAAAGGATTGAAGATCCTCCGTAGGATTTTTGGTGTGTCCCGAAGGGTTGGTGTACATGCTTGATAGGAACAAGTCGATTTCTGAGAGGGGATGCTTGTATGGCGTCTGCACAGAAGCGGTGGTAGAAGCAGGATTCTTGATCCTCTGGGGTAAACCGGCCTAACACGTGGAGGTAATCCTGTTAATCAGCTTGGAGAAATCCTTGCGGCATGGTGATCTTGAGCCAAAATTGAACGGAGGCTTGCTATCTGAATCTTTCTCTGACGATGATGACGGATGCGAAGCACAGAAAATATTCCACGAAACAACAATTCTCCTTGCGAGCTGCAAGGCGGGTTGCTCTCTCACATCCTCACGGAACGGCACAACACAAAAGCAGAGGTTCGCAATAGATTGCGCAAGAGTGTTGAGTCCGCGCCTCATGTCGACAGCGGTGGCCTCTCGAGACTGAGGAACTCTCGTCTTTATGATGTACTGTACTTCGTAAGACTCGTCACCTGCTTGTGATTGCGATTCGTGAGCCCTGTTTTGGAAAAAGAGCTCGAGTGATGAGAGAGTCGAGTCGGCGTAGGAAAGATGAGACGAGACTACAGAGGCGTGTAGTTTAGTGTAGTCAGCCCGTGTCCACACTTGTTTGATGTTTCAATGTCAGCGAGCAGGCCTGGCCGTAGAGGCTCGTCGTTGCGCGCCTGCGGCTCGGGTGGTGCTGCGTGACATGCGTATAACAAATCATGGAGTTGTGGGATTCAAATAAAGATCTGACAGTTGCGGCAAAGTGCAAAGAGAGAGGAGGAGAAAAGGGGTGGTGTGCTTTAAGGCTGGGTAATGCGAGGAGAGATGTTGTTGCAGGATATGCAAGCCATCTGGAAAATCAGTACTCCCGATTCGGTCATGTGACCAAGTTTAAATATAGACTTTGTGACAAATGAGTCTAGCCGGTTTTGGCAGCTCACTGAAAGTTTCCCGCCCGAGGATGCTGATGCGTTGTTTCTAGTTCTGCGAGGTGCCTTCATTTCTTCGAGGTACCGTCTCGTCTCTTGCTGCACTCCTTCCACGTTCCAGAATAGAGTCGATGACTTCATTGCTCTCTTTCACCAGAGTAATACGAATCTTCACATCGACCCCTCGCATCTCGCACCCAAGCCCTCGAATGCTTGTACGCAACATTTTTACCATCAGCAACATGGCTCCACGTGATCCCAATACGTTGTCTAATTATAATCACTGGAAGACGAAGGACACCCTAGCAGATCTATCTGTAGACTTCAAGAAGCAATGCCTCAAGGGTAGTGTCACCTTGCAGTTGGAATCCATCACCGAGAAGGAATCGGAGGAGATTGTCCTGGATACCAGCTTCTTGGATATCCAAACCATTACGGTTAATGGAGAGAAGACTGAAGATTGGACTGTTGCAGAAAGATCGGAGCCATATGGCAGCCCACTCGTAATCAAGGTTCCAGGTGGAAAGCCAAAGGGTCAACTTGTTGATGTCCAAATCGATTTATCCACAACCAAAAAATGTACAGCCCTGCAATGGTTTGCAGAATCTCAGACTTCCAACAAGAAGTTTCCATACATGTTCTCTCAATGTCAGGCCATCCACAATAGATCAATCTTCCCTTGCCAAGATACTCCAGATGTGAAAAGCACATATACCTTCAAGATTCGTTCTCCCTTACCCGTTATAGCAAGCGGTCTTCCAACGGGATCATCGGCCTTCGAACATGGTGGAGATGGTGAATCCGGGACATTGCTCTACTCATTCCGTCAAGATATTCCAATGCCATCATATCTCTTCGCGTTGGCTTCGGGTGATATTGCCACTGCATCCATTGGTCCAAGATCTCTCGTTTCTACTGGTCCCGAAGAACTTCTAGACGCTAAGTGGGAGTTGGAGGCAGACACTGAGAAGTTCATTGAGATAGCTGAGAAGCTGATTTATCCATATGCATGGACTCAATATAATGTCCTGGTATTGCCTCCTAGCTTTCCCTACGGCGGAATGGAGAATCCCGTGTTTACATATGCCACACCAACTCTCATTAGTGGTGATAGAGAGAACGTTGATGTCATTGCTCATGAATTGAGCCACTCCTGGAGTGGAAACTTGGTCTCTGCGGCAAGCTGGGAGCATTTGTGAGTTCTACCATTTATTTGCAGTGTGAAATTTTCTAATGATTATCCCTATACTCTCATCCATTTGATTTATTAACTCCTAACAGCTGGTTGAACGAGGGATGGACAACCTATCTGGAAAGACGCATTGGAGCCGCTGTTCATGGGGAAGCTCATCGAGATTTCTCAGCCATTATTGGCTGGAAAGCGTTAGGTAAGTTCTTTACCATCTTTGTTCTGAATCAATGTGCTGATTTTGCGACAGAGGACTCTGTCAAGCTGTTTGGACCTGATCATGAGTTCACCAAGCTTGTTATCGATCTCAAAGGCAAGGATCCCGATGACGCTTTCTCCACTGTGCCATACGACAAGGTCAGCTTGCTATTCCTCCCGGGTATTATCTTCTTTTGGCTAACTTCTGCAGGGTTTCCATTTCCTCTATTATCTAGAAAAGCTTGTCGGAATCGCAAAGTGGGACAAGTTCATTCCTCATTACTTCACAACATGGAAAGAGAAATCCCTAGACTCCTACGAGTTCAAGGCTACTCTTCTTGAGTTCTTTGCATCCGACAAGGAAGTAGCCAAGAAATTGGAATCTGTGGATTGGGATTCATGGTTCTTTAAACCTGGACTGCCACCAAAGCCTGATTTCGATACCAGCCTGGTTGATAAATGTTATGCTTTGGCTGCTAAATGGGAATCCAAAGTATGCCAACCAGCCTCCCTTTTTTGAGTGCGAAACCTAACGCTGTACTAGGATTACACCCCCATTCCTTCAGATATCAAAGGGTGGACTGCGAACCAAACTGTTGTCTTCCTTGAAAAAGTTCAAAATTTCGAGACACCAATCACGCCAGCCCAATCCAAGGCAATGGGTGAGGCATACTCCCTCATCAATACCCGCAATGTCGAACTTTCAGCTCGGTATTTCGGAATCGGGTTGACAAGCAAAGATGAAAGTGTTTACCAACCTGCCTCGGAGCTTTTGGGTAAGGTGGGCAGAATGAAGTTTGTCAGACCTCTTTATCGAAAGTTGAATGCTGTCGATCGTGCTTTAGCATTGAAGACTTTTGAGAAGAACAAGGATTTCTATCATCCAATTTGCAGAGGGTTGGTAGAGAAAGACTTGGGTGTATGATGGGCTGCGTGTATCAACTAGTTATACTACTTCTTACACACACATGAAATGCAAAGTCAAAATTCACGCCAATTTACAAAATGTAATTGTTCTGAAAGAAAATGGTGTTGGTTTGCAAAATCTCTCAAATGGGTATCCAGTACAGCCTAATAATGCCTCTCTAGGGCCTCTCCAAAACAGTGACAACATGGGGAACTCCTTCCTGCATTGTCCAAATGATAAGAGCCCTCCCCTCCCTTTCCCATCAGCGGGAAACCTATCTCTAATCAATCCCATCTCCCATTTGAATAACACTCTCTATCTTCATGAGAAAAGTTACTTCCGCAAACTGGTCGAGCCAATGAAATCTTTTCCTCCTCATCGTCATTCTCAAATAGGATTCCAAAGTCCTCCTCCTCATCCTCGTATCGCGCTGCCATCCGATCATTAAACCCCTCCTCCGACTCGTGATCACTATCGGGATCGATAAAAGTCATATCATCCTCCCCATCGTCATCTTCGTCATTAAAGCTCCCGATTGACGTACTCGCAAGACGTTGAAGTTTGATCTCTCGATCACAACGACGTTTCTTTCTCCAGAAGGTGTTTTCGTCTTCAATATTTATGGTGACGAATAGATCTTCGATTGCTGTATCTGGCAAGCTGTCGGCGAGTAATATGTCGATTTCCCGGCGGAGACATGATGGGAAGTCTTCGATGTTCAAGGGGAGAGAGACGGCTTTTAGGTAGTTGAGTTTGTTGAATTCGGCGTTTTTTTCTTTGCTGTTAGAGTTTTCGTTGAAGGAGACTGTGTCGTTCCATTGGACGCTTCTTTTTGGTTGTTCTTGTTCAACTTGAATGGTTTCCGTGCAAGTGGTGGGGGAGTTCTGTTCTGTGGGTGGTGTGAAGAATCCGCTTGAGTTTTTCAATGACTGTCTGTCAAAGATTTCGCTGCTGTCCGAATCATAGTCGGAATCGGAATTTGAGTCGCTATCGCTATCAGTGTCATCGTATCCAGACCACTACAACTTATTAGTATTGTGTTTATATATTATATTTTTCGAAAAGGGATTTGAAGAGCACTTACATCATTGCTAAATTGATGACGGAGTGAGACGGCCGAAGGCAAGGAGCGTTGAATATCGGCGGGTAGGTCTAAAATTGGTCGACGAGCGACTGCGAGAATGCCAATTCCTGGAGCATCCTCGCAGACAAGTACGAGAGGTATCATGGGGAGTTCGACGGTGTATTGTTCTTTTTCTTTTCGGAGATTCAGGATGGCTTGAGGCGTGGCTTTGGAGTTCTTCAGAATTCCTTTGAGTGGCGCCTTGACTGGAATAGTTTGAGTTGCCATTTCGACCATATTATTTGACGAAAGTTGGGTGTCCATAGTGATGGGTGTGATTGAGAAAGAGTTCCGGGATTTTTGTGAGTTGAAGAAGATTTGACAGGCTCCAAGGCTGATGTTGAATTGATTTTAATTGTACGTGGCTGACCAGTTCGGTAGAAGAATCAGGAGACAGTGTATGTTGTGTGAATCTCAGGACGAGAATTTTTGGTTTGATGTAACGTTGTGCAGGTGAGGTGAAATTCGTAAAGTTCAACGTTGTTTTGCTGGATATGAAAAGGATGGTGAGAAAGACGAGAGGTGTGGCATTTATGAAGACTCACGATGAGGTTCAGAGCTAATAAATATGAGGAAATAATTCCACTTGCCCTGAAATGCCGTGTTGGACAGTTGTCCGAATATTTAGTGCCAGGAACGGCTTCCCACCAACGACAGCTAGTCGACGACTAGTCGGTCGTGGATGATGTTTTGACGAGCCATCCTGCCTTTCGGTTTCTAAACCGCTCGAGAAATTCGTGCGACGACCGTTTTCGTATGCCCTCGACTGCAGGTCAAAGTGTGGGAATGGGCAGATGGCAATGAGAGTCGCCTTAAAGTTTGCCAACACATGACTGTGGCGACTCTATTTTAAGATACGCGCTAGTACTGCTTTTAATCATTATCGAATCGTCGTGGCGCCAAGCTTTAAGTCACTGGATTTCTGTCGCTAAAAGCTTTCGCACCAAACACTTTTGGCAATTCACCAAGAATATGTTTCACAAATAAAACCGATGACTAGCTTAAGATGTACCAAATGGATAGCAATCTTAAGAAATATACAGCATCAGGAATACATCGCGCTCAAATTTATGGATGTAGTGTTGATTTAAATTAGATATCTGTAGTTTGAATGCGCCAGTTAACCTCTTTTCTACAGAGTACAAGTATAGCATGGGCAATTTTATATTGTATAGCGTTAAGCGATATTTTCCATTATCCACTCACTGTTCTGATGATTCACAACACACATATGAAGAAGGACCGCTTCAGATTCATATGAGTAAATCTCCAATTCACCAAGGGGTGCAGGAATTCGTGACTGGATTCTTGAAGCACTTGCACTTCTAAAATTGTTCCATCTCCTTTGGAACAACAAAGATAATATAATCGTTATTATTCGAGCCTTTTAGGATAATGGAACCGAGTTATCGACTCTCGGATGAATAATAGAAGGAGCAGAGAAGAGGTGTTCTACTATTGACCAGCCACGAATTCCTGCAACCCCTGGTGACTGGTGCAATTTTGGTTCGCATTGCAGCCCAATCACCCACTGAATTACTTTATCAGTCACGAGGGGATTGTCAACAAAGCTTGCGAAAATAGTCCATGGATCAGAAAAGAAGACCCATGGGATATTACGCAAAATGATTTCATGAGCGAAGCTAGTCGATCGCATCTGCCCTTCGTTTCTCCTTTTTTTTTCTGAGGAGAATCGAGGACTTCATGATTCTTTTGGGCCATCTGGCAGTTCAGTTCAATGCCGTGGAATCGAAGTTAACAAGATTGAACTAGTTAGTTGCAAGCTTTCAATTAAGTCTAACCCCAATGCTAGGTATGGAGGGCCTATAGCTTCTGTAATAACCCGTATGTTACCGGAATTGATGAAGAAAAGACTAGCCCGTAAAGAAAGGAAATGAAAAAGGAAGCTTAAGGAAGCTTCCAGCAATTGAATGTCAATATTGATACCGAAAGAAGAACTTCTACTGAGGGAAAATTTAAGGTCAAATTTATATACCCACCATGGAACCATCGACCAATTATTGCAAACAAGTACTATTTTAGGCACTCACAAACCCCTTTTCCTCCTGAATACACAAACCCTTTCTAGAAATAAGCGAACCCCATACCCTAGTAATTCATGCAAAATCCCCACTGTTAATTTCCCTCACTCACACTTGAATGACGTATCGACATTTATTTTCGCAGTAAAAAAAGAGAAATAGAAAAGAATGTTTAAATATTTATCATGCTATTTATGTAGAAACTGGAAGCACAGAACTGGTTTAAAACCCAAGTGACACCAGGGGGCGCAGGAATTCGTGACTGGCCAAGAGTAAATCACTCTGCTCTGTATCCCTGATTGTTCGATTCAAACTCGGAGAATAAATTCAATTGTCCTAGACGACTAGAACAATTGTTTTCACATTATCTTTATTCTCCTAAACGTGTTAGGACAATTGTTAAAGGGAAAGCGCGACAGGGCTACAGTCACGAATTCTTACAACCCCTTGGTGGTGGCACTAAAAAAGCTATGTGCACTCATTCTCAATATTTCAAAGGAGATGTTGCGACCTTTCTGGAAATACAGGCATCTGAGTCTGTAAATACTTTATGTTTTATTGTATTTGACAGAAAGTTGGTGGTGATATCACGTAGGAATATTCGTACTCGGGATCGCGGTCGATCATCAAAAGATTAGATCCCGATTACCCCTCAAGTGGGGTTGGTGATGTCGTTGTTTCACTACTTGCACTCGTTCATCCGAACTATTCATTGCAACCAAATGCTCGTCTCGATAGCACTTCAACACCACTCATTCGATTATTACCCCTACTTTACACAAAATGTGGGGATGAAAAATGCAAGATTATTTCTCCTGCTGCTCTTTTACATAAGGCACGAAATTATGTTCAGATCTATAACTTTTCAAACGCAATTTAACTATCCAGGTGTTCACGAGCACGCATAACCAGCGCAACCAGGCCCGCCCTGACCTAAGCTAAATAAATCCTAATTACGCACAATGCACCCCACATAACTTGAAACATCAGAAAGGTCATAAACCAGATCTTTTCCATCTAGACAGACGCAAAAGAAATAAGCAACTGCAGAAATGTTCTTCCAGAGTTTGGATATCATGAGGTGTTCTCTGGTTGGCGCATTGCTCTTTTGGTGTTCTGTTGGTAAGCTGAAACATGAAACAAATGAGGAACAGAATATTTTCTGACGAACTATTAGAAGGGAGATCTGTAAGAAATCATAATCGAGCCACTTTCGCCATTTCCAACGGAACAGCACTGCGGATCCTTCCACTCGGCGATTCAATCACTCATGGATACCTTGAGCCAAGCGAAAATTCCTACCGAAGAGAGCTTTCTTGTATGCTGTACAATGGCGGGAATGGTGTGCAATATATTGGCTCCCTTTCCTCTGGAAACTGGAGTGACAACGCTCACGATGGTTTTGATGGAAGGAGAATCGAGGAAATTGCTTCGATGGGAAATCCAGAAATCATAGGGGAACTTCAACCAAATATCATCCTTGTTCATGCCGGATCCAATGATATGAATCAAGATTACGATAGCGCGAACGCACCTGCACGCCTCGGAGCTCTCATCGACCAAATCAACACGGCCAATCCCACAGGCTTAATCATTGTGGCTGAAATAATCGCCAACAACGATACGCTGGTTAATTCTCGAGTCAAAACTTTCAATAAAGCACTTCCAGCCATTATCGCAGCGAGATCAAGTGCTGGTAAACCTGTCAGGCTTGTTTCTATGGAGGATGTCAAGGCTGCTGAGGATACTTACGAAGGATTACATCCGAACGAGAAAGGATACCATAAGATGGCAACTGCTTGGTTTGAAGCGATTGATAAAGCTGGGCAGGAAGGATTGATTGTTCCCATAACTGGAAATTTTACGAATGGAGGGGCAGCTGCATGTTAATTTTAGAAGCATCTCCGCGGGCTTTTGGTGCTTTAGACTCCTGAGCGCTGGGGAGATTTTAACGATGTAATGAAGTAATGTCTTGATACCACTCATCGTTATGAGAATTCTTCTCTTACTTTCGTGGCGTTCTTGGAGTATTCTAGTGGTGTGATTATTAACTGGGCTGCATACCCTCCACACCACCCATTTCCCAAAACTGACGGCCGTAAGGGGGGCAACACTTCAATTTTTGTCGTTTTTCTGAAAGCCGACCTCTTGGATAGACGTTTTACCTACGGGCCAATGCGCCTCAAAATTTGAAGAGCTATGATATATCCATAAAAGATTAATGGCAATGGAGGATTTACCGACTTCCTACGGACGTAATTGATTGTTACACAAAATACTCCGCATTCCTAGAATAGGAAACGAAGTCTCGGCTTGCATATAAAATACCCCTCACGGAATTCAGTACATAAAGACCACCATGCAACTTTCAAAACCTTCATCCCCTCCCAAAACTTCAAAACTCAATTGAAAATGGCATCGAACACTCTGCCTAATGGCCTCCGAGATATTAACCGCTTCATCACGACACACAATGAAGCTGGGGACTCCGTCTACTCAGACTCCCTCCCACCCAACGCAAAATGGCAAGAAATCGGCGGTGTTGTGAACTTCTTCTTAGGTTATGCAACTCATAAATTCCCTGCGTCCTTGGACCCTAAAAAGGGGGAGGACACCAAATCTACCCCAGAAGATATTGAAAACTACTCGAAAGAGTTGGATAATCCAGCAGGGCTGTCACATAGCACTGGTAAATGACCTCTTACCTTACAAAGGCAACGAGCTGACAGAAGCAGGAACCGTATGCAGATTTGTAGACTTTGCACCAGGTGTAGGACCGATGCATCGAACTATTTCTCTCGACTTCGGAGTTGTATTGGAGGGAACGATGGAATGTGTTTTGGACTCGGGAGAAGCGAAAACCTTTCATCGTGGCGATCTCTGTGTCCAAAGAGCTACGAAGCATGCGTGGAGAAATGTGACTGAGAACAATGGTTGGGCGAGAATGATGTTCGTACTCACTGGTTGTGAGGCCCCTGTGGTGGCGAATGGGAAGAAAGTGGAAGAGTACATGGAATATGGGATGCCGGGAGAGAAGGAAGTCGATTGAGAATTCATTAGAGAGCGCGAGAGGCAAAGTTGCGACTGCAAATGTTATACAATTTCTCAAAATAAAGAGCAAGCTGATGACAGCATTCAAACAAACAACTACAACTACAAAATTCAAAATTCAAAAAAAAATCCTAAGACACTAAACATACAACCACGTTCCTTTACTCATATACCTCACAGAAAAGTTAATCAGTTCGAGTCGTATTAATTTTGACTTCCAGCTCCTTGCTAAAACTTATCTAAGCACAAGGGAAGGCTAGAAAATGCGGAAGAAGATCTGAAGCTTCAAAGAGAGTCAACTTATAACTTCTTGCTTCCAGCTAAATTTAGTGTTCAAGCCACCAACGGTACACTTAACTCCTTTGGCAGGAGTGTTACTTGCTCATACAATATCGCCAACCTAGAAAGCAATGTAACACTTCTTTTGTCGAGTTTCGAGGCGCATGATGATTGGGTTCTTGTAAATGCCATTGAAAATCGCTGGTTCGGAATCAGTGGCGTGAATACGGCCATCCTCTAGCCATTTGTTTGCCAGTGGACCTGTCCAGTTCCATCTTTCAGAATAACATCGAGATAATCATCGTAGGTTTGGGAAGATCCCTTCACCTTTCAGCTGGTCCATTGGGTGACGTGTGAACCACAGAGTCCATCTTTGTAAGGTGTAAGATGAGCGACTTTATCCCCTTGCTCTACAAGAGAAGTGATTGAAGCTACAAGGATGGCAGTGAAAGCTAGAGCCGCGAGACCGAGGTTTGATGGTTGAATCAAGATGGATAATTTTTGTGTTTTTCGAAGATGATAGTTGCTTGGGACTGGTAAAGGTTGAGATGAATGTATGAATTGGAAGTGACTATGGAAAGAAACTGACGGCAAAAGGAAAGTGACCGTAGGAAATAGTGACCGAGGAAAGAGTGTAATGATGATGAGGACTATTCATAAACGGAAAGGGGGAAATGCTGTCTGTTATAGAGCTACTGTACAGACAGGGTCAAGATGTACTTCGCTGGGATTTTGATAAACCGTGGCTGAGTCCAACGATATTCCAAGTCTAGAGTGAGATACTCAGGTTAATATTTGGTGTGCATCCTGAAGGAGAAATTCCAGAGTCAATCCTGTGATACGATACGATGCTGATTCAGTTGCAGTCGGTGGACAGAAGTCTTCGAACACCAGCGTTTTTACACCAAAACTCAAGGACTTACTAACTGCATAAGTATTAATCTTTATATAACGTGACTTGTGGGGATTCCGGACATATGGGGATCTTGGACAGGTATCTCTACACCAAAAATTATATGCAAAGGTACATCAGGCTCCGATATTTGAAGTTCAGTAATTTTACACTAATGCTTATTCCTTCAATAATAGTTTATTTAAACTAATTATACACTAGTTAGTTGATATTATATCTTACTTGAAGACAGTGTGGAATATTTACATTTGGTTGAAATATTGACTGCTCTCACCATACAAAAATGTTAGCGAATTTGCACTGGAAATCTTCGAATATTTCAATCAGCCACAAGAGTTCAACGATAGCGTTTAAAAACATGTACATATATAAAATTTATTTTTAAGTATGTAAGATACTTCCCTTTTAAATGACTAAGCTCTGTTATCAATTCTTGCGGAAATTATATTTGGCAACCGATGTACCTTTGCATACAAATTCTGGTGCAAAGATACCTGTCCGAGATCCTCATATGTCCGGAATCCCCAGAAGTCACGTTATAGACCATACTTAATATTATGACTTTAGACTAATTCGATCATTTCATATGGAGTCTTCTATATAATATCTACTAGTATATTTTTAGTTATTTAAGTAAATCGAGTTAAAGTTAGTAAACGTTGGATTTAGCTGTTTTTACACCGAAAAAGGCCCGAGAATACTATAATTCCGGACCTATCTACTTTAGTCTACTTTTATTAGTGATTATATACTTTAGAAACTAACGTGGCATATCAGGACCCTGCGCACTTTTGCCGACTCTCTGACCCCATCATTTCAACACGTGTTTTTTACCCTTTACTATGGAGGTGCAAACTCAAGAAGCATGTATTATATTAGCCATTGAAGCTATTCGAACCTCTAAACGAAAACTAAGTTATCGAAAAGCTGCAAAAATCTACAAAGTTCCTAAATCTACACTTCGCCTTAGAATGAACGGCTATACTTCACTCTCTGATTGTCGGCCAGCAAATTATAATTTGACTGAGTTAGAAAAGGAGGTCATTGTTTGATATATACTTGATTTAGATACAAGAGGATTTGTGCCCCAGCTGGCTGGTGTTGAAGATATAGTGAATTTTATCTTGGAGTCAAGAGGGGGAAAACGCGTCGGGAAGCTCTGGGTGCATTGATTCGTACAATAACAACCAGCCTTAAAGACGTGTTTTAATCATGTTTATGACTTTCAAAGAGCCTTATGCGAAGATCCTGAGCTTATTAGTACGTGGTTTCGACTAGTAGAAAATATGAGGGCAAAATATAGTGTTGTAGATTGTGATTTCTACAACTTTGATGAGACAGGATTTATGATGGGTATTATTTGCCCATCTATGGTTGTTACATGCGCTGATCGACGTGGCAGAGGCAAGGCAGTTCAGCTAGGTAATCGAGAATGGGCTACAGCAATTGCTTGTATCAACAGCAAAGGCTAGAGTGTGCCTCCATTTTTAGTAGTTCAAGGGAAGAATCATCTTGTAAATTAGTATACTGAGGGCGGCTCCCACACAACTGGGTTATTAAACCTACAAGTAACAGATGGACAAACAATGAGACAGGTCTAGAATAGCTAAAACACTTTGACAAGCACACTGCTGCTCAAGCAAAAGGTCTATATTGAATGCTAGTCCTTGATGGGCATGAGAGTCACAAGTCTACTGAATTCCAAGAGTATTACAAAGCACACAATATTATTACTCTTGGATTACCTCCTCACTCTTCTTATTTGACCTAGCCACTTGATGTTAGATGTTTCAGTGTATTAAAGCAGGCATATGGTTGTTAGATTGAGACTTTTATTAAGGCTCATATCAACTATATCACAAAGGTTGAGTTATTTCTCGCCTTCAAAGTAGCGTACACAGCATCAATAACAGCCCAAAACGCTCAAGCTGGATTCCGCAGAGCTAGATTAGTGCCTTTCAATCCCTTCGCTGTGATTTCAAAGCTTAATGTAAAGTTACAGACGCCAACCCCTACTGGCCCCCCCCCCCTACCGACGCTGACCCTTGGGTCTCTCAGACTCCTCACAACCCCGCCGAAGCTCTTTCACAAACAACTCTTGTTAAGAACCAAATTGCTAGTCACCAAGGAAGCTTGCCAACACCTATTTTCAAGACAGTGGTTGCGTTAGCGAAAGGTACAGAGCAATTAGCTCATGAAGTGACCCTTTTAACAGCTAAGGTGCGCACACTTCGAGCAGCAAATGAAGCCCTTAGTAAGCGTCGTAGAGCTAAAAAGACTTATGTCCGTCAAGGTGGTGCACTTACTATAGAGGATACACAGGATATTCTAGCGCAGAAAGACATGGATGAGCAGGTTCGACGCGATATACGTGTTGAGGGTGGTAGTCAGAGGGAGGGGAAATTAACTAGTAGGCGCTGTGGCACTTGTGGAAAAGCTGGTTATAATGCGCGAACTTGTCAAGTAGATGTGGATATGTCTAGTTCATCATATTAAAATTAGTTTTAATTAAATTTATATGTTGTGGTTGATTAATTGTACTTTGAAGTAGTGGGGAAGTGGGAAAGTGCGCAGGGTCCTGATAAACCACGTTAAACCTAATCGTAGAAAGTAAAGATTTTATTAATGTGAAGAGATTTAGTCTCAGGTATCATAGAAGAAGTGTTGGTACGACTTGTTTTGTGATAACGGTTGTATATCGTACGTCTTGTAAAGAGGTTTTATTGATTCATTGTTGTTCTAAAAGAGGGGAAGTTGAAGCTCAAAAGCAAACATACATAGGTGCAAACTGGTCACGTGTAGTCACATGTATAACGCAACCGACCCAATAGGGTGGTAGCAACAAGAAGAATTTATATTATATTATTAAAGAAGGTAAGTTTTAGTAGTTTTTGGTGTAAAATAGGCAGGCGTTCGAAGACTTCTAACCACCGACTGTAACACACTTTTGCAATTACGAAGGAGAATAAGTTGTGGCTAATGCACACAGTTAAGAATCAAAGAGTTCAAACATAGCTCGAAGTCTTAATAAAGAGTGAGGAGAATACTAATTAGCAAGAACATATGACCTTTCTAATAACTGTCTACAGTAGTGGAAGCTAAATCTTGGAAGTATGATTGTTTGTTGACAGCTATCAGACAAATTTATTTTTAAATTTGTACTTTGGCGTTGACATGCATAGTGCCCTGCGTAGGGGTCGCTTACAGTATTGGTAGTTGTAATTAGCCCACGTCAATGTTAGAAGTTGAGCTGACCATTTGTTTAGACCAGGCGTCTACACTTCCCAAAAAGGAATTCTGGAGTTATGTTGTTCCCCCACTAGTAAACCCCTTTGGTCTTTAAAGATTATTATCACCACCTTGACAACCCCCTTTTTCTGAAATGAACTCTATTTTACTGGGAAAGGGAGTCAGTGCTATCAGAAACGCTGTTCTACTGCTAATTATTTTTCTCGAATTTTAAAACCAAAGAGTCTTCCCTGTTCAAGGTTCCAAATCTCATAAGATAATGGTTTGCAATATGCTTGTTAAATCCTACACGCTGAATGAAGAACTGCTCTCCAACGGTGACCAAACTTACGTACAGTGAAGTCCAAAACGGGTCATTGTCGAGGCAACCTCCTTTTAGCAATTCCTGAATGGCATGCAGATGGAATGGCAGATACCACATTCCTTTTCCAGTTAATCCAATTCAAATATGAGTATTGTTCTGTAACTTTCTTTCCAATCGAGCATTCATCATAGGGCGAAAGAGCAAAAAGGCGTAAGCAAAACTCACAAGGTGGCATTCGCCACCTTACTGTACGTACCACGAGCTTATCCCTTCGGGTAAACCTGGAGGCTACATCCAGAGCCCACATTAGCGCACTTTCCACATAACCACAAATAGGCAAGTTTACATTGTTTATTCAATACTTGGCGAAGTTGGCCTTGTAGCATGCAAGGTTGAATTGATGCAATGTCAGGATGATCTCGTGATGGACAGTAAAAGTGGCGGTAAATACATCAGATTCGTTCCTAGTTCTCATTGTTCCAAATTTCTAGGGCAATTCAAGTAAATTATCCTAAGCACTTGGAACAATTAGGGATTAACCCAGGCGTTTTGAAGTTTTGAAATACCGGAAAGTTCGAACAACGGGTAATGTACTTACTGCCGCTTTTAATGTCCACCGCGAGATGGTCTCTCTTACCTTTACTTCTATGTAACCTGTAGTCTCCACGTATCAAAGTAATGAGAAACAAAAGGCATTCGCAACCGCGACTGTATCTTTCGCTTGGATTGCCCTGCAAAGAACTTTGTGCTATTTCTATACTTGAAGAGATTCATGTTAAGTTTTTTATTGATATATTGTGCGTTATAAGTAATCATGGGGTTGAAATTTCTCAAGGGGGAAGGACTGGAGGCTGAACCAAGGAGGGGAGAGAGCGAGAACTGAGTTGATTCAGTTATAGTCCCGTGGTGTCTCTGTTTGTCAATCTTCGAGAGATGTTTCTCGTGAGCTTTCGAACCAAAGAGCTCTCGCTCTCTGGCACCTTGGTGGGCTTCCCAAGCTCCACTTTTCCTCCGTGTTCCTCACAACCGACGACTGTGTTTCTCATTGGGTTTCTTACTAATTCCCAATTGACGTCTACGTATTCAGGATGAAGTTTGACCATGGCACCATCTGGGCAGTTCTTCTCATCGAGAACAATGATATTGAAACCATTGTACTCGACGACTCCAACGCCTTGGATGTAGTGACTGAACTGACCTCCTGGTACATAGAATTCGAGCCGTTTTAGATCTTCTACTGCAAAGATTTGACGATACAGTACGCCCACGCGCGAAACTCGACACTCTCCGGCTTTCAAATTGCTTAGATTAGTGGTTAGGATTAATTTCCTCTCGTCCCACGTAAAGTGGAGATGGCGAGCTTTGCTCTTAACGGGAAACCCGGCGTTGCCAAATTGTTCCCAGTAGGCACTTGTTTAAAGCGGGGTTGAGTGAAAAGCAGGAGGTGGCGTCTGATATATTTCGGATTAATTGGTAGGCATAGTGGCTGTTATGAATATGCAAGGGTGGATGGGGAGGTATGTGAAAGAGGAATCGGGAAGTGAACCTTTCTTAGTGGTAAACCGGACTTACTTTTATGTTTGATCTTTAGAATTGTCTACCTCTCTTGAAACTACTATTCCCCTTCAATTCTCGTCGATATGTAATTCATTGAATTAAAATACGTCGTTTAAAAGTTTAAGTGTCATGTTTTTAGACCTAGACTCTCTTAGGAAAGTCACTAACCATTGTTGTAACCCACAAAGAAACCACTCCAATAATCAAATAATGAAGCTCTCAAAGAGACAAAAGACTTATTGTTCCTTTTCTTTTCTTTTCTTTTCTTTTCACTACTTGAAAGAAAACAACAACTCCCTTATCTCTCTGAAAATGCTACTCCTATTCCCAAACTCGTCCCTCGAACTTCGTGGTATTTTCCAGCTTTTGATAGATGATGGCTAAAACAACCCTTACAGAATTGAAAAGCCACTCGTACGTGTACGTTTTCGAGAATAGCACAATTTAGTTAAGCGATTCAATTCTACGACATCCTTCTCCTATGATTTTATTGCTGAACATGCTTACTTAGACTAGATAAGATGTTGACTACAGAAGAAAACTCTTACCCAAACAACTTTGATACCATAGAAGGAAGTCGTCTAGTCGAGTTAGAGAGAAACCAGCTCCAATACCACAAAAGGGTTTTCCCAAACAACCCCTTGCCTTGCAGATAATTAAATTCCTCTCTTCCCAAGCCTTTCTATTTCTCCAACTATTGTTATACACACAAAACCCTCACAAATCACAACAAAACACAACCTAAATCATTTCACACAGAACCGCACAAAAATTCTTCAAAATGCCTATCTATCATACCACCAAAGAACCCACGAGCGCCATTGCCGCACGAAGCCCAATTCGCAAAACCTAAAAATGTGTTAAGTTGAGGAAGAAGTTAGTACCGTAGGTCATGGTGAATTGATTGTCCTGTAAAGGTAGACTAGCTAGATCTATATATAAGAAGTGTGTGTTGACAAAAGAGGGTATTACGCTATGGTAGCGCTTTGAATATGTGACATGAAACAAGTGATACAAAACAAGTGATCATACTGGTGACCAAGGTAGCAGATAAAACAGTCGATGAAGTGGTAAATCAAACAGTAGATCATTATGAAAATAAACAATAAGAGAAGTTAGGTGATGTTATGAATCCAGCACAACAAAATGGCTTTCCCAAAAGAAACCCTCTCTTCCAGCCCACCAACTCGCAACAAAATTCTCTCAAGCAATCTAAAAATGCATCGCTTCGGAGCTTAAAACATACTTCCAAACACGCCCCAAGTTGACCTTCCTCAAGAGCTTGAAAGCTCTTGAGGAAGAGGTTAGCAAGCTACATTTTTTCAACTTCAGGAGAAGAGAACGTCTTGGGTAAGAGATGAGGTATTCCTCCAGCGATACAAATGGGAAGACATATTAGTTAAGATCCAGAAGGGGGCAGCTGAGAAAGTTTTAGCTGCCGTCTTGGAGGAGATTGAGATTGAGATTGAGAAGGGAAGCGAGGATGTTTTATGAATGAGGTTGAGGAGAAAGCAGAAGATATGAGTGTAGATTCCGAACATGGTTCTGAAGATGGAGAGGTCAGTTTTGATTGCAATGCTGATGTTTGCTTAGATTTCGAAAACGAAGAACCTGAGATGCCTTCCGAGTCCCAGACTTTCTCGGAGCCAGAAAATGAAGAACCGGAACTTTCCAAACCTCAACCTCTTGGGGACATAGTTGCAACTCTAAACACCAAAGCGACCCAGTACATGTCGGAAATCCAACTCGTCACAGTGAGTGTCATTGATGAGCCAAAAACAGGTAACCACACCCCCGACCTCCTTTTCCAATGCTGCCTTTGTCAGAAGAGCAAGAAGCGTGAATATGCCATCCTAAATCACCTTGAAGAAGAGCATCAAATCGAACATACAGAATTTGATGAACCATTGCTTCAATGCCCATGGAAAGAATGCAGCTGGACATCTTATTTCCAGCCTCGTCTTGAGAACCACCTTCAAAATCAACATAACGTATGCAAGGCGCTTTTGCGGTGCCCTGGTAGATCTTGTACTTGTTACTTAGTCGACAACGAGGAGAACCGACGGCTTATGCGCGAACATGTCACAAGAGATGTACACGTCAGTACGTTAGTGTGCCCACAAAAACATTGTATGTACCAAACTACACTTCAAGGTGAAAGAGGTCGACTTGCACTTGAGCAACATATCTTGACTGCAAATAATCATTTTTGTTTACTATGTCCACAAAAAGGCTGTCATTTCTCTACCACTCTTAAAGATCAAAGTATCATCAACAGACATGTTGAAAGGGGGATCCATCAAATTACGAGAAAATGCCCTAGCAAAGACTGTCTCTTCCAGACAAATCTCCAAGGTCCCAGTGGCCAGCGTGCGATTGCGAAGCACGTTGAAGATGGTGTTCATCAATACTCAACGAACTGTCCGTACAAGGGTTGCACATGGGTGACCTCCTTGCAAGGTCAAAAAGGTCAGAGTCGTTTGGCGAAATATCTTCATGATGGTAACCATGCCTTGGTTCAATATTGCCCACACAGACTCAGGGGCTCCGGCTGCTACTCTTCTTCCAAGGACTCAGATCAAGTACAAAAACAGCGTAAGGTGAATGAGCATGTCTTGACCAAACATGAAGATACTTACTGCACCATACCTGGTTGTCATTTCATCTGCAAGGATCAAAAGAAAACAGGGATGCCCTCCAAGAACATTTGATTGGTGCTCATCATATGGCCAAAAGACCAATCGGTTGTTCAAAGAGGAGATGTATATTTCAATCCCATTTCCCGAAGATTATAGAGGAACATGAACAGAACGGAGTTCATTTCATGAAGGAGGGATACCCAGAAAATAGTACTTGAGAAGTCTACGACACTCGCCTATGATAATCAGTACTTAATCTTACCATCACCTCGCCATCAACTTGAAAGCTCTCTATCATTAATATCCCCCAAGGTACGACAAGGAAATTCTATCGCCAATCTATCAGCTCGTTGTATGAATTTACAGCTTATTTTTTTCGCGGAAAGTCAACATACCATTTGCCACCTATCAAGCCCAAGCCACTTCAATCTGATCTTATAACCTGCTCTTCTCCTCTCCAGGTCTAAACTTTAAATGTTCCGCGGGAGTAGGGACAGCAACCTTGTGATGCTCACAGGTATAATAAATAATATTCCGAATAGGTAAATCAAGGAGGTCATGACAGTATACGTTCTAATCTGAGGCTCAATCACTTAGAAAGTAGAGTAGCACTGCGAGGCCGAAACTAGAGAAATGGCAGATAGACTATAACAACCTCTCCACACTAGAATTAGAAAAATAGATAGATAATAGAATAAACCCTAACTTTCTTAAAGAAGGACTAAGATAAATCAATTATATTCTTCTACTATAACGTGGTTTATCAGGACCCTGCGCATATCAGGACCCTGCGCACATTCCCACTCCCCCACTACTTTAAAATATAATTAAACAACCACAATATATAAATTTAACTAAAACTACTAAGAATCTGATGAACTAGATATATCTACATCTACTTGACAAGTTCGTGCATTATGACCAGCTTTTCCACAAGTGCCACAGCGCCTACTAGTTAATTGCCCCACCTTCCGATTACCCCCCTCTACACGTATATCGCGTCGAACCTGCTCATCTGCGTCTTTCTGCGCTAGAATATCCTGTGCATCCTCTATAGTAAGTGCACTGCCTTGACGTACATGAGTCTTCCTGGCTCTGCGACGTTTGCTAAGGGCTTCATTTGCTGCTCGAAGTGTACGTACCTCAGCTGTTAAAAGGGTTACTTCATGAGCTAATTGCTCTGTACCTTTCGCTAATGCAACAACTGTCCGGAAAATTGGTGTTGGCGAGCTTCCTTGGTGACTAGCAATCTGGTTCTTTACAAGAGTTGTTTGTGAAAGAGCTTCGGCGGGGTTGTGAGGAGTCTGAGAGACCCAAGGGTCAGCGTCGATAGAGGGGGGCCTAGTAGGGGTTGGCGTCTGTAACTTTACATCAAGCTTTGAAATCACAGCCTGTGGATTAAAAGGTACTAAGCTAGCCCCACGGAATCCAGCTTGAGCGTTTTGGGCTATTATTGATTCTGTATAGGCTGCTTTGAAGGCGAGAAAGAACTCGACCTTTGTGATGTGGTTGATATAAGCTTTAATAAAAGTCTCAATTTGTCGACCATATGCCTGTTTTAAGACACTAAAACACCTAACATCGAGTGGCTGGGTTAAATGAGAAGAGTGAGGAGGTAGTCCAAGAGTAATAATGTTATGTGCCTTACAGTACTCTTGGAATTCGGCCGATTCATGACTCTCATGCCCATCAAGGACAAGTATTCGATATAGACCCTTTGCTTGAGTAGAAGTATGCTTATCGAAGTGCTTGAGCCATTCTAGACCTGTCTCATTATTCGTCCAGCCATTGATTGTTGGTTTAATAACCCAGTTGTACGGAAGGCCGCCCTCAGTATACTAGCTTGAGAGGTGGCATTTCCCCTTTACTACCAAAAATGGAGGAATACTCCCACCTTCGCCGTTGATACAAGCAATTGCAGTAGCCCATTCTCGATTGCCTGGCTGAACTGCCTTGCCTCTGCCACGTCGATCTGCGCGTGTAACAACCATAGAAGGAGTGATCATGCCTATCATAAAGCCAGTTTCGTCGAAATTCCAAAAATCGCAGTCCAGAATGCTGTATTTTGCCCTTATTTTCTCCACCAGTCGAAACCACGTACTAATAAGCTCGGGATCTTCGCATAAGGCTCTTTGGAAGTCGTAAACGCGATTAAAACGTGTCTTTATGGCTGGTTGTTGTTGTACAAATCGATGCGCCCAGAGCTTCCCAACGCGTCTCCCCCCCTGCGATTCGAGGATATAATTCGCTATTTCTTCCACACTAGCTAGCCGGGGTGCAAAGCCTCTTATATCTAAATCAAGTATATATCGAACAATAACCTCCTCCTCTAACTCGGTCAAATTCGTATTTGCTGGCCGACAATCGGAGAGTGGAATATGGCCGTTCATTCTAAGGCGAAGTATAGATTCAGGAACTTTATAGATTTTTGCAGCTTTTCGACGACTTAGTTTTCTTTTCGAGGTTCGAATAGCTTCAATAGCTAAAATAATACGTGCTTCTTGAGTTTGTACCTCCATTAGAAAGGGTAAAAAACGTGTGTCAAAATGATGGGGTTAGAGAGTCGGCAAAAGTGCGCAGGGTCCTGATATGCGCAGGGTCCTGATAAACCACGTTATAACATTTTATAAAAATATCTTCTAAAAAGAACTTCCCAAAAATTAGTAGGTGACCTACTAATACCTACATCATGTAAAAATATCTTATAAAAACAAAGTCGAGCAATTAGTAGGTGACCTACTAATAAATACCACATCATACAGGTGACCTACCAAACGGGAAAGGTTACACAAACACGTGCTCCCATCACCCGATTATAGTTTTCACCTACACGTCAACTTCCAAATATTTTCAAGTCCACGTTTTCATACCTGATACCGAGTCCTGTAGAGCTTCCCATCAAAGAAAGCCTTACCTCACATCACCCTCTCGTACCTCCCCGCCAATCAATCACCTCCCCCCCCCTCAAGTACCCTTCGCCTCACATCACCTCCCCGAGCCCTACGTAAAAAGGTACCTTGTCTCTAACAACCAGCATTGACCATATCGACAACCTTAAGACGATCGCACATTGACGTACAGTGTTGAGGTTTCAACGTAATCCTGTGGAGACTGGAGCTCGACGGTAGAAAAGCAGCGTGGTACAGTAACAACTAGTTTTGGTCGTACAAGGCAATGAGTGTAATAGTAAGATAAGTACCACTCCAAGAAACGAAACTCGTCACCGACAAAATAATATATGAAATTGCTTAGCTAATTTTGGTGTGAAGGTCAAGTCCACTCACCCTCCCTCCATCCACCAGCCTACCACCTCCCCATTCTCCTCCAAAACCCAGGAAAGTAAAATAAAAAAGAAATTAATCCACCTTCTCGATTCTCCCTAAAAATTAACTCGGAGGATCTCAACTTCAATCACAACAAAAAGATATGAGACCAAGTATTTGTTTGTTCCAATTATATTTACAAGTTTACGATTTATTTCATCTCATCTTTATAAACCCCTCCCCACTGCGGTTTCTCCGTCTCCTCTCCATATATGCAAAATTCTCCCCAACCCCAACTCCCTCCCCTCTACTTCAAAACAAAACAAAAGAAAGAAAAAACCACGAGGAAAAAATAGTCTATATACAGTCCTCAAAAACCCCAGGATCCCTAAAAGAACGCCATGAAAATGCTGATGATTGATGCAAAGAGAAGGAAAAAAAAGAAACTCCATTGTAAATGCTGTATGCGGAATTGAATGCTGAAAATGCCAAAATGCCAGAAATTGCGCCTGTGGGTATCGTTTGATCGTTTTGTATGTGCAAGTCTTCCCTCCCCTTCTTTTCTCGTCGTCCCTCGTCGCCTTCACTACAGCTTCTTTCTCCCATGCTGTGGCGCAAGTAGCCCTTTCTTATCTGTGAGGTGATGCTCTCCCCAGTGAAGTTGTTGGCTCCTCATGATATCGAAGTGGCGTCTCTATCCAAGGTGAATGCCCTTCAATGATGTGGCGGATCCATCTAACCGACTGCTTTCCAAAGATTGTTCAATCCAGGTGTTGGCTCGGCTTCTCCCTTTAATGAGTTAGGGATGTGTGCGGCTTGTTTTGCAGCTTGTCCGCTGGTCATGGAAGTTTGCGAGAAGACATCTTGTTTAACCCATTCTTTTTGTGCTGGGATCCATTGGTGCCTATCAAATAAAATCAGTATACTCTTCTTGGAAGATACTTGGAAGTGAAAGCATACCCTTCATGCTGAGTCTTCGTTAAAGCCCTCGCCGAATACTCCTCCGTCAAAATGCGATCAAAAGAATAAGGCACCAAAGCCTGAACACCCTCAAACTCGGTCTCTCTTAGGGGATAGATATCCCTCGTCCTGTATCGGTGGAAGTTCTTGCAACTCCAAATCCCAGGTTGCATACCAGGATTCGTCTCTGCCAGACCCGTGATATCAATGAAAAGGCCATTAACAGTGTCGATCCATCGGGCATCAATAACATTCTGCCCATCTCCCCGTAATCTCTCATTAGAATGCGGATTCACATCAAGTAAATACTCTCTTTCCACCACCGTTCCATCGAGGTTCGATCCGGTGTAGTTGTGGAATGTCATATTCATATTCTGCCCCAACCAAGTCAAAGTTGAAGCCGAAACCTGAGTATCCAAATCCCAATCCCAAGGCATGATCTTTCCATTCCACCACCAGCCTAGTAAAGTCCCGTGAGCGATCCAAGTCTCGATGTTCTTCTCGCGGAAGATGGTGAGGTAGGAGCGGACGAGGTTGTGTAGTGTGTCGCGGCGGACTTCGTAGGATACTGGGGCGCCGCTGTAGTATCTTACATCGTAGTGGCCCATGACATCTCCGCTTCCTGGTTCGTGGAAGTATTTGGTGTCGACGGCTTGGTTCCAGTTGGTTGCTGGCTCTGGTTCTGGCGCTGCGTCGGGAGTTGGCGTGGCGAAAGTCGAGGTTAGGAGGAGAGGTGTGAGAGATAGTAGGGAGAGGAACTTCATTTTGGATGTGTAGAAGATGAGATGAGGCTGGAAAAAAAAAAACGATTCGCGTCCCGCGTCCTCCCTTTCTCAACAGTGCTGGGAAGTATATATGGGCCCAATTCGTGTGTGATGTTCCAAGTAAGTAATCCTTTTCCGAGGTAAAAGCAATTGTCGGTCTGTAACGATGCAGCAACTAAGGTGCAGGAAATCAATGCTTCTTATGTACGAGTAGTATGCCTTGTTTGAAGCCAAGAAGAACGGCAATAACGGAATATCGGACTTGGCGGGGTAGGTGGAGGAGAGAGGTTGACGTAGGTTGGGTGACACAGGCAGGTATCCAACAAGGTACGTGAAAATTCAAAAGCAAACAATTCCAAGCGAGGGAGGTAGCGAGGGAGGTAGCGAGTGAATGAAATATGCGATTGTCAAAGAAGAAGACGATTGGGGGGTGAAGTGTCTATACAAGAGGCTAGATGCAGCTGCAGAAAATAGCGAGGAGAGTAGAATGCTACACATGGTGGGATTGAGGTGGGTTATGAGTGATTCGCAACAATGTCCATCTGAATTTGGAAACGGGGCTCGCACACGACCGCCGCCTCCTCCCACACGGATCTCTCGTCCCATGAACAGGGTCCATCATACAGGGGACCCAACGAACGAGGCATTGGCAATGGGACGGGGGTGGAAGTGGAAGCGCGGGAGTGAGTGGTTGGAAGTGAGGACACCAGAAATTGGTGCGAGAGGAGAGCAATGCGTCGTCACTTCACTTCAGTGGGGTTCCGCTCATCTGCGCCAGTTTTACGGTGATTGGCCGGAAATGCAGAATTGCAGGGATTGACCCGCAAACAGGGCGTATTTCAAGATGCGCGTGTGGCTCAGTGGCTGATAAAGTCAGTGAGACCAGAGCCATCTGTTTTTGGGGGGAATAGCTAGAGTTGGTGAAATGCCTATCTAGACCTCAAGCACCTGCTCAAAAGGGAATCCAAATGAGATGCAAACTCCAAAATACCAAAGTCTTGTGAGAAGATCTTGTTAATTTAAGTTGTTAGCAACTCACTATCGAAAGCCAGTTTCCGATCAGAAGAGGTATACAATCCCAGAAGTATTTTGATAGCACTGATGGATAAGGAATCTACGCGCGTGCTCATATGTAGATCCACCATCTGAGCCTCTGTTGCATGTCACGATCAACTGTTTGACCCTGTCAGCAATACGACGAGGAATAATTTCTCCGCAATTTGTACATCTTTCTCTTCATTCGTCCACAAGGCTTCGTACAACTCTAGTAAGCTAGCCTAACACACACTAATCAATTAGCGAAGCGTACCGAGGGGAATACCTCATACGGCCCTGAATTCGTTATCCAATCAATCCTCAAGAGCCTCCATGCAAGAGTCAATGTAACCAGTTCTCCTTTCTCACGAGTCTTCACATCACCCCCGCTGTCACACATCCTAGGCCATCAGCCACCCTTTCACCCAAAATTTGAGAGTGGATACAGACTGTTGGTGCCGATAGCCGTTGGGCAACGTCACTCCTTCCCCAAGACATTACGCGGCCTTGGCGCTATCATACTCCACTCCACTCCTCCCTCTTTCCCGCCCTGCCATGCATCCTTCCACAGCAGAAAGAGAGACTCGGTCCGCAACGCCTCACCTTGAGTTCATGCACCACTTTTTGGAAACAATACAAAAACAGAGGATTCCTATGCGCTACACACGCGTTGTATAAATATAAATGTTGGAGAGAAGTTTCATGCCGAGGATACGAGTTACATAACCCATTTTCAAAAGCGGGATCGGATGGTTCTCCAGATTTCAATCTCAACTCCCAAGAAGTCAGATGCACAGAAGGTGGGGGCTGCGTTTCAAGTTTGCTCTCTGCACGGTCTATTGGTTGGTGTCCGGCTTGGCGCCTTCTGTCCCAAGTTTCTTCTCTCGACCAAAATCGAACCTTCCATCTTCCGGCTTGGAGACTCCTCGATACATGAGGCTATTCTGCAGATACGAACACCTCTGCTTCAAGAAAAGTCTGGGGAGAAGCCCCAAGAAGAACTTTGAAACCGCGACACAAGAATCCGGGGCGTTTATGGAAAGAGTTGGCGCCGGGAGACTGCTTTGGCTTGTCCCTCGCCTACTTCAGGGTTGTTATTCCCTTTTTAGGTATGTACCTTGACACACCTGTGCCGTTCTTTCCGTCTTGTTCTTGGGCTTTCGTGGGGAAAAAGAGAAGGGGATGAGATGAGAGGTTGGAAGTTTCAACTCTTCGATGCTCTCACAAACAATTGCATTTTTTTCTTCCGTATCAGCGCTTCTCCAATTGCGGCTGCCGCTGCTAAATAGGAATCTATTTCCCGAAGTCTATCTGCCAAGACTAAAGCCGTCGATCGCGAAGTTCTCTAGAAGCAAAAATTGGATCAGAAAATAGCCGTTCGTTGTCGCGTGCGCAATGCTTCATCTCCTTTCCAGCGCCAGATTTATTTTCACACCAAAAAGTGGAGTGTGATCTACGGACAGAGTGGACCTTTGAGTTTCCCATTATTTTTAGACTGTCAAGTAGTTCGGACGAGGACGACGTTCATAAACAGCGCCTCAAATAACTCGCAAGCAAACGTGCGATGGTTATCAAGGGCCATCGTCGTTGTGAATCGCGAGGGAGATTACCCATGGGGAACCTATTCGTGGTGTCATGCTTCTGAATTGCCTCACGCGATTTTCATCTCGAACTGAACTCCAAACATTAGATAGCATGTCTCACAGCACCAACCTCCAAACATCCCAACCACATAGCCACCCTCACCACCTCCACACAATAATACTAATACTAATACCCTTCCCGACCCCCCAAAGCCTACGATTGTTCTCCCTGATAACCATTCCCGTCTTTCATCTCCACACCATCCCCACGATATTTCTGCACGGAATGGCTTCTAGCGTACCGCTTCGACGTGAGGGTTTTAAGACATAAACTCCCGTGTCTCTTATCACGCCTCAAAACGCCTTCGAGACGGGGTTACACCCACGACTCCACGACGGGATTGTTTGGTGCTGGTAGTAGTTGTAGATATTGATAAGGGGGTGATATCGGATTGAGATTGCTAATGTTTTTACAGAGAGCCGGAGAGGGTGGTTGGTACTTTGGTACTTCGGTATATCGATACTTTCGATGAACTGAGTCGCACCAAATTGATTGGTGAGTGGGCTATGGGTAACTCGTGAGCTGTCAATGAATTAGCAAGTAAGTCATGAGTTACTCGTGACTTAGCTGTCAATTAAAATGGCGGGCCAGCACGTGTGACATTTCCTTTCTTGCAAAAAAAGGAAAAGAGCTTTCGCTCACGACGCGGTATAGTCTATGGCAACATGCTACGCGAGTAGATTTGTATCTTAACTAACCCACCACCGTCACTGCATCTCATCTTTTCTCACTCATCTCTCCGATTCTCATCTTGGCATGCTATCTCAGGAATGGCCACTTCTCACTCGCCCTCTTCAATCTTCATATTCGCATCCTTAGGTCCTATTCCTTAAGTATAAATACATTTTAATCAAAATCCCTTCATTTCAAATCCAAAAATACCAACAGTACCAACAATACCAAGACCCATCGTGCGACTCGCACACAACTTTTCCCCAGCCGAGTTTCGTCATTTCACGTAAATTGTTCAACCGCGATAAAGTTAAGGAAACACTTATGTTAAAATCTCTCGTCTCCAATCCCATTACCAAGATACCGTTTCATCAGCATTGACCAAATCTAAAACCCTATTGCGATCGTACTTTTACGTAGGGCTCGGGGAGGTAGATTAAGGCAAGGAAAGTGTTCTAGGTTTGGTGATACTTGTAGGTGCGGGGTAATTGGTGAGGAGGTATGAGATAAATCTTCACTGAAAGATGGTAATTGAGGAGGTTGGGACATCTCCAAGTTTCTTGATTTCTCCCGATCATCGGGGTAAGGAGGTTGGGGATATCAATACACCCACCCTCTGTTTCTCTAACGTTTATCGTATAAGCTCAGCTGTTTCTTGGTCGAATAAGCTGTCACTTATATTAATGATTCCACGCATCGATTCAACCTATTCTTAATTGTTCTGGGACCTTTTTTTTTTTCTTTGGGTGTTTTGGTGTTGGAAAGCACGAAGCATATTCTCACGAACGAGTGCACCCCCTGGTGGCTTTCTAATTCTTTCTTCTCCTGTGATATGTAAATTCTTTACTTGACTTCTGATTATTTCTTCCAATTTTTCTCCTTCCCAAATTCAATCAAACTCGTTTATTTCTCATTCCCTGTATTAGTTTCAGCTTGTAATTCTTCCACATGATTACATCAGATTTCCCCATCTCGCCTCATTTTCCGCTTCTCACTTAGGCAGCAGTTTCCGAATCTCCAATGGCGGGGTCACGAGGTAATATCGGGGAGGCGTGAAATATCTAGGTAATTGGTTCGAGATTTGCGAGAGGTGAGGTGAGGGGTTATGAAGGATTTAGAGTAGGATTTAGGGTAAGAGGAATGAGCGAATGAGGAAGGAGGTTGGCGGTAGAGTGTAAAAGCGGCGGTAGATACTTTGACAAAGTGAGAGATATGAGAGATGAGAGATGTGAGAGCTACGAGAATCGGAGAAAATTAATTGTTCTACTAAACTGCACTACAAACTTTTTAACTGCGCTTGGTAGAGAAATTCCCTGGAATTATGCTGATTGATTAGAAATTAATTAAGGGGTAACGAATCATAAAGAGTTATACCAAAGTCAACGAAAGCATTAGTTAGGTACCACAGCTTAAAACCCAACGGAAAAAAGTGATGTGAATCGCATGCCCGAAGCAGGTACTAGAATTCATGAACCAAGCGAGAAGAGTGTAAACGAGTGTATTCCAAGCGATATGTTTATACCAAAGAAACCCCTCTATCCAATCATCACTTCATCTAAAACCACAAAAACCAAAACTCCAGAGATCTAGTCACAAGCCAATACTCAACCCCCTCAAACAACAGTAGGATCATACTTAGCCTTCAACCTCCCCGCAGCCAACTCCCCCAACTGCTCAATACTACTAGCCGCCAAAATCTCCAGCACCGTCACATCAAATCCCAAACTCTGTCTCCACCAATTCCTCATCTCAATTGCAATCAAACTATCCAGTCCCACAGCAGTCAAACTCAACGTGATATCCAACTCATCAGGTGATCTCATCAAGAAACTAAAGAGTCTCAATCCAATCTCCGTAGCCAAAAACTCGATGTTTTCCCTCTCGTCAAGAAGCGATGGGGTAACGCGAGCATTACTTAGGAATTGTGAGAGGGCGCCGCTAGTTGATGCAACGGCCACTTCGGATACGGCTTCGAGGTTGCGGTAGATACTCATTCTAGGATCTCGCTTCCAGATATTTCGATTCTGGGGGTCGGTGATTGGTTTTGTGGAGCGGAGGCCGATTCCTACTTGTCCGTGGTTGCAGAAACTCTTATCTGTTGATTTGGGAGTTGGAGCCGAGCGGTTTATCATCAGTTGGAGAGATTCAAGGAGGTCTTTCTCGCGGAGTCCGTGGACGGCTGAGTTGAGGAAGTTTTCTAGGACGACTTTATTTTCTGAAACATAGCCTACGTCGATAACGGCTCCGATGTCTAGGACGGAGGCAGGGAGATTGAGGTTATGTCGGTATTGGACGAAAGCGTCGAGGAAGGTATTTGAGGCTGCGTAGTTCGCTTGACCCCATTGACCGACGAGACCAGAGAAGGAACTGAAGAGGATGAGGAAGTCGAGGGAACCCAGGGCTTTGTGGAGATTCCATGTTCCTTGGACTTTGGGGGAGATGACTGTTTCCCAGTCTTCGATAGATATTTGAGCGAACGCTCGATCCTAGTTTTGTTAGTTATGAAACTTTGAAGAAAAGGGTTTTTGGCGCGACTTACTTTGAGAACCATGGACATTTGCATGACACCTGCAATAGGCATTGAGGCATTCTTGACGACGTTTTCCACATCGCTGAGCTCAGAAACACTTCCAGGGAATGTTTGAACTGAGCATCCATACGCTTCAAGTTCTCTGATGAAGATCGTATCTCTCTCGGTCTGACCAGCAGTTCGAGAAAGATAGATGAGATTCTTAGCACCATGTTCAACCATCCAAGTCGAAACGGCCTGTCCAAGCCCTCCCAAACCGCCTACCATGAGATAGGAAGCATCGGGTCGAAGAATAAGCTCCTTGGACATCGGCACAGCTGGTAGAACCGTATTATCAACAGGCATCTTGACAACAATCTTTCCCATATGTTCGCCTCGCTGCATAAATCTGAAAGCATCCTCGACTTGAGCAGCGTCAAAGTACTTGATAGGTCGAACTGGCTTCACTCCTCCCTTTTCATAGAGACTCAAACCCTGCTCGAGAAGTTTTTGAGTCATCTCCGGTTTCTCAACACAAATTCTTGCAAGGTCGATACCGAAAAATGATCTGTTCGCTTCGAAGATGTCCATGGTCAGTTTTCCTCTTCCAATGAAGTCACGCTTTCCGATTTCGAGCATCTTCCCGTATTCTGCTACACATTTCCAGGATGTGTGAAGTAGATCACCAGATAAAGAATTGAGAACCATGTCTACACCTCGGCCATTTGTTTCTCTCATTACACCAGTGATGAATGAGGAATCTCGAGAATTGAAAATGTGGTGACGTGGAATATCGAAAGTGTCCATGAGGTATTTGGCTTTTTCTTCTGTCCCAACAGAGACGTAGATCGTGGCTCCGACATATTTGGAAACCTGGATGGCCGATATACCAACTCCACCAGTAGCGGAATGGATAAGAACAGTTTGTCCTTTCTCCAGTCTACCAAGGTCCAGAAGAGAGTGGATGACTGTACCATAGACGCAAGGCATCGTAGCAGCGTCCTCAAAACTGAGACTATCTGGGATCTTGGCGCAAAGCTTTTCCTTAGTCGTGAGAGTCGTGGAAAGAGTTCCTGGCGTGAAAACCATAACTCGATCTCCGGGAGCGAGGGTCTTGCACCCACTCCCAACCTTGGCAATAACACCTGCACACTCACAGCCAAGACCACTGCTGTCCTTCAGTTGTCCTTCAACAATCCCCATGGCAATTAGAACATCCTTGAAATTCATGCCGACAGCACGACAATCAACCTGGACTTCATCAGGAGCTAATTCCGGATTGGGTACTTGAAGCCACTGAAGGGTAGAAAGTTGACCTTTCTTCTCAATTTCTAACCTCTTGGGGATATCAGAAACAGAAGCTTGTGAGAGCTCTTTCGAAACAGAGAGCCAATGGAATCGACTAAGATAGACAGTTCCGTCAGACAGCGCAAACTCGGAGTCCGAATCCACCTCCTCTTCCTTGGTCCGACGTTGGAATTTCCCAAACACCTGGCATAATGGTGCCCATGCTTTTGAATCGATAGAATCAATTTCGAGGGTAGCAAAAGCGGTGGCTAGCTCAGATCGGATGGTTCTAGCCATGCCAATGATGGGTGAGTAGGCTGGATCCGTGCAGTTGATTTGAGAAGCTCTAGTGACCCAGAGAATTCCAACATCGAGAGTCTGTAGCAACACAGTGAACTGCAAGAATTGAGAAAGCTTTTCAGCAGAAATATCTGTGAAGAATGGGCTCTCGAGATCCATCAAAGAGATCACGTCTTGACCTGATGGTGGTGCTTGAGGAAATTGACAGAGGGCAACTTCGTAGCCGCTCGAAATGAAGGCAGCTTCCGCGTCACGTAACTCTGATTTAATTTCGGCTGCATAAAGAAGTGTGACCTTTTTGGAGACGGTGCTTGTGATCACGGGTCGTGCCAGGATATTGGCGTTGATTTGGTATGGTGGCTCGTCATCATATAACACAGTTTCGGCTCCCGAGAATCCTGTCTTCTTCAATTCTTCATCCCATCGTTCTGGTGAAATGAAGGGTTCTCCGAATCGATTGTCAGCTTCGCCTAGCCACCAGCCTGCAAACATCCCCTTAGAAGATTGTTAGTATTATTCTAAAATCAGAAAGGGAGTTGTATGCTGCTTACCATTATATAGTTGACCCATTTGGTTTCTGTAAAATGTCAGTCTAATTGTGAGCCAAGAAATCATGAATGACTTACCTGGACAAAGTTCTTGCAAAAACAAACGACCATTTGGATGGAGCAGTTTATGAATGTTTGTAAGAGATTCGCCGATACTTGAAGTAGCATGGATGACCTTCGTTTTCTGTTAGTGCCATGCATCGAAAAGAATTCGCAAAGGATAGTAAAAGCGGCAGTAAATACTCCAGCCTACCTAGCTCGTTGTTCTAACTTTCTAGGGTAATTCAAGCAGGACAATTTAAGATTGACCGAGATAGTTAAAACAATTAACTTTAATTGTCCCGAACCATGTAGGTTAATACTTGACATTCTCCAAGAGAGTTGGAACAACGAGAGACATTTACTCCCGCTTTTCTTGTTAACTGCGAAAGGGAAAGTGGTTGAACATACGTTGCTTGCTAAGATCAGGTCATAAGAGTTCGCTTCAAACCCCTGCTCAATCGGATCTTTGCTGATATCCAGAACAGCATAATCTATACCGGCGTAATCTTGGAACCTGTTCTTTGCCGCAACGAAGAAACCTGCTGAGATATCTGTGTAGGTATACTTGCGATACAATCGTTCACCGTATTCGGATTCAAGATTTCTCAATATTGTGGCTGTGGTAGCTCCGGTACCGGCTCCAATTTCGAGAATATTTAGATGAGGCTTGCCATGGGTCAAAAGACTGAAGAACTCTTTGTAGTCCCAAAGACCAGCAAATCCATAGATTCGGGTAAGGACATCATCCTTGAGAAGTAACTCCAGAGCGTCAACTGTGCCTTCGAGGATCTTTTCAAAGTTCTCGAGAACTCGATACAAAGCTTCTCCGACAGCAGCTCCATCTGTTGTTTGTGTACGATTATAGACGCTGTTGATCAACTCCATCCGGGCACTTTGGTCCAGTTTCGAGAGCTCGGCAATATCTGGGACCAATGGATACTCCCCGCTGAGAATACGCAACTTCTGTTCTTCAATCCACTCCATGAACTTCTCGAAACGTTGCTCCTCACTCTTGTAGTTGCCAGTGGTAAGGCGCTCGCTTGTCTCGAGAATGCATAACAGAGTGAGCTTCTCATTGAGCATATGGTCATCTCGGACACTTTTGAAAACCTTCATCAAGTTCTTATCTTCCAAGAAATCGATGTCGGGTTTCCATTCAAGCTCAACTGCGGCGTGAGGATCGGCATCAGCGCTCGCTTCTCCTTCGACTGGAGAAAGTCTCAAACCCTTGAGTTGAAGTACGGTCTCACCATCCACAGTTCCGAAGGCATCACCAGTGATGACACCTTGCTTGGAAGTGGTTTGTGCATGGAGACGCATTTTCTTAGAACTGTTTCGGATATACAGCTCCTCGATGTAAGTTGGGATACAAAGTCTGTCGAAAACACGTGATTGTCCTTTCGAAAGAGCAACACTGAATAATTGAAAACAAAGATCAATCGTCGCTGGGTGAAGAGCATAAGAAGATTCGGACTCTTTGAACTCGTCGATGACACTGGCGGCAGCGACATTCCCGTCAACCTAATCTCGGGAAATCGGTGTCAGTTTAGTTCTTTGAGAAAACAACAAGAATTGTGTTGTGATGGGCAGTAAGAGTGTTTGTAAATACTTCAGGTTTGTACCTGCCTACCTAGTCTCATTGTTCCAACTTTCTAGAGTAGTTCAAGTAATTATCTCGAAAGCTTAAAACAATTCAGATTATTGACCCAGGTGCTTTAGAGCAATCAAATTTGATTGTCCCAAAGTATTTGGGGTAATAATAAATTGTACCAGAAAGTTGAAATAACGAGCTGTTCATTGCTGTCCATACCAAACATGCCTCGAGAATACATGAAATAGTGTTCTCCAAAACGACCAAAATTGGAAAAGGGGTTTTGAGAATTCGGACTTACCCCAGCGGAGATTTGCTTCAAGCCAACAAAGTTTCCACTATAGTTGAGGCCAACCTTGGACATTGTTTGATACCTACAGCTCTAAGTTAGTATAATTCTTTAGAAATGTTTGGGGAGTACAACTAAGAGTCTTTACGACCAGTGTGGAATCCAAGAGAATGAATCTCTCAGTTCTAGGTGGCGGTCAAAGAGGAAATTTACTCAGAAAAATTGGGCACATACCACCTTGGACTAGGGATGATTCTTGGCAGATCAGAATTGTCAGTATGAGTAGCGACTTCAGTCTCAGACCCACCTCTCACTTGACCAATACAGTGCTTCGTCCACGAAGTACCATTGTAGGATGAAATCGTGAAGTCATGCCATACGGAGTCTAGACTGACAGTCACCCGGCCCGGGGAGAGAGAAGTCATCATCTCTAATTCTCTAGAATCAGGGAACACCATAGCCTAAGTGGTTTCAAATTAGCAAGGCTAAAACGAAGATGTTATGTGTTGACTTACAGCACTGATGGTTACATTTCTAACTGTATAGTCCTCTGACCCAGTAAGTTGACGGATCGCTTCACCGACAGTCGCAATATAACCGGCACCCGGGAATACAATATCTGTATGGAGTTTATGATCCTCAATCCAATGGACGTTCTCTAGGTTGATAATGTTTCGCCAAGTGGGACCGAAGTCATTGGCCATAGCAACCCGACTTCCAAGGGTATCGTGATGAGGGAATTCTTTCATACGGTAGGCTTTAGAGATGCGGCTTTCTTTCCAGTACTTACCCTCGTAATGCCAAGCATAAGATGGAAGATTTGTCAGTACGGTTCGGCTTGGGTTTGTACTCAAGAAATCGACTTCGTATGAAAGACAGTGGAGTTGACCAATAGCAGACAACAGACTTTTCGTTCCATTAGCATTTCTCTGAAGAGTGGAAATGTAATTTGGATTCACACTCGAAGTCTTGAAGATTTGTCGCAGTGGACCAGCCAACGCTGCATGCGGCCCAATCTCCATAAAGACACTTCGCTGCATGCTAGGATTCAAGATGTTGTTTACAGCAGTGTGGAAAAGGACTGGGGATTCCAAGTTTGATCTCCAGTAATCTGCATCCAGTTTGCCGGCCTGTGTGATGGGTTTCCCGGTCACACTGGACATCATCGGAACTGTGGGTTTGCGGCTAGCGACTTTGTCCTTCAGGAGATTTTGGTACTCTTCTCCATATGCTCTCATGTGGTCTAATAATGTTAGTTGGATATCATTAAAGTCTCTTCGAATTACTCACGGGAATGGTATGCTTTTTCAACCCGAAGAAGGCGGTTGAAAGCGTCTGGCTTGGCTGCTTTCAAAGAAGCCATCACCTGGTCGAGCTTGTCTGCATCTCCAGATATTGTGACGCTCTCTGGGCTGTTCTCGCATGCGATAACAACGCCGGTGGTAAGAAATGGTGCTATTGGGGAAAAGGTTAGGAGAGAGGGGAAAGAGGAGTGGGACACTTGGTATACTTACTAACTTCTTCCCGACCGAGTCCACTGCAACAAATTAGCATACGACTTTCTTGTTGGATCAGAAGCAAAGAGTAGTGAGATATGTAAGGAAAAGCACCCCCAACTAATAAGATGACTTCAAAAAGGGGGACAGGAAGAAAGATTCACGTACATTGCTGCCATAGCACCAGGTTGGCTTTGGGTTTTTGTGACTTGGCCGCGGTAGTATGCGATGAGGATCGCCTCTTCTAAGGTGAGTGCGTCCACGGCATAAGCAGATGCTATCTCTCCAGAACTGTGTCCCACCACGCATCGAGGGGTCACTTTCCAAGATCGTAGAAGATTCACGATACCAATCTGGATCGCCGTGCATAATGGCTGCGAGAATTCTGCTTTATCAAGCAAGCTTGACTTTTGAGGCTTGAGGAGTTCTTCTGGTTCTTGTCAGTATATATCAATTCACGGGGCAGGGAGAGGACACGCCTCCAATTTTCCACGATGGTGGGTGGAGACAGCTAGCGAGAACTTCATCCATTTTTCGAATATCTTCGCAATAGGCGGGGTAGTTGTCAAAAAGTTCTCTACCCATACCAGCCCATTGAGCACCTTGGCCTGTGAATACCCAGATGAGCAACGGTGGAGCGCCACTCTTGGTTGGGGCCGAGAACTCCATTGTATCTTTTCCGTCTGTAACAGCGAATGAGCGGTACAACAGGTGGTTTCGTCGCGAATTTAGTGTATAAGCAAGGTCGCCTAGTGGGACCCCACTGGCTTCAATGAATTCCTTGTAGTTCTCGCTCGTCTTCTTGAGAGATTCTGCATGGTTCGCTGAGAACACGAGCAATTCCGGACGGGATGTGGTGCTTTTTGGGCTAGCTGAGATACCAACATTGAAGGATGCGGCAGAATCCATAATGAGATGCTATTGATTTATCAACTCTCTCCTTTTGCTGTGATTGGGGGAGTTCACTTACAGCATTCGCACCAGAAATACCAAACGAGTTTACACTGACTCTTTGAAGAGCTGAGGCTGGCCATGGACTGGCTTCCGTTGCAACAGACAGCTTGGCACTCTCCCATGGAATCTTTGGGTTTGGTGTATTGAATAGCATGTTTGGTGGAATGGTATTTTTCTCCAGAGCCAATATCATTTTGATGGTACTGGTCAATCCGGATGCTCCCTCTCCTATGCGAAAGTTAGGTCTCTTCTTTGTTGAATACGTAAAAAAGGAAGGATCGGATTTCGAAAAGAGTGCTTACCATGTCCAACATTGGGTTTAACCTATTCTTTGGTTAGAAACTTTGGTTTCTGAGTGAAGTGATTGAATTAGAGATCAAACTTACAGAGCCGATGATTACTCCACTCTTTCCAAACACTCTGGCAACAGCATTGGCTTCCAGAGGGTCCCCAACCGGAGTGCCGGTGCCATGGCACTCGACCATGGCAGTTTGTGAAAAGTCATCGATGCCAGCTTCTTGATACGCCCTTCGAATGACAGCTTCGTGAGCTTCGGTGTTGGGGAATGAAATGCCTGGTGTTTTCCCGTCGCTGTTTGTTGCACTTCCTCTGATAACAGCACGGATTGGGTCTCCATCCCTGAGTTGATCTGTTAGCCAATGGGAAAAAATGGGGCATTAGGAGATGCGGGATAGACGAAGTTTGCCATGATCACGTGGAAACAACAAACCTTATTGCATCGCTCAATTTCTTCACAAAGATAGCATTTATAGCCTCTCCCCTCGCATATCCATCTGCATTCGCATCGAACGACTTTGAGGTTCCGGTGGGAGACATCACGCCTTGCTCCGTCATCGCCATGGTCATGGTGGGCGACATCAGAAGGTTGGTGCCACCGACGACTGCCGACTCACAATCGCCATTTCGAATTGCAGCACATGCTGTATGTATTGCGATCAGACTGGAAGAGCATGCAGTTTTGATTGCCATACTGTAGGGCTGATTAGCTGTGTTGGCTTCAAGTGGGAGAAATGGCAAAACAGATGGATTGCTTACCTTGGACCCTTGAAGTCAAACTCATAGGATACGCGATTTGGAATAACGTAGTCTCCATGCCCAGTGAGCCTGTAGAGACCCGTTTCTTGGGGATCTCTGTTTTGAATATCGAGCCAATCCTCACCGAAATTTCCGACAAAGCAACCGATGTTTTTACCTCGCCAGTCTTTTTGGCCGGCAGACTCCAAACATTCCCATGTTACCTCAAGAAGAAGTCTTTGTTGTGGATCGAGCCTGTCCAGTTCAGTCTTCGATAGGTTGAAGAACCCTGCATCGAAATCACTCAAGTCGAGTTCTTCCAAAAAGTATCCCGAGTTGACTACCATAGTCTCTGGCTTTTTGTGCGGATTATAATACGCTGAATTATTCCACCTTTTTTCTGGGACGTTACAGCGTGCATTCTTCTTATTGATAAGAAGATCCCAAAACGATTCTGGAGAATGAACTCCACCGGGTAGTCGTGTAGCCATGCCAACAATTGCAATAGGTTCAACCCCTGTATCTTGTGTGTGACCATTGGTCTTCGTTGTTCCATTTCCATTGGTAGCACTATTTCCATTAGTTGTGTGTCCGTTGGCTGTATGTCCATTGGTATGTCCGTTGGTTGTATGTCCATTGGTATGTCCATTGGTATGTCCGTTGATATGTCCACCGTTGGCTGTGGCGTTTCCGTCAAGATCTGGCTTGGGAGAATGGCCGTTTGTACCGTTGCCATTCATCCCGTAACTTTCGTTGTGCCCATTCATGGCGTTCACAGAGCTGTTTGATTCCATGATGGTTCCGAGTCTCTAAAGAGGCACATTAGTCGAATTCTCAGGAGTCCTAGTGTTGTATACTTACAGTTGATAGAAAATTTGGAAATCTAAGAGTTTGGGTTGGCAGAGAACAGTTGAAGTCTTAAGGGGAACGCAGCCTGATTTAAATAGAAGTAATGGTACAGGTAAAGTGGTAAAATGACGGCTGGAGGATTGTAGCTTCAGCAAGGGTCAGATAACACTACGCGGGGAGGAAGTTGATTATAGATGCGGCACGATAGCCTTGTAGGTGGCTCGTAATAAACAGCGAAAGTGGCAGTAAATACTTCAAGTTCGTAACCTAAATTCTTAGGCCAATTTACAATATTGGCCCAGGTAGTTTAGAACAGCGAGTTTCGATTATGCTAACTATCTAGGTTAATTGCCTTAACTTGCCATAGACGGTTAGAACAATGAGAACAAGGTACCTAATTCTTACAGCTTTCTTTGCCCACCAGGGGTGGCTAAGCTCCCTTGGTAGTCCATCTTTCTAGAAACTTTGTAAACCCACCAAAATCAATAGGACGCTAACTTTCTCGGACAGCAGTTCTGAGCGAGACTCCGTTCCCGGGTTTGGTTTGGGTACCCCACGCTTGCGTCATCTTTCTTTCAAGAACGGTGTCCTTTGGACTCGGTTTGGCTCTGACTGCTGGAGGAAAATCTAGTCTTTTTAGGGTTAAAGTAAGAAACACACTACCCAAAGAGGCTATGCTGGTGATACTTAGATCAATACTGAATATTCAATGCTAGCGGAGTCTCTGTACTTGGCAAAGCTAGGTGCTCACAGTCGTGCATGCGAGCGCCACGAGGCAACCATAAGAACGCTAGGTATGGGGGGAATCCTTTGAAGATAAGACAACTTATACCTTGTCAATGTGACAGTAACTCGGCATAATGACGCCTGAGAGGTTGACTTGGAAGATGCACCCAAGAGGCGAAGTTCTAAAGTTGTGAGTCTCACTTGGTGGGTGTGAAGGATACCACCCCTCTCTTTCCCCGACTTTGTCACTTCCTCCTCTTATTTTGATTTCAGAGAAATACTCCAGTGGTCACTAACATTTTTGACAGCAATCATGAGTGCCATTACTCCCAGCATGGAGTCTCTTTTGGAATTGTCAGGGACAAATACTTCCTGGGTTGTTTTGGGGGCTCTTGCTTTCAGTCTCTTTTTTTACACTACATACCAGGCGAGATCGAAAAGACTACGAATGAAAAAGTTCGGAACAAGAGCACCTGGAATGGTCTCGTGGGCTCCTTTTGGTATGAGTTTTTAACTTGCTTCCCCCTAATGGAATGAGAAATGAGGCTAACATGATTCTGCCAGAGCTCGATGTACTCGCCAAAGCAATGAAGCATCTCAAAAAAGACACTTTTTTCGAATGGGCACAAGAATTACTACGTAGACCAGGTCACACCGTCGAATTCAACATTCTTGGGAGAAGAATTGTGATGACCGACGATCAATCCAATATAAAGACCATTTTTGCTAGCAATGTTAGGTCATTAACCGCGAGTCGCAGTCTTAATGCTAATTTCCTTAAATAGTTTTCGACCTGGGAAAAAGGCCACCATATGCGAGATGTTTGGGGGATTATCCTCGGTGATAGTATCTTTACGACGGATGCCCATGTTTGGATGGCAAATAAAGCACAACTCCGAGGTCATGTAAGTAACTTTCCAGGTGGCTTTGGACACGATAACTGACAATTTATTAGCTTGCAAGGATGAGACCAGATGATCTTGAACTTACGGAGATCGATTTCCAAGAATTGAAGAAGCATCTCGTCAAAAAGGAACCCCAAAACGTCTATGATTTGATGGATCGTTATCAGCTCGATGTTGTAACTCGTATCTTCTTTGGATATTCATCTGATTCCCTCCCTGCAACCACCCAAACATTCCGAGAAGCCATGGAGGTGGTTTTCAACCTAAATACCAAAAGAATCTTTTTAGGGTAGGTCTTTGTGGAGGTTGACTATTTCGAAACCATACTAAAAGTTATATCAGACCTCTCGGACCTCATGTGCCAATGCACCTGCTTGTAGGAAAGTCGTTGAAGATCCTCAATGACTATATCCACACGTTTGTTGACAGAACCTTGTCAATGTCACACGAAAAGCTCAAGGGAATTCCAGAAAAAGATCTGAATCTAGTTGAAAGGTTAGCTTTGGAGAACCGGGATCCCAAAGTATCAAACCCATACCCCGACTTTGAATTCCCCAACTGACTTCGGCGTTCCCAGACGGTGAAGGACCAACTCCTTGCTGTCCTCACAGCGGCGAAGGACCCTTCCTCGATGACAATTGGATGGGCAATATACGAACTTGCGAGAAACCCCAAAATTGCCCAGAAGCTCCAGGCAGAAATTGCATCAGTTGTCGGTTTCGATGCCCCACCAACAGCTGCTCAATTGAAGGAAATGCGGTATCTACACTGCATAATGAAAGAAACACTTCGCTGTTATCACTCCCGTATGAAATTTCTTGCTCTATAAGAAAAATCATAGCTAATAACAGAATAGTGGGATTCAATATGCGTACTGCCAAAGAAGATACTTCCCTTCCAGCTGGTGGTGGTATCAACGGCGATGAACCAGTCGCGGTTTTGAAAGGAACTCAATGTCGTGAGTATCCCCACATTGTTTTCTGAGGAATGATGCCATCTAACGAACTATAGTTTTTTCAATTCTCAGTGTACAAAAGCGAACCGATGTTTGGGGACCTGATGCCGAAGAATGGAGACCTGAACGCTGGGAAAATTACACCCCGGACGTGTGGGATTTCATTCCATTTAATCACGGCCCTCGTGTTTGCCTTGGACGAGTCTTTGGCCAACAACAGGTTGAATATGCATTAGTCCGCATTTTCCAAGACTTCGAAACCGTGGAACCTGTCACTATGGAAAGGCAAAAGATCAAGGTTGAGTTGAACACAAAAATGGCCAGTCCATGCATGTGCATTTTCAACCCTAGGAAGCGGGGCAATTATGTGGAGGAAATTAAGGCATAGGGATGGCATAAATGGCAGGATCGAATTCAACATTCGCCTCAACATTTTCTGGGGTCGCGATGGACGGCAGTAAATACCTCACGTTTTTTGTATTTACGAGCTCACGTTGTTCCAAGTAACAAGGTCCAACCTTTTAAGTAAAATCTAAGTTATACGAAAGAATTGGAACAATTTACACCGTCAATCCAGATGTTTTAGAACTATTAGGTTCCGGTTGTACGGACAAAGAGCTATTTGCTGTCGATTGGAAGGGGAGCTCTAAAAAAACAAGGGTTGGGTACCTAGAAAACAACTGTAACCTCTTTTTCTCTGCTTTTTTAGTATCGAAGGGAGCCGCAGGGAATCTTCTAAGCTGTCGTAACATACCATCGGCAAACAACTCATCCCGCCTTTTCTTCCACCGGTACATTAATTCGTAACTTCCTGCCAATAAAAAGTTCGAGTGTTGATGGCGCTTTCAACAGGCTTTCGGGAAGTCCGGGAAATGTACGTACCATGAATATTGAACCTCAATCGCTGATTGAGGCGCACCAAACGAAACAAGTGGATTTTCCTACGCCCCATCCTGCACCATTCTAGGTTTGATTCCCACAGACACTACAAGGCTACGAAGGAGTCAGGGGCTCTGTCAATCGTCACGAACGACCCGAGAACTTGAAGTGCATTTTTCACACTTCTAATAGGGCTTAGTATGGCAGAGTCTGAGAAGAAGAAGCAGGAAGTGAATAGACCTCAGTCTATTGACTCGCAAGTCCAAAAAATACAACATACTCCTCGCTTGGTATTCGCTTAAAGTGAAAAGTGGATAATGGACAAGTTAATTTGAAGGCAACCGCTTGAGTTTCTCTTGGCCCTCTATCTTCGTAAAAATGCCTGCACTATAATTTTGTACTTGGTATGAATCATGACCCAAGCACTTTCAGCGTTTACTGACTCCTATTCCTTCACACTATAGCAAGTTCTGACTATGCCTTTGCCAATACCTGCAAACAAATTACCAGCACCCTTTCTAGTCCCTTGCGTCAAATCAGTGCACAATCCAAAAGGATCTAGTCAAACAAAAGACTGTCGATCATTCTTGAATACTTCTATCACCGAAGAGAGATTAAACTTGTCTAATGTGGTAACCATGCACCATTGTGGCACTTCGGATCCCAGCAATTAATACCTAATTCTATGCATAAGCCAAACCAGCAGCTATGTGCAGGAGGACTAGTTGTTCCCGAAAAATGGAGATTAGATGGGAAACAACAGTGCGAAAGCATGGCAGCCACGCGGTATTCCCGACTTTCCGAGCCTTCCCCCCCCACATTCTCCCATTTATTGACTCACTCTTACAAAGCTCATCACCTATAACCTTGCTGTTTGGCTCACTCGTATATCTTGGACACTTTAAATAATGATCCGTCTCGCGATGCTGCAAGCACGGAGTCTAGAGCTCCTACAGCAAATACCAAGTATTTTTGACTTGCCTTGGGCGACCTTTCCCAGTTGAATCTCACGAGGAGTGGAGGCAAGTCACTCCAAACACGCCGTTCTTCCTTGAGAATACGCCGGTATTCAGTTTCCTAATTCATTCTAGGTGGTAAACGTGGGAAGTTTGAACTTCGATCACCAAGGCGATGCAGGAGGATAAGCAATGGAGACACGGGAAACCGGTGAAACATATCGCCGGTGCCACGCGGCGATCTTATAAAAATGTACGTGAGGTTAATTCAACCTCTCGGTTAGCTTATTTATACTTATTTACCAAAGGGTTTATCCCACATTGCAACCTGATTTGCCTTATCCAGAGCTGGCGGTCGGGAATAGCTGCAGACGCAAATGCACCTTCGTTTGCATTTCTCGCTTTCTTTCTTCAAACTCCAAGCCCTGGAACTTGAGCCCCTAGAATATGTAGCCCAACGGCACAGGCGAGATAGTTTCCCGTTCTACCCGTCGTGCCCACTTTTTCAAAGCTTTCATATTACGGGTTTTACTGAGTACTAAGGCTCTTGTTCTATCGTGGTTTCTGGTACTGGTTTTTTATAGTCTTCTACCAGTTCGTTCGAGTTTTTCTTCGTAACAGTACAGCGTACTGGAGTAACCCGTTTGTTTGCAAAACTATTCCCAATATCTGACAATATCTTAGTCTATCAGATTTGACAAGGGAGAAGAAAAAGTAAGCACAGGAATAAGCTTAAAATGATGAGATAAGAGGAGCGAGCGCCATTACGGTACGGCACGGTTACTGTAAGTCGTGATTGCGACAACTCTCCACAATTCTGCCGCAGAAAACGACCCATCTCGCGCCACATAGTCTCTTTAAGTGAATGTGAATTTATCGGAACTTCTGGCAGCTAAATGCCGCGATAGGTGCTGTTGCATCGGCGGAATTCTTAAGAACTTAGGGCTACACGAGGGGGCCAATCAGCTTTTCTTCTTATTGCATAATTGCAGCCAATAGCTGTAAAGAGAAGTACCAAGACACAGTTCTTAGCGTTATGTTGAGGGTAAATCCCGTGCTTCGCCCTGATTTTCGCACCAATCGGAGACTTTAGTTAGCAGTAATACAAAGCAAGCTGAAAAGAAGATATATCTTATTAGCGCTCACTTCGAACTTTTACGTCAATTGGGTGTGGTTCGCAAAATCTTACTTTTATCCCTTTTAGGAAGCTGTTCGCCGCGCTTTTTTGAGCAAAAGTCGCACACAGCTAAACACGAGGGTACGAAGAAATATACTTTCTGACTACAGATTGTTTTCAAGACCAAGTTATTAGAGACAAACTCCCAATATGGGCATGTGGACTCCTTGGACCCAGGATATGTAGCCGTTGAGCCGCTTTAACTTCCATGGGTTTGACCAAATCACTTACAACTTCCCATGCGTGGGAAGTAATCCTAGCTCTTTTCAAAAACAATCCCAAGCAGTAGTATTTTGGAATTGAATGGGTGATAGTTACCCCGAATGTCGGAATGTCGGCCATTTTGAGTCGGTCTCATGTCTCCCCGGTCCCCCCTTCATCACTTCCCAACTACCACCCCCACAGTTGGAACGCCACGAATTTGGGGTTATTGGATTTCCCCAGTTTCTCACATTATTCTTGGTCTATTGTTGCTCGAAGTTCTTTGGAAAATTTTAATCATGGGAGAACCACAAACTCCGGAGGTAAGAAATTTGGTATTTGTTACCCCCTCCCTCTATTGTCGTAGAAATTCTTGGACAATTTTACGAGAACGTTTAGAATTCCGAATCTCCTAAAAGTTTTTGAAAAATAGAGGCAATTATCCTAAAGACTTTCTCACATTGCTTACGAGAGGCAGGTACACGCAGGTGAAACCCCATCTCTCATACAACCTGCCAGAGAGGCTGGTGGAAATATGGAAGAAAAAAAGCCATCACCAGTCGATGATGCAGCTTCTTCAATTCGAGTTGAAGACCAAGTAGAAGAAGAATGGAAGCCTCGAAGACAAGAATATTTAATTATGACAACCCTATCGTTGATCAGCTTGATGGTGGCGTTAGAAGCTTCTATTCTAACACCATCACTCCCAGTAAGTAAAAAGTTTCGCGCTTGCAATCCATGGTTAGAAAATTGTGTTCTTGATTACTCCGGAAAGTATGGTAGCTAACTCATGTTTAGTATATCGCAAGCGCGCTGAACGGGACCGCGAATGAAGCTTTCTGGGCAGGAACCTCATATCTTCTCACTAGTTCTATTTTCCAACCATTTATCGCTGCGCTATCGGATATCTTTGGCCGTCAACAACTCCTGTTCACAGCTATAATGCTCTTCCTAATTGGTAGTATCATGGCTGCCGTAGCTCAAAATTTCCCTCTGCTTTTGGCTGGCAGGAGTATTCAAGGAATTGGCGGAGGGGGAATCATGGCACTTTGCCTAATAATATTCTCAGATATCATTCCACTTCGGCAGCGTCCGATATACATCAGTTTTGTTCAGGTCTCTTGGGCTTTTGGGACCATCACTGGGCCTATCCTGGGAGGAGCAATTGTACAACATACGACATGGAGGTGGATCTTCTACATCAACTTTCCATTCTGTGTCCTGGGTCTTGTTTTAGTACCTTGGGTTGTACGATTGAAGATGCCAAAGTCTTCATTATGGGAAAAGTTTTTGTCTGTTGATTGGACTGGAGGGGCTTTGTTCATTGGAAGCACCACAAGCGTGTTGTTGGGAATTACCTGGGGTGGAGTTGAATATCCTTGGGGAAGCTACCATACTCTTGTGCCATTAATCTTAGGTATTCTTGGTGTTGGTTTGACAATGGTATGGGAGTGGAAGGGTGCAAAGAACCCGTTTATTCGGCTGAGTGTATTCAAAAGTCGTTCCGCTGCAGGTATTTATACTTGTGCAATTGTTCAAGGTCTTATTGTGAGTCATTTCCATCCTAAGAGAACTTCGTGAAAACTGGCTGACACTTGGATTTCTAGCTTTACGGAGACATTTACTATGTGCCATTTTATCTTGAAGTTGTCAAGAGTTACTCGCCTGTTTTAACAGGAGTTGGTTTAGTTCCAATCACAGCCGGAATCATACCCACCACGATTTTGATCGGTGCACTGGTGTCAAGAATGGGTCGATATCGCTGGGCAATATGGAGTGGATGGGCTGTAACAATATTTGGAACTGGTCTTCTCATAGTTCTGGACGTTAATACTCCTACATACCAATGGGTTTTATGCCTTCTTGTATGCAACTTTTCTTTTTTGCCCCCCACCCTTTTGCACACTAAGAACAGTGGCTAGGAGCAATTATTATCCTTACTCACTACCCTCGGTTGCTGACTCCTAAGAAAAAACGAAAAAGGAGTGCTAATTTGTTGGCAGGTGCTTGGTTTGGGGCATGGGATGATACTTTCAACGATGACATACGCAGTTCAAGTTATTACGAGTAACAGTGACGGACCATATGCAATTGCCATGTAGTAAGTGTTCTCTTGAGTTATTTTTCCCAATTGGTTGTTTTAAAAAGGCTGAGGAAACCCTCCTCTGCTCAAATTCCTGTTTTCCCCTCCTTCCTCTACAGATACTATCCTAGAAGCAGCGACACTAACTCCAGGCAAAGTACATCGATTAGGACCTTTGGTATGTCATTAGGAGTGGCCATCGGAGGCACAGCTATCCAAAACTTTATGGCTAGATACCTTGCTGAGGCAGGGCTACCGCTAGAGATTGCGAGCAACGCTGAGGGATACGCTCAAGTGTTGCTTGCATTACCTAAAGATTCTGAACATCGCATTGCAGTTGTAGCAGTTTACGCAAAGGCCTTTCGAGGAGTCTTTGAGGTTATCACTGGGATTAGTGCTTTGGGGGGACTGGCGGGGATGCTGCTTGAGAAGCGTTCCATGGATAGGTCTTTGGACTCGGGGCACCAGCTCACAAGGGAAAATGTGGACTAATGTAAAACCAAGGCTTCTGAGACACAAATTATAAGCTTGCTTACAGATGAATCTCATTTGGAGAAAATAATTTCCCTCCGATGCTCACAAGAATCGTATTTATCTGCATCTATTCAAAGCTTCAGTTCTCGTTTAGCACCACGTATCATTCTCTCCACTGCTTCCCAATATCTCTCTTCGCCTTCCCCCTTTCCATGCCTACAATGTCCACTCCCTTTAAATAGCAATTTATCCACTTTCCAACCCTTCTTCTCAGCCATTTCAGCATGCCACTCCACATCCTCCCCTCTAACCAACAAATCCTCACTCGAATACAGATACAGCCTCGGTATATCCTTCTCAATCAATTCCTCATCAAGCAAATCTGCATTAAACTGCGAGACCACGTTTGGTTTCCCACTAACCTTCTCAAAAGCCCACTGCGTAGAGACAAGTACATAAATCAAGGCCAACCCAGGGATTCGTAGGATAGGAGTCGAAGGAATCTGATAAGAAATCCCATCGAAAGCCCTCTGAAAAGTTCCAATCGCGGGGGTAGAATCAAATCTAGGGGGGGTCAGTATTTGCCTATCAAGAAAGGTCTCGGGATTCTGCACAGGATAATTCTAGGGTTCAGGAATGAGTCGGGAATGGTTCAAGAGTGAATCAAGAGTGAATCAAGAGAAAGGGATTAGGAGGACGGTATCCCCATTACCTACATCATTCCTCGAAGTGGAAGCTTCTTGCCTCCTGCTACATCCTTCCAGTGTCTTAACAGCAAGCCGATTTGTTGCGCTCCGGAATTGGAAAATAAATGCGCGAATGTGGGACTTTCTGGCTGTGCTAAAAGGGCGTGGATGACAGGTTGGAGTTCCTGTTTTTGTGAGGCTTCACTTCGGTAAACCATGTTGGGAAATGTGCCGCGAAGCAGTAGCAGTCGTGCTGTTGGGAATAATTCCGCGTGTCTTTTCATGTAGAAATGAATTATGTTGTTGCTGACATTCATCCACTAAATTACCCGGTATCAGTCAATCTATTATGGTACATTTTTAAACAAAAAGGAAATGAGAGGAACCCATGACTTGATATCCGACCGACAAACAAAATAATTGGTTTCTTACTGTTGCGAGAATAATAGTTGGGGATCTTGAATGAAATGTGTTAGGTTCATAAAGGGAAGTCGTGCTGCTAAGATGTGTGAGCTTGCTCGGGAATGGAACTTGTGGATCCATCGTAAAAAATCAGAATTTGGTCCTTGATATTTGAGTAGTTCTCGGAAAGTGAGGGAGGAGAAGTTCTTTTTGAAAGGGAACAGAGAGTCTTTAACTTAAGTGGCTGATTTCGTCAGGGTAGTTGATTCGTTGGAAAGTTGGTTCCGACCTCCGCGAAACGTGATTCTCCCCCCTTGACCACGTGCAATTTATTCTGGTCATTCCTCACGCTAAACATGATCGCTTCATGAGATGTAAACAAAGTGCAACGTCTTTTAATTCCGGTATAGAAATCTTCACTGGGTTCTTAATTGCCTATCAAAAGAGGTAACCTCAAAACTACCGCACATGTGACCTCAATCCCGCTATGAGGCTTGCAGATGGTCATGTTTAGCGCTCAGCTCAGGCTTCCTGTAAGGCTCTGTGCTATGAGAAGATAATTGTTCTCGCCTGGAGTCAATTTGAGCGACTACGCATATTAGTGTGATATTTACATCATTTTGATTTCCCTCTAACCGCTCTCTGCAGTCTAACTCGACAACGAAACCACCAAGATGGATCCTGTCGGTACGACTTGGTTTGTGATAACTATCGTATATCGTACGTCTTGTAAAGAGGTTTTATTGATTCATTGTTGTTCTTTAAAGAGGGGAAGTTGAAGCTCAAAAGCAAACATCCATAGGTGTAGAATAGTCACGTGTATAACGCAACCAGCCCAGTCAGGGTTGTAGCAACAGATCCATTCTCCATTATTGCTGGCGTGGCAAGGATCTCTCAGGCCGGAGCCTCGTTATCAGTTTCAATCTTTCGCAAGATATCCGCTGTGAAAAATGCGCCAAAAGAGGTCTCGGATATCGTAAGTGGAGTGTCAGATCTTTCGATAATTTTGCGAGAACTTCGAAGAGTTTTGCGAGATGGCCGCTCCGTCTACCGCCGGAAGTTGCTTAGGCGTGTTAGTGTTGCGATGAGACGCATTGGAAGCATTCATGAAGAGATCGAGGAGCTCCTCGAATTTGAAAGCGACTTTTCTAGGTTGAAGTGGGCCTTCAGGCGGTCTAAAGCTACTCAGTTGCTTTTCCGAGTTGAGAGCCATAAGACTGGTGTCCACCTGATCTTGCAAACGATGGTTCTCGCTAGTCAACTCAAGATGCATAGCGGGTTCGTTCTCTATTTAGGAAATGTGATTTCATCAACTAACAATCTCACCTAGTCAACACGCAGACTCGAAAGAAGACAAAGAGGACACCAAACTATTGCGTCAACAGGCTGAAAACCTCGTTCAAGTTTCTTACCAATCAATAGGTTCGCTCGTGATGACAGCTGAGAATGGGCTTCCTGAAGCATACAACCCAAATGAGGATACTGCTGAACAACCAACCGAGAAGCAAACCCAACTCTACAGGGCCGAGTTCAATGATACTGCGACATGGCTATACGAGCTGGCCTTTTCGCCCATCACTGAAATGTTTGCGACTGGGGAACGGGTCTTTGACCAGACAGAGAAAGATGACGTCGACAATAGAGAAAAATCGCAAGCGCTCACACTTACACTTCCAAGCCAACAAACAAATCAGCTTACTCAACCGATCAAAGAAATGCTCCAAAGCCCCATTAAACGACGATCATCTCTCAACGAACTACTCTCCGAGTGGACTACTTTGACGGAAGATGAAATTGAATGTGCTGAAAAACCCGAAAAAGACAACAACAGCAATGACAAGGCCGGAAAGGTAAAAGGCAAAGACAAGAATGTGCTAGGAATACTAATGGGATTGCAAGTAATTAAGTTCGAGGATGCTATAGGACGAAAATATGTTTTTCCTTTTGTTCTCGCTAAAACTTGGACGTAAGTTATTGCACTTAATGGTGGTTTATTCAATTACTAATTTTTCTTGTACTTCAAAGGGGATGAACGAATTAGTCGCTCAGGTTCTGCGGCCAATTGGAAACCTTGGACCAGAGGTTGTCGAGGGTCATTATGACTTGATAGTAGAAGAAGGGTTTTATTTTATCCCTCAAACCTGGGATATGATGATAAGGCCGGATGCGAACACAAAGATGAAAATGTGGCCAAAGCCAGAGGATCTCCCTCCCCCAAAACGACAGAAGTCCATTCCAACGAAAGCGTATGTGGTAGAATATTCAAGTAGTTTCAGTGAAACAGACTCGTATACCGAAGAAAAGAAACCAAAAGGTGCGTGTTCAAAGGATGTAAAGGTTAAAAAGCAAGAATCTTAACAATCTACTTCAAAAGGACAACGGAGCGATCCTAGCGGTGCCAGCAAGGCAAAATTTCTTGACGATTATTATCCGCGAAGGGTGGCGGAGAGAACTAGGTCTCGCTCGGACAAAAAACAATATGTATGAATATAACGCTTAGACCTCGAAGCTAGATTTACCCATATTAGATGTTCATTATGAAATTTAATAAAATTAAGGCCATGGAGTCTTGGTTCCAAGGCGGACAATTTTGATTTCCGAAACACGGGTTCTGAAAAAAATTTGGCACATTTTTAATAACAGTGTCGTATAAGTACAAGCCAGCAAAGAGAAGATAAAACTGTTGAAGACTCAATAGTTTATCGTTAGTAAAGCATCACTAACAAAACAGTTCCATTAGTGCACCCCCACTTTCAACGCATAAGAGAGCTGCTGTCTACACCATTGATTTCAAATTACCCTTTGAAATCATTTGTTTAGTTAGGCACTCGCTATCAGTATTAAGATACACTTGACCAGATTTGAATTTTTGATTCATTGATTTCCCTATTCCTCTCCTAGGATATTTCTGGTACTTGCAAATAGCAAAGCAAAGCCCCCAGCTCGTCGGGGTATCTAGAATTTAGTGGAATTCCAACGCCAAGCCATTTTTCCCATGCCACAAAGTCTTGCCCTTCTCTGGGCAAGAAAATAAATACAATCTTTACACACAACTTTTTTACAATCAAGTCCAGTCCAAGGATTGATAACTACAGAAAATAGCACAACCGGCTATACCAGTTAATAGCCGATATAACTTTGTCCACAGCTCGTTTAAAAGTTGCTTCCCCTCATCGTAATATCGTCAATGCTCCCGCGCTTTCTGCCACGATTTGGACTTCCACCAACCACCGGGAAGGTGAAAGCCTCAGTGCGGACAGTCGAAGGACTCGTCGCAGTGGGAGAAAAGGCTGTACTAGCAGAAGACTGCCTAGTTGGCGACCTAAAATGATCCGTCGGGATAACAATCTCAGTAGGAGACATCACACCACCCTTCGTACCCTTCAGGATATTCGCCAAATTGCCTCCAAGTCTCTTCAACTCCTCTTGATAAGTGATCTGCACCATTTTTGTGTGCATGTCATATCCTTTCAACTCACTTGCACTTTGCTCAATGAGTTTCTTGATTTCGGAAGCGAGCTCGTTTTTGATTGCTACCGAACTTTGACTACCCATCTCGATATCTCCATCATCGTCGTGTTCGGTGGTTGGTGAGCTTGCTGTGACGGGGTACTCGTAATCTTCACCTGTTTCGGTCTCAGGGCCTTCATACAGGAGATGATCTGGTAGCTTGGGTGTTGGGATATCTCCTTCTTCATCATCGAAAGCGCGTAGATCCTCGCGAGCTTTTGCGTATAGCTGCTTGGCTCGTTGTTCCGTGAGGAAGATCATGTTCTTCCTGACTATATCTTGCTGAGCAGTCAGGTTTTCCACGGTCTTCGTGAGAATCTCGGCATAGCTTGGATCTTTGGGTTTTCCTCCGTCATCTGGAGGCTCCTCAGAGTCCGAGTCCAAGTCGTCCAAACCGGTGAAGGGCATGTAGAGGGCGGGTGCGAGAGAGAAGGGTGCCTAATTCTGTTAGTCATGTCCGTATTCAAATTTTCCACCGAACTGCCCCTCAAGACTCTTCGCAAAAATGATAGGAAGGTGTCACCTTGCGCTGAAGGTGACAACTCGTGACTAAAAACGTGATATGACTTAAATAGAAGAATGAAAATTTGCCAATAATCAACTTCAGAAAGACACAGTAAGCTTACCTCTTCTTCGAACTTCTCCGCGGTCTTCTGGGGTTCAGTTTGGTACTCCATCATATGCAATCACCCGCGAAGTGAGAGTTGTCCTACGTGTGGGGACGTTGGTATCACAGCCAAATCCAGATCCCGACTCGGTGATTTTCTCCTGCGACGGCGATTTTTATATCGAAAAGGGCGCAGATTTGACGCGTCGAGAGAATTTGCAAAGGTCAGACTTGCAGACTGTGGAATCCCCGAACGAGTTGACTTGAGTTAGGTTGTTCAAACTGTAACTCAAAACGCAGACCGAAGATCAACGGCGAAAAAACTCCGACGCCATCAACCAATTAGAAGCCACCACCTTTTCTCAACTCTCCTCGTCATGACATCAAAACCCGAATAAAAACAAAGCCCGAATTCGGGTTAGGACCATGCTGATTATAAAAATCACCATGCCGAATATCAATAGAGATTTTTTTATAGAACAAAACGAGAACGAGATTTTCAATTCCAAATTCCAAATCCTTCCAAATCCTTCCAAATCCAATTTGACATCGAAAAGGCGTAGTGGAAACCGATTGTGCTTGCTAGCAGTACTGGGTGCAAGTAGTGGGCATGGCTCGTCAAATGATCCGTTGAAGATGCGAGGTAGTGGGGAGATACAAAACTAGTAGGCAGCAGATCCCTATCCCCAAGAATCCTCCAAAGAACTAGAAGTGTACAAGAACTCATATCAGAGATATGCAAGACTCGTCTTAAGTCCGGAGAAGAATGCTGGGCTCAAACTCTGCTAAAGCAAAAAAATAATTATGTAGGAGTCGTATAACTACCTCCCTACCTAAATAGTCCCACTCCCAAAGCAAAGGATTTGGAATTCCGCATTGGGGCCTCCGAACCCTGGTCAGAAATCTCCCGATCTAGTCCTTGGTTCGCTGCTCTGAAAGGAGGGTGCGCATACTGTACTACGCATAGTGCGTCAGGATGTGTCCTTGAACCGGCCGACAGGCAAGAAAGGAGGGGGGAAGGGGAGGGGTAAAGATCTCATATATATATCTCCCAACCTACCCTTCAAGGTCCTCAAAATCCACATTTAAATTAAACTATCATACTCTTAAATACCAATTCCCAAGCACCATATCCAATCAAATCAATATGTCAGGCACTTACGAAGGAGGTTGTTTCTGCGACAAGGTTTGTTTTGTCCAATGCATTGTCTTGATTGGAGTAAATTAGTAAATATGGTTACTGATAGATATAATACACATTTAGGTCCGTATCCAGTTTTCTGGCGAACCAAAACTCAATGCCCTCTGCCACTGCCACGACTGCAAGAAGATTTCTGGTGGCAGTTATAGCAACAACATCGTTGTTGGGGAGGATAATTTCAAACTCTTGAGCGGTTTGTCCTCCCTTCACCTCCCCTCCAGTTTTGCAATTGCACTTCCTCTGCCTCAGAAACTGATAGATTTCCAGGGAAACCAAAACCTATCTCCAAGAAAGCCGACTCTGGCAAGGAGATCACCTCCCATTTCTGTGGTGATTGTGGCACCACCGTTTATCGAACCGGAGAATCGTTTCCTCAGGCCGTAATCATCAAAGCCGGCACACTAGATGATGCGGAATGGGTGAACAGAAATACTCCTACTGCTGAATTGTTTGCTCCGGAGAGAGCTAAGATGCATTCTGCTGTTGATGGCGCAGCTCAGCTTTCTGCAATGGGATGAGTCGTTTACAGGGATTTCTGTATAGGCGGTGGCATTCATAGATTATTTTGCTCTGACGAATCTTTTTGGTGTCATGATTTGTCTTTTTGTCGCGAGATCGTGAATATGTCAAGCCTAGTTCCATAAATTCGCCTAAAATGACCGTGTAGATGCCGAAATATGTTGTCAAAATCTTCATCGGGGTGGTAATATCCTTCTTGCGTATTCTCGGCCAACCTTCAAGGCTTCTCGGACCAAGTCTTCAACCCTCCTATCTTTCCTCTTTCTCAACCACAGCAGAACGATTCCCAGCACAACAAAATCCACCAGGAAGTGTCGAATAGCCAGCCACATAAGCCAGGCCAACCATCTCCCAGGTGTTCTCTGTCTCTTGCCTTGGTATTCCCTCCCTGTGGCAATCTGTTCCCTCAAAGCTGCGATTTCAGCAGTCATTTTCACCAGAGCTTGTTCAACAGTCTTTCTCCAACTTCTTGACTTCTTGCCACCATTCTCCTCTTCATCCTCGTCGTCTTCATAATCCTCCTCATAACCTAGCCTCCTTTCAGATCTCAACTCCAACTCGTCATTCTCGCTCATCGGACTGAGTATTCTCATTGGACCGTCGTTCCCAGATTGAGGTTGCATAAATCGTCGAGGTTGGTTATAGGAAGGGACTCCATGTCCAGGAGAAGACCCAGAGGAGGAAGCACTATTATTCTTAATCTGATCCCACACAAACTCGAGTTCTGCAACAAGTTCCCTTGCATCACTAGTCATTCCAATCAGTGTCGCACATTCTCTTTCGTGATAGGGAAAGACTTACGCAGTAGTACTAGCATATCGATGCATAGTTTCAATCAGCGCTTCGATATATCTCCTCTTTGCCTCCGTCCGACTTATACCACGCTGCGCATCCCACGCATCATATTTATCTCTCTCCCTTTTCAACTCTTCTCCTTTTGGCCCTTCCTCGTTACTGGCTACGCTCGAAGGCCTTTCCATAACCCCGTCCACGTCCCCCTCCATTGCTTGTTTGTATAATCCATAGAGGCGTAATCGATCGGAGGGCGGTGGGCGCGACGCCCCAGTCTTCGGTATCTTCTTGACGGTATTGAGGGCGTGGACGAAGACTCGGTCTATAGAACAGAAGGAAATCAGTTACAATCTTAAAAAAAGTACTCCCAGCCAAAGAAATAAAATAGAAACACTCACCGACCGAGTCCGCCATCTTATCTCTCCCACTTTCACCAGATCTCTCAAAACCTCGGTCCAACGGTAGCAGAGACAAGCTCCTCTATGACGATAACATTTGCGCAAATTGACTGAAAAAATATTTGGTGTATCACGAAAAAGTATCAAAAGTGAGGGACGAAAAATAGTGGTGCAAGAATAGAAAAGAAAGTGTGTTGTTGTGTGAGTGGTGCTCTTCAATCGCGTGCTGCTGATATGCCTCGGTCCCGCGTTAGTAGGCTGTCGCAGGGATTCTTTTTGGCTGTTGAACCCCTCGACGTCAGGCTACTTGAAGGGAGATCGGGTCACCCCGGATTCTATTCATAAAGAGCGGAGAATAACATACACTTTGGGAAGGGGCGACATGAGAAAGAGATTAACTTTTATGCAATTGAGATTGATTTTTCGAAATATCAACCTCGTGGCTCTTGAATATTTCGTGTATCACGGAAAAAGCGAGCCGGACATTTGATTATTCTTCTGCTTTTAACAGTCCTTCGTTGTGTGGGCAAGCCTGTAAAAGCTTCTCAACATAAAAAAACTAATCTTGCTTTTGGGGGTATCATCATTTTTTATATTGCCCTCATTCTTCTCACTGGACATTCGTCTACAAAAATATTCATCTTGACAACTATATGAGCGGAACGATTAAGAACCTTCGGCACTCTCCAAAGCTTTTCTCTCCAATTCCACCTGCTCCTCAAACTGCCTCTTCTTCTCAATATAGGTAGCCATCATCCTTTTGCTATTTAGCGCCATCTGTGCTGCTTTTGATCCTGCTTCCTTTTTCCCTCCAGCTGATCCATGACCAAGCTGCTTGCCTTTCTCTCCCCATCCATCGAGAAAACACCCAACTGTGAATAGTGGTAGTTTGGTCATCCGATCTGTCGATACTGGTCCAACATCCTCGTAATATATTTTGACCCCTTTGACCCCTATAGCTTTCTGTAATTGATCCTTGGGTGGCATTGGCGGAGCTTGCGGTTGAGTCTTCTCGTTCTCCTTGCTTTCACCATTGAGATGCCACATAGGATTACGGAAACGAAAACCTTCTCGTTCTTCCTTTGCAATCTCTTTCGTAATAGTCCTTCCCCAGAGTCCCTTCAGCCATTCCACAGCCATCGAAATGCCATTTTCTGGGTCTGACAGAATGACAGCTGCAACGTAGGCTTCAAATATATCTCCCAAGATTTTAGTCATATCATTGTCCTTGATTCTAAAATTTAGTCCAAGATTTGCCCGTTTGTCAAAATTGTAGGACCTGGCATACACCGATAGCTGAGCATTTTTCACAAGCCGTTCGCGAAGCTGTGAGGCTTTTCCGGGGCTGAACGCAGGAAACGTTTGCGAGATGAGAAGGGTGGCAGTGAGTTCAAGGTATGCGTCCCCAACCCATTCGAGTTGTTCGTAGCTCAAATCCGTGATGTTGCCCCCTCCTGCATTCAGGTGGGTGAAGCATGCTGTTTCAAGGGTCTTGTCCAAGATGGGCGGTAATGGAGGTATGTCCTTTGGTACGTTTGATACAGTCCATGGCGTGACTAGTGTAGCTGGGATCGATTTTGGTATATTGAGCCCTCGCTGGGAGGTAATTGGTGGTAACTGATTGCTCAATGAACCATCTTGTAAAGACGTGCGAAGTTCATGGCATTTTCTCGAAGTTTCTTCCGGCATTGAGTTGCCGTTAGATCTGTTTTCTTCCAACACCTCGTCCAACGCCTTCAGAAGTTTGTTGATTTTGCGGGACTTGGAGCCAGAATCCCCACCAACATCACCACCATCCTTGTGAATCTTACTCTCATGGGATCTCTCGTCCTGCAAATTTGTCAGATAGGTTTAGAAGCATGTGGGGAAAACTCGCATTTTTGTGATGTTTAGATTTTCGTTCATCATGTCTTTTATCTGTATCCGAAGACTTTCTTTTTTGGCCTTTCGGCGGGTCCATCGCAGATAAATACGTATCGTTTTCCCAACTCGAAAGTTGAAATGCAATAGTTCCAGGTGCTGGCCTTGACTCTCAACGTGGTTGATGAACCGTGAACCGTGCAGAACGAACTTTAGCAGACCTGACCGAGTCTTACCTTTGCTGATAGAAAGAGAACGATGACTCTGGTCTCAACGCCAGGGAGAATTAAATACACGTTGAATGAGCCGTCAGTGACTAGGTGAATACCTTGAAGTTGGTGCACCAATTTCTTGCCCACGGAGAAAAGACGGCCCGACATCAGCCGCTAAAAAGTAGACCAACGTCAAGACAATACAGGGCAACCACCCGCATCACGAATTGATAGCGCATATACCACCAGCAATGGCTGTGCCACGTTCCAGGATACTGGACCTGATGAAGGTTTGTTTGTCGGACGTTTTCGGATACGCAACAGCAAGAATACTAACTCTACAAGGTCCAATGTCGAATCTTCTCCCATACCTTCAACCCCGAGGCCCAACGGTTAGGAAACAAAGTCCTGCGCCAGCGATTAAAGGGCCCTGCCCTGGCAGCATACTATCCACGGAAGATGGGCACGTACAAGGAATTGCAGAAAGCATATCCCGATTGGCAGGTTGTGGATGAGGAAGAGGAGTACCGATTGGAAATGCTCAAGATGTACGCTATACTGGAGAAGGGGTTTGCTGGAACATGGGCTGATAGATTGACAGTATCAAAGCACGAGGAAAGGGTGCGCCCAAGAAGAAGAGGACGGCCGAGGGTAAGTACTGTTGCTCGATTTGGTGGAAGTATCCTAACTCCCTTCCACAGAATCGAAGAAATTCAAGAACAAGAAACGTGCGGCGGAGAGAGCGGCTTCGGCAGCAACATAATTCAACCCAATGGTGCCAACGAGGAAATGTGTATCAGATATGGTGTATTTGTAAAATACTCGGCATTTGGTGGAGATACCAGAAGCAAGCCCAATACAAAAAGATGGCTGCCCAGAATGGAGATATCCTGTTTCTACGGTTGGACAATGGTTAGTCGTAAGTCTGTAATTCAACTCGTACTCCGTACACTCGGTTTTGTGGTAGCAAGAATTGAGCTCATCCGCTGGGAGACTTGGGGAGAACCAGGTTCTTCAAAATAACCCTAAGCTTCCAGTTGATGAATCTTGATAATTGCATTTTAACTTTCATGAAGATTTGACAGAAAGCAGTTTAAGTAAAACCTTTACCATTTCCATCTTTGGAGAAAATGGCTGTGAATACCAGTCTGGATTTTGGGCTCTGAAGAATTGCCCTCTCCATGGCTCCTCTGCAAGCACAACATCTAGAACGGGACCAAAATACCTATATGTAAATATCCCATTTTGGTCTGATGCAAGCAAGAAAGCTAGCAGTACTGCACCCATTCTTTTCAAAAATCTGGTGAATGCACCTCTGCATGATCTTATTTTAAAATAATTGGCGCGTCATCTAGGTAAATAAGTACTGGTGGTGCCCTTGTAAAACTCACTTGGGACTTCGTCGCTTCTTGTGGCGTTGGGTGGCAGGTACCGCTCCTTCTTTAAAGACCTGCCATCTAGGATCTGCCATCTCGATCCTTTCCTGAAAAAATCCAACGCAACTGCCATCTTGAGAGGGCAGGGCACAAAATCCCAGTGGTTCCTTCTGTATTTAAATACCATTGGGCTACGACCCCGATCTTGTTCTTCATTTTCTTTCTCTCCTCTCAACCTTTCTTCTGGACATCTACAACTCCATCGGCCACCCATCCTCCAACCCTCTCTTGAAGCATCTGAAGCCTTCTTTCCTTCTTCCGCCCAAAGCACTGCACAGTTTTAGCTGCACACCTTCTGTCCAGTTCCTTTTCAAGACAAGAGGGACCGCCGGTGCATATCAAGCACTATGTCTACCACAGCCTCTACAGGTTCTCCCACCCTCCGTCGAACAGGCGTCAATCGAAGCATCTCACAAGAGAATGCCAATGCCAATGCCAGTGGTGCTGTGGAAGACAAGTTGGGCAGCCGACCTGTAAGTTTCACCCTTCTTTGCAGCACTCCAACCCCAACGTCACTCTTCCCATCAGCAAATCTATTCACCCCCAACACCAACCTCCACCTCTTGAGTACATTTCTGCTCCGTCACCAACCCGCAAATTCCCGCAAGCCCCTCTCCTCCAGGCGTCATCTATTTACATCATATCTATGTTAAATAGAAGCTGCAATTGTAACTAATTTTGGAATATAACAGGACAGCGCACTCTCCCTCAAGAAATCTGCCACTGCCTTGTCCACCAGCAAGCTTGGAAACCAGGCTGCACCAAAGGTCAGCTTACCACCCTTGCCTACCAAAGGTGGACAAAGCAAATACTTACCTCTGCAGAAGATGAAGATGAGCCACGAGTCTCACGCGTCCTCTAAGGATGAGATGGTCAGCCCAATGGACAAACTTCTCGCGAAGCTCTCGGAGCAGAGTGCTACCATCAACGAGCAACAAAAGGCCCTCAAGTCTTCGGAGGAAACTACAGCATACTCTCGAACTGTCGAATACCTCTCTACTTCGAACGCCACATTGCCAATTACCCCAGTCACCGAGGTACATCACAGCTCCGTATCAAGCACTGCTCCTCCAAGTGCCGTTGGCGATGACTCCTCCGCAGCTGGCGGCGAAGAAGTTCTTCGATTGAAGATTGAGCTTGAAGCTGCAAAGGCTCGTATGGCTCGTATGGACCAGGAGCTCTCTCAAAGTCGAATCACAAAGCACACCATCGACCAAGCTATCGGCACCGCCTCTGAGGCCGATTTTGGTGTCAACCCTGAGCTCTCTGATCCTCGCTTGGCCCACATTCAACAGGCAATGAACCCCGGTATTCGCCCTCAAATCTCGCGTGAGGCATCTTGGGTTGCTCAAGACGATTCCCGTTCCGACACTAGCGACGCGTTGTCTGCTGGTGGTTTCAATCGTGCCCGTAACATTTGGGGTAACGGTGGCAAGCCTGGTTATTCTCAGGGTCCCGTCCCAGTTTTCCAATCCTCCGAGTCATCCAATCAGTGGATGAATCGTGGTTTTGGTGGTCAGCCATTTGTCGAAGCACCAATGCCATACTCTGGTCCTCAATTCCGAAATGATCGTATGGCTCCTGACACTGATCTACTCATGGCTCCTCCCGCCGGTCGCCGCAACCAAGTTGCTGGCCGTTTTGGTCGAGGATCGTTTCCATATGCTAGCAGCAGTAGCTCTTACGATGGATATACTCCTGCTTCAACCCCATATGGATCAGTTGGAGGTATGGGTGGCGGAGTTGGTGGCCAACTCGGTATGGGTAGTGGTATGAGTATGGGAGGTGGCAGTATGTATGGCGGTTACCAACCTCAGCCAATTGGTACACCTCTCTCTCCACACGCTCCGGAGTTTACGTCCAGTACTGGTGGATGGAAGAACGAGGTAGGTCCACTACCCAGCCACTACTTCTTGTTGTGCTAATCATACTTAGGTCGTTGCTACTGAGGGTCAAACTTACTTGCCCACTACCGAACCTCTCAACTACCGTCGTCTCCTTGATCGAACTGTCAATTGTAACTGGAAATACATTGTCGACAAGATTGTATGCAACAATGATCAACAAGCATCTATCTTCCTCCAGCAAAAGCTCAAGGTTGGTACAACAGAGCAAAAGTACGATATTGTCGAAGCAATTGTTGCGCAAGCTTATCCCTTGATGGTCAACCGCTTTGGAAACTTTTTAGTTCAAAGATGCTTTGAGCATGGAACAGCTGACCAAGTTATTAAGATTGCCGAAGCCATTAGAGGTAACACTCTGAACCTTTCCATGGATGCTTTCGGCTGCCATGTTGTTCAGAAGGCATTCGACTCAGTCCCAGAAGACTACAAGGCCATCATGGTTCATGAACTCCTTCGTCGTATCCCGGAGACTGTCATTCACAGATATGCTTGTCATGTTTGGCAAAAGCTATTTGAGCTCCGCTGGACTGAATCCCCACCACAAATCATGAAGTACGTCAACGAGGCTCTTCGTGGAATGTGGCATGAGGTTGCTCTTGGTGAGACAGGTAGTTTGGTTGTACAGAACATCTTTGAGAACTGTCTTGAGGAGGATAAGGTATAATATCCGATTATTCTCTCTTCTTGAACCCGGCTAACCACGTTATAGCGCCCTTGCATTGAAGAAGTTCTTGCCAGCATCGACATCGTTGCTCACGGTCAATTCGGCAATTGGTGTATCCAGCATATTTGCGAACATGGTGCTCCAGCTGATCGAAGCCGTGCCATTGACCACGTCATTCGCTATGCCTCTGAGTACAGCATGGACCAATTCGCTTCCAAGGTTGTTGAGAAATGCCTCAAGATTGGTGGTGTTGATTTCCTTGGACGCTACCTTGACCGAGTCTGCGAAGGCCGTCTCGACAGACCACGAATTCCGTTGATCGACATCGCAAGTGATCAGTATGGCAATTACCTCATCCAGTACATTCTGACCCATTCCAACCCTCAACACCGTGAGATTGTTGCTCAACATATCCGAAAGCACATGGTCTCTCTTCGGGGCTCTAAGTTCGGTTCTCGAGTTGGTATGCTCTGCACCAATCCCGCTATTCAGACTCGTCCTGGTCCTGGAGTTGGCCCAGCTATCGGTGCTCCAAACCCCCGCCTTCCTCAACAGGCCCCAAGATATGGTGGAGCTTATCGCTAAGCAACATCCTTCGATATATACCTCCTTGCTTTGTCATATTGCACACCTGTACAGGTCTTGGCTCACCTCACGATCTTTACATGACACACGATATCAATGAATCACCATAAGGACACAACATATCGAACTGGGCTCTGTCTCTCCGTCTGCTTTTGGTCTTTCATATCTAAGGATGTCATCGATTGGCTGTTACATCCTACGAAAGCCACGTTCAACATTGTTTGTTTCCACTGTGTTTGCAGGAAAAGGCTATAATTGTTCAAGCCAAGCTACGATATTTCCTTCTTGTTTTCAACATTTTCTCCGGCAACCTAATTTACCAATACTGGTCATCCTACGCGAAGGGGTGATCCTTCGGTGCTTTGGACACATCATGGTTACGGTTTTGCGATAGGTCGAATCATGGTATGCTTATGGTTGCCTTTGCTGGCGGCTGCTACTATTTCACCTTGACTTATTGGCAAAACACTTTGCATTGATGTATAATTTCTCTGAAGATTCTTTTTGTTATCATATTGCGACTTTCTGCGGTTAGAGTGAGGGTTGATCTGCTTTTATTCTGCATTTTGGCGGAGTTATTACAGCGGTAAAAGTCTTGCTTCTGAATTGTGGAAAAGGTTTTCTTTTCTTCGTTGGTGCTGTTGCACGCTTGTATGCAAATCAAAAGTCAGAAAGGGAAAAACTTTGTTATCTAGTCAGTCGTTACAGAATAGAATTGCTCCTTAGATCTTTTAAATCGGCATTTGATGATCAACGTGACGCAATATTAATTTCCAATGCCTAAATCACTTCTAAAGTCCAATTCACGTGCAACCCGGAAGCACTCAATCCCCTAGCCCTGAGTTAACGTCTGTATAATTAGCACCAAAACAGTTTCTAGGTGGAGCTGCATTTATGTTTCCAACGACTCTTGCTTTCGACTGAATTGGTTGTTATAGCCGAATAGTTGTTGAAATTGTTGGGATCTCTCGAAGTTAAGGTAGGAGGAAGTGGGAAGGGATTTCTGGGTTTCTGGGTTTCTTTTTCCGGGAATATGTTGCAAGGAGAACTCTTTTTTGGGTGAAAATAGCTCTTAGAGTTCTCTCCCTCTTTTTAGAAAGTGGTAAAGCTTGTTTGGAGGAGATTCATCTCTGAGATGAAACTCATGTGATTGTTGAAAAGACTCGGGAGAAGGTGGAAGGGAACAATAACTCGTTTACCAAAACACAAGGTGGATTGTTGTGGGATAAGGAGGAGTGGATTGGAAGGACTGCTTCTCTGCTTTGTACTTTAGTGCTTTATATGTAAAAGGACGAGAGGCGAACACTCAGAAGTGCTTAAGGGCTGGTATTTCAGGTTAGTAATTGAGGAAAGAATCTTCTGGGGGGTAATGGGGGTGCTCTCTCCTCTTTAAAAACACCTCGAATAGAACTTTGAAATCTTATGTAACATTAGAAAGACATGCTTTAAATCAATTATCTCGTCTTTTTTCTCAGATCACTATAGGAGAGGGAGTGTTGTAAAAATGGCAGTTTCATTTCCAAGTAGATACCAAGAAGAACGGCTCTCTTTTAGACTCTGTAGAAAATGTAGCCTTACTTCAAAGCAAAGAGAATATGATAATCAAAGATGTAAATTAGGGAGGAAGTAACAAACACGCTCCCTTCGCTCCAAACGCCCCGCAAATGCTGCCTGAACAGAAACTCCCTCTCCAATGTCTAATAATTATCCGCGGTATCAAATCGCCCTCAAGCAATTCCAGCTCCAGGTCTCCACCTCTCCCCAATCTTCCTAACATCTTCTGCGAACCTCCTACTTGTAATTTTCTTTCCACCTCGACCGGTCGGCGGACTATGTTCATCTGGATCGTAGAATGGGTTCTGTAGTAATTTAATGTAGGCATTTTGCAAATCTCTGAAGACCTGCGTGTTGTGTAAGCCCTTGTTTCCTCTCCTCACCCTGTCTCCTTTTTATCCCATTCCGCTCCAATTCCCAATTCCTTGTTCCCATCCCACCCCTAAACAGCCCTGAAGTATACTTCGAAAGAAAGCAAACTCACCATCTTCATCTCCCCCTCCCTCAACCCCAAACCGCCCATTGCCCCCGCCTTCCCCATCTCATCCCCTCCAATCCCACGACCTCTCATATCAACGACAACGACAAATTTAACTCCAGTATTAGTCTCGAACCCATACGCCGCAAGCCTCTCATCTACCGCATGTAACAGTCCATAATCGCCCGATAGACCACCGCCCACGGAGACGTTTATCTTTGAGCGTGCCGCGAAGATGTCGAGGGTACTGGATAATAACAGAGAGAACTGGACGGGCGTTCGGAGGGGCGTTGAGAGGGGGTGCGAGGGGAAGAGGGAGATGTGGAGGGGGTTGTTCTGTGGTTTGTGTTAGGAAAGAGCAAAAGGAGGGGGCTCATGGGGGATAAGGGGAGAGGGAGGAGGTACATTTTTTCCGATTATGCCTATACAGGCTATTGATGGGATTGCCGGCATTGTTTTGCGTGTGCTTTTGGGTTCGTGTTGATGGGTTTCTGTGTTGTGGTTGTGTTTGGACGAGGCTGAAGAGCTCCAGAAGGCTGAGGACCTTAGTAGACCCTTGTCTCTCAACTCAACGCTGTCAAAATATATAGTGAAAGGGGATGTTTGCGTCTGTAGTTTATTTATGAAAAATTTGAACAATTTGTAATTAAAAAGATAGGCAACTCTCTAGTTTCTCAAATTTGGCGAAGTCAATCGAGTACTAGATAGCCGTTCGGCTTTCAATAGCTTATAGTCTTCAGATACAAAAATCTAATAACTTTCTATCTCTTTTCTACCCTCTAATTATCCCTTCTACCTCACTTTTTCCTATCTCCCAATCCATCAGGTCCTTGACCCCAAGGTCCAGCTTTCCTCCCCCATTTCGTCATTCCCCAAGCATGAGTCCAGCCAATCTTCGTTGGAGGATCTCTGGGTTCCTTAAATGGAATTTCAACATTATTCCCTTCGCCTCCCATGTCCTGGTCATGGCGAAGTCCTGTTTGTTCATCAAGTTCGACAAAAGTCCCTATTTTCACATCGCTTTCCAATGTTGGTTGTTGGGAAATTGGGATTGCAGATGCCGAGCGTTCCCATCTTCGAACTTCAATGGGTAAAGGTCTCCACCACTGTTGATGTGTTAGAATGTTGAATTTGATCGATATTTGATTGATAGAGGTTTGAATTTGAGGATTGAGAAAGAAGAAACCCCATGTCAAAGACAATGTAGTTGAATTCAGTCTAAAACCTTGTCTGATGTGCTGCAATTTTTTTCTGTGCACTTGCCCCTTCTCCAATTGTCCCAACTCTTTTGGGAGAACAAATACCACGTAAATTTAATTATTCCAGTCATTTAGAATAATCGAAGTGATTTCCGAGTCTTGGTTGAACAGTTGAGGGGACAGATCTGGCCAGTTCCGACTTCCTAAATCTCCTAGTTCTGGAAGAGGGAAAGGATACACCATAAAGCGCGAGTATAAAATGCAAAAACGAAGACAAAAGGAACGTGCAAAAGACATAAAAATCCAAGCAGGGGAAACTCACATTAGGCTCAGACCTCGCATGCCATCGTATTCCACACATTTCCCAAAGTCTACTACTTGCTCTTTTATACGCAAATCTCTCATCTTCTCCCGTGAAAGAACCAGTATTACCAAAATCAACCTGACGACCGATTTCATTCCCTTTTCCAGGAATAGGTCCAAAATCCGAATCATCATCTGGATCATAACTAGCTCTCGAGCTATCTGTGTACGATGAGATATTTGGTCGGAACGGGGAAGCCTGATCTTGATAGATCTCAGCCAGAGTTTCGGGATAGACAGCATCTCCATCCTTATTGTCGTCTTGTTGAGAGCCAGCGGATCCAGAGTTTGAAGTTACTCTTGTTTCTGGGAAGAAGAGTGAGTCTGGGTCACTTTCGGCACGTATGATAAGCTTGCAACGCGCTTCGTATAAAGCATCTAGAAGTGTGATGAGTCTTCTGGCTTCGTTCTTTTGAGAGAGGTTAAGGATTGGGACGTTGTCTAATATTAATGTGTGGAATGTCGAAGCTAATGTGATATAGTCCGCTGGGCCAAGTGGCAATTCGCATAGTTCTTCAAAGGTCCAAAAAGTTATCCCCTCGAAATGTCGCGGGACTGGGACTTTTCGGCCATAAACTGATATTGTTGATGACTCCCATGAAATCGGGTTACCGGTTCTTGCTGCCAAAACATTCTCGATGGTCTTGTCCCAACTGTCGCTCGATGGCAATAAGAAATACTTGCTGGGCAATTTTGTCGTTGTTCTCTCCGATTCATTGAGTGAAAGTTCCGTTTGATGTTCTAAACGACCGGCTCGACCTTGCTCCCTCGCAAGAACATCTTCGATTAATTCTTGCCGTGAAGCTTCGGTCCCGTCACCCCCAACTTCCTCCACTTCTCTCCGTCGCCAGTCTCTATCTCCCCGGATGTCCCATATTTCACAACGAGCTTTCAAAACCTCTACAAAGGCAGCGTACTCGTTATTGGGAGGAAACATGCTTGGTGTTCGTCCATCGCCATATCCAAGCCATTCTCTCATAAAGCCTCCTCCTGAGGAAGCCGTAAAATCCATGCCACTAGCTTTGGACAACTCATCGGGCATACGGTTGGATGAGGCGATCAAAACCCCACCCAATTGAAAGAAGGTTGTCAACAGACTACTTAATATTTTCGCTGCGGTTCTGTCTGGCAATTGAAACTCGTCTAAGAAGAGGATAGGAGATGTTTCGATCATATCTTTCGCCAACCAAATCAAAGAATGTTCTGGATCAGGACTGCCATTCTTGCGACGTTGTTCGAGACGAGCAAGAATCTCCAACATGAAAGTATTGAAGTGCCATCTTCGTTTCTTTTGATTGGGAAGACAATCAGCCAAAAGATCTACCATCATGCTTTTCCCAGTTCCGACTTCTCCATGCAGTAGTAATCCCCCCGGAGAGTCAAGATTTATTGCAGCTTCATAGCTTGTAAGAACTCGCGTTAAATCGAGTGTATCACGCCCGGTGTCAGTGAATAAATGAGAAAATAATGGATTGCGCCTCAATGGATGTCCAGCAACTGCTAGCACTCGGTCGTTCTTCTCCTGTGTATTCTCCACAACTCGACTGATTTCTTTGAGCCGAGCCCCATATTGAGTTTGGGGAGAATAATCGAGAAGGTTCGTATATAATTTCTGCAAGTGAAGCGCCAATCGATATTGGGCCGGGTCAGGGGCTATTTGCTTGGTTTGAAGTAATGATCGGTATAAAACAAGAGGGTTTGTGATTGCTAGAGACGTGACGGAATTTGAGAGTGCTCGGGACATTGGAAATCCTCATTCATGGAGTTGGGTGTTTTGAGGTTGTCGTTGCATGGAGTGCGGAAATGAAAACGTCACCGGAGTTAGCGTCATAGATACTTTTTGGTTACAACTTCCCAGACATCTGAGTCGCACAGCTTAGCTATATTGCTAGCGCCAGTTTTATAGCCCAATGCTCGTTTACCTGTGAAAAATAATAGTTTAATGTAAGGTAGGAAAGCCAAGAAAAGAAACTGGCTTTGGAGAGGTTGACGGAAAGAGAGTATGGCATGCCTCCAAATGAGAACATATTGCCCCCAAGGAGTTTTAAATCAGTTTCGATGTGTTGTTCAAAGCATATTGGGTGAAAGCTTTCGCAAGTGAGGCTGTAGACTGTCGCTGGGGTTTAGCTGACCGCCTTCGGCCTCAGGCCAAACACGTCGGTTCCAAGGATTCTGCCTCTGAATTTGAGAGCTCTCCGTATTAAATGTAAACACAACCCTCAACACCTCCGAGACAGAAGTGCGCACTCGCCCCTGCTCGCCATCTCCCTACACCTGGACCATGACAGGAAGTCATCCATAAAACACCACAATTCCCGCATAATCGAATTCGACCATTCGCGACACGCGACGCATCCACGATGTTTTCTGCTTCGAGCGCCAACACACCTGCGGGCACCGTCCGGACCAGCAGACGGCGGGCACGACCTGCATCCAATGAAGGTTCCATCCCGAAGGCGAAGAGGCAGAGAAGCACGATGACTGAGCAAACCTTTGTGCCTCCAGATGGTCCGGTTGAGATGGAGGAAACTAAACCCAATAAGCTCTTACCAGCACTAGCCAGGCGCGAAAGCCCACCGGCAACCATTATCCCTCCGAAAGATACGAAAGATATCGCAGTACGGGGGAAAAAGCAAAGATCCGGTGAGAGACTTGCGAAGGAAGATGGTAGTGTCAATCTGGTAAGCTTCCTCGTGCAGTTGGAACTGTTCACACCCTTCAATAACTATGTACTTACTGACTTTTAATATTCTAGACCAAGAACGATACATATACCGTCAGCAAGCTTCCTGCTTTACCTGATCGACTGCGCAGGGACGCAACCAGTATGTCGCAAACTATTTGCTGAAAGTAATAGAAGCTAACACTCACCAGGTCGACAACATGGTGCAATATACTCTGACAGTGGTTATGCCCTCGCCCTCACTCACACCCACGCAATCGTCTGGCCATACACTATACACGAAGCCTCTCCCGAATCGTTCACATTCGCTCTCCCTCAACCTTCCAGGCATACTTCCGATCCACTACCCCTAGGGTCTCTGGTATCAGGTTCAGCAGACTCTTCAGAACCTGGACTAGTAGTAGTTATTCCTACGACTGGAAAAATCACGTACTGGGAGTCAATTACTAGTGCATCTACGTTGGAACTTCGAACACAACGGAATGGCGTCGAAGAAAAGATTGCTGGGATGATGTCTGGGGAAAAGGTCATACAGATATTAAATGCAGAGTCCGCTGGTTTTATGCTTGCTTTTAGCAGTGGCAGAATTGCCTTTATGACTGTCAGAGATGGAAATGGGAAGCCTAAAATCGCGGTCCAGTTTCTTCGAAGCGGAAATGGTTCAGCAAATACCGGTATTTTTGGAAGCCTACGAAATGCTTTGTCTAGCTCCTCCTGGCATGGCGATATCTCAGCCATACGAGCTGGCCGACCCGACAGAACTGGCGAGAGAAATGTCGTATTGGCAACCAAGAAGGGTAAAATTCAATCTTGGGATATACATCGAAGTGGGCATACATCGATGATCGCCGAGACGGAATCCCGAGAAACGATTGTGTCCGCGATCAAGCAGGCGATACCCTCGTTAAATATCCTCCTTATTGAGACTTTCGAACTTCTAGATCTCGCACATACACCAGATCCGACTTCAAGCACGGCTGTTATTCAACCAAGCGAGGATGAAGGGCAACGACTTTTACTGCTAACTTCTCTCACCGACAAAAACGTCTCTCACTACTCCCTGATTGAAGTCGTTTTGCGGCATGATGTACTTATTATCGGGAGTATCCGTCCAATTAAATCCTATGAAACACCTGTAACTCGGAATCCCACTTCAAATACACGGCTCTACCTACCAGATCCCAACCTAGCCTTTATTGTTTTTGATCAAGCTGTGGTGGTTGTCTCGTTGGCCAAACAGGGCGATTCACCCGACTCGCAGCTGATGGCCGAAAACCATCTTTACCCACACACCTTTGAGGATGTGGTTGACTTTAGAGGCGATCTTAACATTGAAATCGTAGGATCTGGAATGGAAGATCCCAATGCCCTTCCACACGTCGGTGAGGATCACAAGTCACGGCGACATAAGATCAAGCAACCATCTACTGTTTTGCTCGTTCGGGGTGGAGGTGTAATACGAATAGCAGCAAATGACATTTCAAAACTCCGTTCACCAGAAAACGCGCCACGAGTTACCGCAAAAAGCAAGTTAACGCAAGCAGTATTCTATGGGACGTTAAATGAAAATCCAATCAATTTTGCGGTGCGACCCGAATCGGAATTTCCTCCAGAGGAGATGGCTACGGCAGCTTTAGAGTTGAGCGTTGACATTCTAAAATCTGAGGTTCCAAACATCCCATCCATAACTGCTTCGGTCGAGCAAAACCTCCGTCTACGATCAGCTGCTCTTCACGAACTTGCCAGCTATCTACAGTCAAGTGGGGTTGCACTTGATCGGGTTACACGATGGAAACTACTTTGGGACGCCGAGAAAATGGCGGCTGCTTTGATTGTTTGGAAAAAATATGATGAGTGCGTCAGCGAAAAGCAAGCAGGACAAAAACGCGGCCTTCTAACAGAAGTTGTCGAATTTATCCACGAAAGCTACAAATCGAATCCTGTAGCAGAAGCTGGTGAGCTTGACCGGGTTCGGTTTTGGTTCCTAAAAGACATCTGGAGGTTGGATATCGCCCTCCCATGGGCATATCAAGTGATCAAGTACACATTCCAGGATGGCCAAAAGGGACACGACGTTGTGATGGAAACTCTTAGCGAGGCAAATGACCTAATCATTGGTGCTCTTCAAGCCGCCTTTGATTTCAGAACAGACAACGTTTATTTGTATGGCCTTCAGGCTGAACCCCTTGAGCATGGCATATTGACATCTGATTACGAGGGCCTTCCTGAGTTTTGGACATCATCACAATATCTTGTCGAGAATGCTAGGAAGCAACCTCGACTAGCAGCTGTGCTCTTGAATCAGTATTGGGGTAAGCCGGAACAACAGGAAGGCCAACCCAGCCCTTCGACTATGAACAAAGTTAGAGACGAGCAGCATACTTTGATCGACATGGCCATTAGGTCGAATCACGAGCGTATTCGGTGGGCTACGGCACAAGACGACCAGGACATACAAAATGAGGCAGAACACCTTCGAGTTGCACAACATGAGCTAGAGGAGGAAGTCAAGGAACTCGCAAACCATCTTGAATTACCTGATGAGGCGATGAACTTGGCTGAACAACACGAAATGCTACCAACTCTAGCGTCAGTCTTGTACTGTGAGCTCAGCGAGGGTACGACAAGCTTGAAAGATCCGGGGCTTGGTCCAGAACTTCGCCCGAAGGTCCAACGCCGAAACACTATTTTGCAGAATACTGTCAACCACTGCTTTGAAAAATTTGGGATGAGATGGGCAAATGCATACTATGAATTAGAGATCCACCTTGATTCCATGAACGAGCTCTTGGATGACTTTCCAGAAAAGTCATCTTATTTGACGAGGTTCTTGAGACAAAAACCGGAGTATGCTAAGATCGGGTGGATACAAGAAGTGACTCGAGAAAAGGACTTTGACAAAGCAGCACAGGCTCTCCTAAATCTGGGCCTTCATCGTGAAACAGATGTTTGGAACAAAAAGATCGAATTGAGTATTGGAAAGCTGGCTCGTCTTTCTTGCAGAAGCTACAGCGAGGATAACGGGATCATCATTCCAGATGGCGGAAAGGCGGAACTCAGCTCAACACATGATCAACTTGCCTTGATCAAGATCCAGGATACTATCTACGACCATGTGCACATGACGACGATATCCAACGCAATCGATCAACTTGGGGAGCATGAATTGGCGCTGGATACATACAGTAACAAAAAGTTGTTGAAAGATTCGAAGCACTTCACCAATGTGTTATCGAGAAGGATGAAAGAGCTGGTGGAGCATCAAGCTATGGGCGGCCCTGAGCTTGTCGATCTCCTTTCACTTATGGGTGATAACGGGCCTCGAGACTCACTTCGAGTGCAGCAGTTCTATCTCGCTTTGAAGGCAATTCGATATGGCGTTCATGCTAAGGATGACAGCTTTTTGATGCAGCAGGTGGTCTGGCGAAGATGCATGTTGAGAGACGACTGGAAATATCTTAACGACACTTCGGGAATGAATGATTCGAAAGCTGCTGAGCGACTGGAGGAAACGGCTCTGTATCTGACATTCAGAGCCTGTCTCAAGGATGGTAAGTCTTAATTATTTTGATATATTTGGCCATATCCAGCTAACAAACAGCAACAGGTCTTCTCGGGAAAGATTCCGTCATCAAACCAATCAACCCTGAGACCATCCTTGGTGCCGGTGTTGATAGACTTGATCATCGATTCGATAATCAAGATGCTGGCCAAAAGGAAATTTTTCTCGCAGACTTCCAAAAAGAAGACGCGGCTTTTCAGACTCATGTGGCCAGCCACCAGTTGGGGAAATGGTATCAGGTAGTTTTCGATCAAGCCCAGCGCGACTACACAGAGGAGCTCACGCAGGTAACCATTTATGGAGCTACCAAGATGAAAACATTACTCGACGCAGCAGAGTTGAATATCAAAGAAAAGGAACAGGCAGCTGCGGCACATGCATTACACTCAAGACCTTCGTGGAAGAACAAGAGTAATGGCAATGGTAACAACCTTGGGAGGAGTTTTAGGAGTTCGGTGAAGCAGTATTGAGGATGAGATGATAACATACTTTTGCCTTTGACCGGATAATTTGTACTTTGTATATTTCTCCAAAAGTTTTTCCTACCGGAGGTCTTTTCAAAATTGGGGTTAGGGTTGGGGATCGAGAGAGAACACAGAAACTGGCAGAAAGATACACAGATATGGGAGAGTTATTGTAACATAGGGAGCAGTTAGTTTTGAGGGTTTAAGCGGGGCGGTGGTGGTTTGCGGATGGGTGGCGAAAATTAAATTCAAGCATGGATGAATAATGAATACCTTGTAACCTTACTGATTGATTGGTCGGAAGAATTGACCCTCCTTCTTTCCCTCCTGATGCTCTCCTCTTATTTGTTGAAATTTTTGATAAGATTTTCTGAGAATGGAGATTGGGAAACTGGAATAAGGTTCTTAGCTCCGTTTGTGCAGTCAGTGTAAAAGTGGATGGGATTTAGGGTCCAAGCATTCGCATCCAATGGTTTTCCAAGGGGTTGAGAGGAAGGAGGGATCCTTTGTGGAGATTCTTTGAGAGGAACCGATGCCCGCGCCAGAGGTGGAACTGTGAAGGTGGGGTTTGAAACAAGCGCGTGGAGTTGGGAGAGTGGTTCACCGCTGGATGTGTTGTTGTTGTTGTGTTGTGTCGTGTCGTGCATTGGAATTTTGAAAAAATAGATGGGAAAGAGAAGGTCTTTGCTTGCGGTGAGGATTATGTTGAGTAAGGAGAGCTTCAATTCATGCCGAGGTCGAGGAGAGTACTCGGTACGAAAGTATGTTCCTTCCTGGATAATTTCCAAGGACGGTTCCTGACTCCTCAAGGAGGTCCGTACGGACATTGCCACTGAGAGTGCATCTAGAACGAGGAAGTGCTCGTGTCTGTCGGCTACGCGCGAAGCTTTCCTCTGATTCCTTCGGCCAACAGAACAGACGCGCCAACGCATTATTCCGGAGGATTGGGAGGTTGTTTGTGGTTGAGAAGGGGGCCAATGGGAGTATGTAACAGCTATTTCTGGGTTGAGAGGCAAGCAAGCAATTGCTCCGCCCCTGAGATGCAGATGATGGGAATAAAGGTTTGGAGGGAGTTATGGGGAAACGTAGCTGTCAGGAACGGAGGTGGTACGGAGAACTAGACTGTACCTGTGTATGTACTTGTGCCTACACTATAAATTAGGGTAACTTTAAGCGTTGAGTGGGTTTATTTATGCCAATCGATAAGGTGATTGATGACTTTGATAGAGGATTGGTGAGGAGGCGGAGATGTCCTTTAAGTATTTATATCTTCCCCTATCAACATCGTATACACCGGCATGGCCGTATCTAGAAATTGGCGTCTTCGTGAATAATAAATGAAAAAGATATCCTTCCCACCGAGGTCTGGCCGGCTGACCGGTAGCATCTTTTGCACCGGTTGAGCCTTCTCGATCAACCTGAAATAGAGGCGGTGTCTATCTGCGTCTGGCTGTCTGGTGGCTAGAAATCGGTGCTAGCGCGCTCCCCTACTCGTCCTTCTGACTTTGAGTTCACGCTTCTCCTGCTGCCGCTGCACTCTCGCTCGCTCCGTCGTCGCTTCGATAATTCCAACCGCTCTACTCTAGTCTTTTTTCCAAAACTCTGCCATTAGAATTCTCATTGTTGTTGTTATCTTAATACACGCATTGAATGATCGCTCGAGGCTCCAGCGTTCGACTCGTCGCCTCTCCACCTCTCTCTCTCAGACTCGCTCCCTGCCACTCCTTGCCCCGTGCGGCTTGCCTGCCCGATTCGCTTCAGTGAGCTCCGCCCAATTTCATCCTGAACCTCATATCCGACCTAGCACGATCTTGCAAAGCCATCAACAACCTTCCTTTCCTCGCGAGCTTAGAAAGAATCAGCGTCAACACCAGTTCATTCTTTGGCAGTTGGCACTCGCTGGGAGGTTCGCTCAAGTCAATGCTAATACGCCCCCGAGCCACCGTCGTCGCGTGTACCTCTACCTCTCGTCCCTGAGAAGAGCCTCGCGGTTCTTGACTCGGCCACGCCCCCATCCATTCTCGACGACCTCCGACCGACTCTTACGCTCATTTTTCCGTTGAGTTCGACTTCGAACTCGAGTTAATCATCGTATCATGGCTTCTTCATCGTCAAACGTCGTGGGTGTACACTATCGGGTAGGAAAGAAGATTGGAGAGGGTTCATTTGGTGTTATTTTCGAGGGGACCAATCTTTTGAACAACCAGCAGGTTGCCATTAAATTCGTACGTACCCCTCGTTCTCATTGAGCAGCTGTCTTCCGTCTCATGAATGGGACCACATCTCAATCAACATCAACTCACATTCTCGCAGGAACCTCGAAAGAGCGATGCACCACAGTTACGAGACGAGTATCGAACATATAAAATCCTTGTTGGTTGCCGTTAGTACACAAACAATCGTATCCGGGGTCCAGGAACTAATCTTGCCTAGCCGGTATCCCTAATGTCTACTATTTCGGTCAGGAAGGTCTTCACAACATCTTAGTGATTGACCTGCTCGGCCCATCCCTCGAAGATCTCTTCGATCACTGCAACCGCAGGTTCTCGACAAAGACGGTGGTAATGGTAGCGAAGCAAATGGTATGTTGACATGGTATGCGAATTGATTATGTTTGCTAATCGTCACAGTTGTCGAGGGTTCAAACTATCCACGAAAAGAACTTGATCTATCGTGATATCAAACCTGATAACTTTCTCATCGGCCGACCAGGATCCAAGTCAGCAAATGTGATTCATGTCGTAGATTTCGGTATGGCAAAGCAATATCGGGATCCAAAAACGAAGCAACACATTCCATATCGCGAGCGAAAGTCACTGTCTGGTACCGCCAGATACATGAGTATCAACACACATTTGGGACGAGAACAGTCACGGAGAGACGATTTGGAGGCATTGGGACATGTCTTTATGTATTTCTTACGAGGTGGTTTACCATGGCAAGGATTGAAGGCTGCGACCAACAAGCAGAAGTACGAGAAGATTGGAGAGAAGAAGCAAACCACTGCTATCAAAGACTTGTGTGATGGATTCCATGAAGAGTTCAACAAATATCTGAGTTACGTCCGTAACCTTGGATTCGAGGATACTCCCGACTATGACTACCTCCGAGACCTCTTCACCCAAGCATTGAAAAACACTGGGGAAGTGGAAGATGGCGAGTACGATTGGATGAAGCTTAACAACGGCAAGGGATGGGAGGCAATGAAGCAACATCCTTCACAACATATGCTACACAACCAGAACGCCGTCCCAGGTGCATCTGCTCGAGAGTTACATGGAACAACGAGAGGAGGAAACAGCACGCCAGGTCACCTCACTGCCGCCCGTTTAAACGCCGCGCAGCCCCCGCCACCGTCCCCAATCAAGCCGGGGATGGGCAAAACGCGCGATCGACCAAACGCCCAAGGAGGGTTGGTCCCAAAACGCACGAGCGGAGCGGCGGGGGGCCTCCAAGACGTCGCTACTCCCACAGGCTCAACCCAGGCGCAATTCCAGAACAGTTCGAACAACTTACCACAAAGAATGACGCCCCAGCCACATATGACAGCCCAAGCTCAAAACAGGCAAAGCCAGGAACCAGCACCAACCGGCTTCCAGAAGCTCATGAAGACGTTGTGCTGCGGTTAGTAACATTTCACAACATCGGGAAAGCTGCATAAACTGACGATCATCAGGATGAACACAACACCATGAATAGATTCCAAAAGCTCAACGATTTCCATCCCGAACCTCTCCATAAACCGATTCTCTTTTCTCAGAAGGCGTTAATGACATAAAAATCCCGCCATCGAAATCCTTTCTAATCACTATACTCTGCAATCGGGAGCAGAGTGCCACACGCCCTTCCTCACTACTGCTCTTAGCAGTACACGACTCTCGTTGTTTGTCCAAATACATGTTTCACCTCCTATAAGTCGACGAAGCTCCTTTTTCCCGTACCAACAAGAAATCATTCCATGGGTTCCCATCTCTCCAGGCGTACGGCTTAATGCCCCCGAAATTACTTCAAGATTAATTATTTTGACCTCAGGTTTCCCCTCACCTCCTTCGCCTTCCTCTATCGACAATAACACCACAGAATTTTCCTTTCCATTGACTGCGTTCCGAAAAAATGGGGGATTCCAGTCCAGTCAGTTCCTGTTGTATGGGTTGGAGTCTTTTTTTGGTTTTCTTTTTTTGCATCGTTGGAAAGGACTCATGAATAGTTTTTTTTCATAAGCTTTTCTGTGGTTTTAAGCTTTTCGAAAACGGGAAAGCAGACTGGCGAATTGGGGGCGAGTGTGTGTGTGAAATAGATGCTGCATGGGGACTTTTTTTTTCTAAAGATTTCGGGGGGTCCACAGTTCGATGAATGGAAAATTTTCAAATTAATATGTGTTCGCTTTAATTGCTTTGCTTGTGAGATGTGTGATTTTGTTGTGAGATAAGTTACTAGAGGTGTTGCTGTGGGTTTTTCTTGATTTGCCGTAGGTGTGTCAAGTTCAATTCACTATTGACCTAAACCCAATTGAGAATCTCAACTCTTATGTCTACCTTCGGCACGAGTTGCTCGGAAATATGCTGACCTTGTCGGGCGGGTGAATCCAAATATTTAATTTGGATTACATTCCCATATTTGTCAAAGGGGGTGAACGGATTTTCCTGACTTGGAATTGCTACCAAGTTGTCCAAATTACATCTCTGGAGAGTTTCTCCTGGTAGACGATAAAAGCGTCAGTAGATACCTTGTTCTTGTTGCCTTTCGCGCAATTCACGGTCAATTAAACCTAGAGAGTTGGGATAATCGGGTTAATTATTTAGCTTGAATTAACCTGGAGAGGTGGAATAATGAGAGAGGTGGGCAGGTATTTACTGCCTCTTTTACTGCCCATCGCGAACCTCCCAGTGCCAAAAGTATTCGTATTCCTTTCCTTTCCGTGCTGAAGCGCGTCCCAATGTCAGAATCTCGAGTGAGGACAGGAATATATATATTATGGACAACTATGATCATTCTACCTTATCTTCCCCTTCTGGTTTTGCCTTTATTAGTAGTGCGACTTGTTTTGATATTTTATCGGCAAATCAGGCTATCTAGTTGGTTATTAAGTCAGCTGGTTCGACTGGTTCGAGGAGTGGGCAAAAGCGAGGGCAGAGGCTCAGCCAGACTTAGGGGAAAGTCACTGAGCCTGTGATCGATAATGGATGGCGGGTGGGTTTGAGCTTGGAAGAAAACCCGGACTTTAGTAAAAAAAAAAGAGAATGAATCAGAAGTTGGTTAAGTATGAAATGGACGGTAGTTTCTTTCCCAATAGATAGGGTGAGTTCTTTTTCTTCTACAGTCTTGACTTAATTCACGTCTCGTAACCTTAGCACCGACCGCATTTCGAAATGTAAGACTTTAGAAAGAAACCAGAAAGGAAGTGAAGAGAAAAGGTGTTAGAGTAACTCCTGACTTACTTGCTAATTTGACAGACTGCTAAAATAAAATAAAATCCAACCCTTTTGTTTTTGTTTTTCGATGGCTTGCTGAGTGGTTGGTAGATGGCTCTTGGCTACTGGATAGTCGTTCGCTTACTGGGCGATTACTATGAGTAAGCCAAGTTTCAAGTTTGGGGACCAAAAAGATATTTTTGAGCAAGGGAACGGGATAAAGGTTCTTCGTTATAGACAGAGTAACCCTGCCGGGTTTCAGGAAAGTTGTTTTATGTTTCATTATTTGATATATGTTTTCTGCTTTGGATCGGTGCTGCATCTATACTATACCCATCATTTGTATTGTACGGTGTGATGATTGCGCCCAAACCAAGGTATTCGTCCTATCCCAACCAACGACCCATATCTTACAGTTAAGTAGTTTGGTCTCCTCTTTTTCACCAAGGTCACCTAGTGACAGCCCTAACCAGACTTGATCGCTGAAAAGTACGCCCATGGGAACACCCCGTGGTCCTCATTCAATGCTGACCCTTAGTAAACACAACAAAGTCATCGCTAAACCTTCTCCTGTAGACCGTAGTCGAGATTATGTTAACTTTTGTTTGATGAAGAAGGATCGGAGATGGGAGAGTTGCCAGGCACAGGTAATTCCGAGGACGACGAGTTGGACGAGGGTCCACCGGACTACGCGGGCGTTGGTGGTTTCGGATTGATCTCTGAATTCTGCCTCTCGTTCCTGTTTGAAGATAATCAGTACTGTTTCCTTATTTTCGACAACCCCAAATGCCAGTTATATTGGTACCACAACAGACCCCAGCCCAAATAGAGAGAGAGCTTACCCGTTGAAAGACCTGTTCCCGTCTAATATCCTGCAGTCTTCCATTCAAATCCTTGACCTTCTGCACAATATCATTGATCTTTCCCTTATCGGTACTCTCAATCGCACTCGTTGCTCCAATAACCAAATCCAAGGTGAGTTTTATACCGCCTGATGGGTGGAGGACCGAAAGCCAACCTGAGTTACCAGAGGTGGAGGAGGGTGTGAAGCAGATTTTGTGGTCGCCTGAGTCGGCGGCGCTGAAAGTGAAGCGCCCTGAGGAGGAGCCTTTTTGGGATACTACGCGGTGATCGTTGTCGAATACTTCCTGGGGTGGATGTTAGTGGTAGTTGATGATGGGTTGGCAGGTAGTATGCAGGGGGTTGAAGTGTATAGGTACAATAGGGAAGTACATACATCAACAGAGATAAAGATATTCAGTCCATCGTGTTTACTCCACGCCTTCCTATTCTCATCGTATTCCTCGGCTGTATAATGGCCTACTACAAGTGTATCCTTGGGCAGCTCCTCGAAGAAGCATTTGGGGGTTTGTCCGTCGATGTAGAAGTATAGCGCTTGAACGGGGGCGAGCACCGCGCCCAGAGAGAGAAGAGGGAGTATTGAACGCATCGTTTTTCCGTGTTTTGTTTGCCAATTGGGAGGGTGGGAGATGTTGGAGTTGATGCAAGGACTGGTTATCTCTCGCGTTGGAAAAGGGGAGCCTCGCGTGAATTCGTGCCAGATTTCCAGAGCTGAGCACTTTCACGTGATGACGAGGCTACTTCCCCAACTTTTTGGACAGGGCACTTTTGGACGCGCGAACATGACGATGATGTGTTGATCCATCATAAAGTCTACCAACACCACTTAGGTCATCAACCCGACGATCGCGAATCCCAAAGCTGGATACGGAGGAAAGGGATTCAAGATGACGTCCCACGATGTTCGCGATATGCTGGATCTCCCCCAGGAAGGCGCCTCAAGACCCGTCAAGAAACAGAAAATCGCTGCCCCTCGCAACGTTCTCAAGGGACTTGCACGCGAAGTACAGAACCTGAGCGGAGATAATCCTATCGCGATCGTACCCGAAGTTTCGATATTCAAAAAGCGACGATTCACGAGTAGGAAACCGGCTGCGAAGTGGGAACTGAAGCCTTTCAGGAATTCTGCGAGGAGCGACCCGTCGCTGGTGTTGAAGCATTGGAGGCGGAAGGATGAAGTGAGGAATGCACAACCTGGGGGGGGGAATGGGGAGAGTGCGACGGAGAATAATGGTGGGGATCAGATTGAGGATTCAGGGTTTGCGAGGTATAACGTTCAGGTCGAACTTCCTAATTATACGCCCGAGGAATACGAATCTCGACTCAAAAACGACGACTGGACCAAGGACGAGACGGATTATCTCATGAAAATGATATCAGAATTCGATTTGCGATGGCCGGTTATATGGGATCGATATGAGTACGAACCGCCTATTCCAGAGCACACACCTGACGAAGCAGACGGGAATGCGAGAGCGATTATTATAGCACCGAAAACACGGACGATGGAGGATCTGAAAGCGAGATATTATTTTGTTACGGCTATGATGATGGCGATTCGGAAACCACCCATCAAAATGAATAGTGCAGAGTTTAGTCTTCACGAAACGATGATGCATTTTAAACCCGAGCAGGAGAAGGCGAGGAAACAATTCGCAGAAAACTCGTTTCAGCGAACGAAAGAGGAAGCGAGGGAAGAAGAAAGTCTGCTGGTGGAATTGAAACGAATTATCGCCCGAACGGAGAACTTGAGCGACGAGCGACGAGAGTTATATGCCAGACTGGATGCCCCATCAAGTACCAGCAACGTCAACGGCTTCACCAGCAGTGCAGGCCTCCAACAATTACTACAACAGCTTATGACAGCAGATAAATCGAAGAAACAACGGAAATCAATCATGGGTGGAGAAGGAATCAGTCCCGCAGGTCCTAGTAGTCAAAGCCAACAAAATTTCGATCACAGAAGAGAAAGCTCCGTTAGGGAAACAACAGCAGGACCTTCCGCATCCAATAACAACAAGAAAGGACCTCCCAATCCAGCCGAGCGTCGTCAACTCACCGAAGATGAAGAGAGGGCTTATGGCGTTTCGAGACATGAGAGGATCGGTACTAGTGGACCCGCATTTCGACAAGAGAAGATCTTCAAGCCTCTGGTTTCGAAATCTGCTGTTCAACAGGCCAAGATTGGTAATGTGCTCACGGAACTGGAGATTCCTCAACGGTTGGTTATGCCCACGGCCGAGACGGGAGAGGCATGGGATGCACTTTTACAGAGTATCAATGTGCTTCTTGAAAGTAGAAAGGTTGCGGACAAGTTGGCGGGAGAGATTGCTACTGCGAGGGCCGTGAAGGCTGAACGGGAGAGGCTAGCGAGGGAAAGGGAGGGGGGTGAGGATGCAAGTGGAGACGTCGTAGTTGTTGGTGGAAGTGGAGGTGGAATGGGGATGCCGAATGGAGAGATCAAGAGAGAGGACAAGGCGGGTAGTCCGGCGGCTAGTGCCAAAGGCGTTGCTCATAAGAGGAGTGCGAGTGTGATGAGTACAGTTAGTGATAAGAGTACTAAACGACAAAAGAAATAGAGATTTGGCTTGTGCGTGGTTATGTAGCTATAATGAATTGTATTATGAATCAACAACTCATGGATTTAGCTTTGATCTTCTGGTTGACAGTGTATGAACTTTGGGAGATTTCACTCTTCAAATTATAGTTTTCTTTCTCAATTTTCTTAGTTTTTGGTCATCGTTCTGCGACGCATTGTGCCAGGAGCTTTAATAGCAGTTCAATCTTTTGGTATAATCTTATCTTCCTTTCTATAGCCTCTTTACAATAATTTTCATCAGTACAAGCGTGGGCGAACAGGTTTCTCAACTGCCCCCTCTGTTCAGGTCGAAGACAATCACGTGGTAAGTGGACTTATATCCTTGACAGAAACCAGTTCTTTTACTTGGGAAACAGGTTAGCAAAGTCAGTCTTGAAAGCTACTATCATATCATGCTCTGGTGTGAGCTTTCGAATCTCTTCTAGAAACAGAAAATATTCGTACCTAAGGCAAAAGTTGATTCGGGAGATTTTCCAGATTTATGTTCTCGTGCATAAACACTTTCATGAGAGTTCTATAAGATATTTTATATGTTGTCCTCTGAAATACCTATTTATGGGCTGGAATCTTGTCTACAAGTTCGCAATTGAATAAGTGAAAATCATTTTCATTCGACCACCTTCTGAACCTTCATTTAATTTTAGCATAACTTAGAAGTGCATAGTACTATCGAAACTCCTGTACTTTACTCCGCAACAAGGAAAGCTCTATATCTCATCTTTCGGGCATCTAACTTGTCCATTGCCTCTGTAGTTCCCTCTATCGTAAGTGGAAACGTTTCAAAGATGGGTTTGATACTATGCGGAGCAGCAAATTCAATCATCTCTTTATGGACTTGTCGTGGTGCTACCAAATTACCCTGAATCGTTAACTCTCGATCCGCTAATACCTCGTAAAATATATGCAACCTTAAATTATCAACCGCCAAGGAACAGCTAGTATCACAGGAAGCCATGAGATGGAAGAATGCATTCCACTGTGGGCAATTGATGTCGTTACAATAATATGGTCAAGTGATTTCCCAATCTCCAGTGTTGATTTCCCAACTATGGCGAAGAACTACTTCGTTCCTAGCTCTATAGCTTTCCCCCATTTTGCTTTCCGTACTCGAAATATGAATATATAGCTGACTGTCCGGATAAAGTACATAGCAAACTACCCTTGGTCTAGGTTTGCTTTACCATACTTTTTAGCTTCATGCTAGGCATTTTCATAGCCCGTCAGGCAACGAACACAGTTCCACAAGGTAGGGTGAAAATAGCACCAACCTACTGAATCTCTGATGGAAAATGAGTTGACCTCGTCGCCAACTTGAAAGATGCTATTAGATAAATAGATATTGGGAAGGACAAGCAATAAGCTTAGAATGAAGTGGAAGTTTACTTCGTCAACTCCTGCGCCTTTATGCTAAGGACCATATCTTGATGACGCTTTTGTTGGTTACGCAAATATCAGAGTGTGTTACTTAAAGGAAAGAAGGACTTCATCTCGTGATACTTTGCGAGTTGTGGATGCTTTTTTAATTTCACCTTTCTTGGAGCTTTTGATAAATGTAAAGGTAACAAATTGTTGGGAGCATCGTTCAGCAAAAAAATTCAAGTTTGTCAAAAAAAGACAGAATTGTTTATAGTAGTGGTTATCTACGGGCTTCTATAACAAACCATGGAGATGTTTAGGAAGGGCTCAAGTTGCGCGCTCTTCCTGGACATGCTCGATGGACTACCCAACTTGGTTAGAGGACATCGAAGAATTGTTCATGCGTGACTACGCAGGGGGGGATAAGTTCCGCGAGTAAAGCACTGCCTAGCATAGCAGAAGAAACCGGAGCTTCGGATTTTCAAGTCCATATCCATCTTCCAAGTCATCTCCCTCAAAAATTGGCCCTCATCCAAGAACCACCCGATTGCGAAGCGGTAAAACCCACCACCACCACCAATAATCAACACTACTCCAGAGAAGACGTGAATTCAAAAGAGGAATAATGGCTATAGTTTATCAGTTCAAAAATTGTCTCTGAACTATCTGGAGCTAGGTCACTTTGAATGGCTAAGGTCTACCTACTACCTTGGTTTCCCGAGAGAGCCAAAAGTCGGATACAGAAACGAAGTAAGAGACATCGGCGAAAAAGCTCAATCCGAGGGGGGGAGGGGGGTGTTATAGTCGCGCTAACGCAGGTTGGTGGGTCTAAAAATTCCCCTCGCTCCTTCCTCACCTCGTCGTCAACGAAGGGGAGTGCCGGAAATGTTGACCGCACAATCGCTCCTTCCTTGACAGTGTCGACGGTTCGACCTCCACACCACAACACGCTCCGTACTCCGCTCCACAACTTAATCCTCTCAACCTCTTACCTCGACCCGACAATCGTTCCTTCCTCTGCCACAACAGCTCGACCTCGACTCCACAACACAACCTCCGACTCTCAGCCTTCGTGCTTAATTCAGCTAGGCAATCTTTTCTCTCTCGCCTGCCCACATACCAAGTCAACGGCTCCACCTAGAAACCAGGCAAGCACCCTCGGTCCTGACATGACCCTTGACCTCTGACTACCTCGAGTCTCTCTTTTTATCCTTGGCCGAGCTCATGGTTCTTTCGGGTCATTTTCACTTTGAACCCAAGATTTTACTCTCCCTGGCTCCAATGACTTAACGTACCTTACTACCACAATCTCTGAATATCTTTATTCTACAGTCAGGTCATTTGAACCTCTTTTGCTGATTGTTCTCCTTGCGATACTGTTTTTGAAATTTTTGTATTCATTAAGAAGACGTTAGATAAGTGTTTGGAATCTGAGAGTGCATATGAAGTAGAGCTAGTTTGTAACCACGGGATCTATCTCCTAAACGAAATTTTCAACGTTCTCTTAATTACTAAATAATTTACTCTAATAGTTCCTGCAAGAGTGGTTTCCCCCAACATAGGAGAATTGGTTTTCTGTTATTCTTTCGCGTGTGAGATCATTCCCAGAATAACTTGAGGTCAATTCTCACCCCTCCCCAGTCAGATACTCACTGGCTCGCGCTGACAATAATTCTACGATGACGAGTTCCCTGAGACGGTATTTATGAGAGACCCCGTCCACCAAGTGATCTCAATGCGAACTACTTTCGAATTCGTGGAAACCCAGAATCAACTGAAAACTAACTGAATGGAGTTGTCCCCTGAAAAAAGTTTTCACTATTTCCAGGTAACCTACAAATAGCTTGCCTTTTTACAGGATATATCTACAAAATATTTCCGCAAGATATTTTTACTGGTAAGCAACCTACAGATAGCGGGAACTTTTTTCAAGACCGATTATTAGTAGGTCACCTACCAATAGCCGCCCTTTATTTGCCTTTTTATCTCAATAGCTCTTGATGAGGCTCCAGTATCGCCCAAAAACAATAAATTTTGAAGCTCCTCAGAAGTCTTCCGCGCTCCCTTGTGGGCTAATTACCCTGACCTAAATTTCTTTTTCTTACAGAAAATGTTGGTTACTCCGCCAAATCAAATATATGCTACCTAACCTCTCTATCTTCTGCGGAAAACAGTGGTTCTACTTGAAAACTCTTGCATAAAAACAAGAGGAAAGCAACTTGTGAGCTATGAGAAACATTCTTGCCGCGAAAAAAGAGAGGAAGAGAGAGGTAAAAGCATAAATTTTACGGTAAGTAAGTCCAAGGTCACGAGGTAGAATCACATTTACGATCCGACTGCAAGCAGCGTAGTAAATGATTTGATTTAATTTGATTCTAAAAACATTAGTACTTAAATCAGAGTATTTTAGGCTTAACTCAAAATCAACTCAAATCATTAATAATTAATCCATTTAAATTAAGCACCTGATTTTTTTCTTACTACGCTGACGGCAAATCCATATATTAGTTTGCTGTTATGGTTTAAGATTAACAATGAGAGCGAGTGCCAACATTTGTAGGAGAGCTTTGTCTGGTGTAAGCGAATAAGCTGATGGTGGAAGCAAATGGAATAGCCTCTCCTTTATGTGGACATGTGGTACTTCGAGTAACGAATAAGTTCAGAAGAAAAAAAGATAATGATTTGGTATGAAGAAAATCTTAACTGGCTCGAAGCCAGCCTATTGAAGGGGTGCGTGGCTTCCTGGGTGTGGATCTGTCGTCAGAATAGAAGAGAAGGTCCTCACTGAGGCTCACTCTAGTATCAAAGATTTTAGTAAATACTGTAAGCTGAATTTTTCCTTTAGAATATCAGAAGGATAAGATTACTAGTCTATGTGTAAGCTAGTTTGCGCCCTCACACGTTCAAACAATTGCAAGGAAATCATGGGAGAAGAAACTTCCAAGATCGCAATGCACAAAGGCCGTCCCCAATTTGCCAATACATCCTATTTGACAAATGCATCTAAGCATAAACAAGTGGTGTGTCCACTGGAAGAGATAAAAGTTACAAAATATAAACAGCACTCACTTAGAATGTATTACCAAGGAGTTGTTCCGGCGGGAAATGACCCTAACAAAGTAAGTCCCAAATCTGAAAAGATGCTTTGATTGCTGCTTGTGGTACAATACATACTTGGAGTCCAGCTACCATCTTGCAATTTTCAAAATTAGAAGAATAAGATGAAGTACCCTTTATGTCACAGAAGTATATCTAAGCTATTTTTAAAGACTAGAGATGCTTGTGGCCCCCTTGAAAAACTTCCTAATTATAGCGTTCGTAACTGCTATGTTTTTAGGGAGCTGATGTACTAAATGGGTCATAAGGTGCCGATTTCTCTATTCCTCGCTTATTACCCGAAACCCTTTGACATCTACTTATCTACTATCTAGATATCTTCCATCTCTCATTAAAGACACGGTGTTTGTATATTTTTTGAAGAAGAAAATAGTATTTCGATTTCTGGAAGACCAAAAAATCGATTTTCGCATATCAAGTGGCATGAGTACTTTACAGTACATCCCAGTGGCTTGATACGCGTAAGCTAAAAATAAACAATACCGATCGTAAAAGAACCAATAATTGACAATCTACCAAGAAAAAGCAAATTCCAAGTTGCGCTTCATTGTACATGATCTTGCCACGCGCACACGCCTCCTGCAGTGCCACGTATCGGACCAACTTGTGAACTAACAACTTCAATCAAGAGTTACAAAGCTCCTCCAAACCAACTTTTCAGGTGCTAAAAATGATGGTCTACATGGCCCACAACTCAACTTTCAGTGGTGGTTACTAAACGAGGGAAGGGATTATTCTAAAACAAAAACAAACCCAAACTCCATATTTCACCCAAGATTCATGGTAACGATACAATACTACTTTTTTTATCCGAAGCATTAAGAAGTGACGGTCATGAAACGGTCGTTACCATAGAAATCCCTAGCCTTCAACAATATGCAACGTAACAACTCTCCATCACCTCGCCCTTGTTCTCCTCTAGGTTTTCCCATAACCTTAAAGCTTACAGATATACGCATCCAATCTGCGTTTTGCCAACACCGCTATCCCCAAAAAAAGATTTTGGCCGACCACGAAAATAAATTTCCCAAACTCCAACGACCCCAACTCGAACGATCCCGAGAGATTGGTACAACAACCCCAATTATCTCAGCTAATCGGCAAACCCGACAACATGAACCGCCCCTACATCCCAATCGGAATCCCTAAAATCCCGTCAGAGGCCCGAGGACAAAAGGACAACGACGTCAGTCCCCGAGATTCCCAACACTGCCAACATCCTAGCCTTCCCGTTCCCAAGTTGCAAAATCCCACCCCCAGGGCAACGGGCACACCTTAAACCACGCGATGTGGCGTCAAGCTTAAAATGAACCGTATCTTCCTCAAATCAGGATCCTCTCCGAGACATCCGATGAAATAAACCAATCCCGACAGCGGGAAAAAAAGAAAGACGAGAGGAATAGTGTGACGCTGCCTGTAAACCAACTGTCTCCGGCGACGGGTGTGACTGGATACCAACCAACATCTTAGCCTCTCAGACACCAACACAACACCGAGCGAGTGTTCAGCCCGTCAAAATCTTTTTCTTTCCAATTTTTGTTCCACGTGCAAAGGTTGGGAAATCGGCGAACAGGTGGGAAATTTATGGTTGGTGAGATAAGGTTAGAGAAGGTTGTGAACCAAACAGATGGGAAGTTAGGAGAAAATGAATCCCCAAGAAATCCAAACCAACTTAACTAACCCAAAATGAGAATAACACCGAAGAAAATCGTGTGATGAAACTGCTGACCAACATCTCTCGCGCCATCTCCACAAAAAGTTTGGGAATTATGAATCAAAAAGTGTCAAACTCTCAACGCCTCTTCCATCCTGAGAGAGAGAAACCAACTTGAAGATCCGCTCGCTTCTTCAGGAACACGGGAGCTAACAAAAGACCGAGTAAAGAACTAGGCATATCGCTGAGGAAGATCGCAAGGTCTTCCAAATGACTGGGAAGTGTATTCTGCCTTCGTGCGTGAGGGGTGAAGTGGGCGCAGAGTGACAGAGGCAGCATCTTGGCCAAGTGGCCTCAAATAGAGGCCAAAAAAGAACAAACAACGATGCAAGGAAATTCAGACACCAACAAATAAGATAGGCACGAAAGGAAAAATGACTCAAACGCCTCCGAACTCTTAAATATAGAAATCTCCAACAATTGGTAGCACAGCATGTCTCAAACTCGAAAACATCTCCAACACCACCACGTTCAGGAAATTCCGACAAATTGCAAAAATGAAATCTACTTCCGATCTTAACTAAACATCCGGAATGGGTTAGAATACCTGAACGAGCTGAGTTTGTACCCGATTACGTCGAAACCTTGTGTCCTCACTCAGCTCGCCTTCCCTATTCCACAACGTCCGAACTTTCGCACAATGACTTCAATGCCCTCACTGTCGTAAACCTCCAAGGCATCCTCCACTATTAGCAATAAATGCTTCGAATGAAGTTTGACGCATCTTCACAGACAGCCCATCCAAAATGGACTCACTCAATGTGCAAAAACACTCTTACTCCTGTCGATCACTTCTTCGCCCCCGAAAAACCGCAAAGTAATTCCCAGACCGCTATTTCCCCATATTCCCCTCAGGCACACATACACATCGTCATCCCCAAGTAACACAACATACAAAATACAAATTGTATACACCATCCATCATCGGACAAACATCCGAGAGATCTTCCCACCCCCTTTCCCCCAAAGCTATTTTGAAGTGTTCCGCTTACGTATGAACCAATGGCAGAACAATTACCCCGCTGACCTTGCGTGCAGCGCGGGATCCTCAGATAAAGTACTGCACCTCTGGTAAGGTCCCTCGTGCTGATATGCGTCTGTGCCTCTGGCTTGCTTCATCAAGTTGTACGAAGTGTTTTCGGTTAGTATTGACTCCGTAAATAGAAGGAATTTCCGAGAGTAGAAATGTACGAACTGCAGGAAATATGAACGCGTTATTAAAGGTGATTATCTCAAAATGTTGCTCAAAGTTCAACATCAACTTGCCCACTGACGATGACGTGAGAAGGGTCGTGAGTTTGAGACTTCAACCTCTGCTTGCAGCAGGACTGAAGAAGTCGAAGCATTTAAATGAAGTAAGGCTTAAAACAATATTACAAGTATTGGTACGAATCCAATTGAAACACATCAAGCAAATCAAACAAAATAATGTAAGTCATCCTCTATATTCCCCCAAACTTTGAATACGCCATAACAGTAGTCGAGGAGCTGACTCATTCTCAACCCCGTATCCTGAACGAGAAAAAGCCTCCAACATCTTGTCAACCAATAAAAGCCTTCTCTCCCGAAAACAACTCACCAACTTCAACAAAACCACACGGCGTTGCCCGACTCCCTACTAGATCGAGACCTTACCGTGGTCTGCCATGGGTTATGCCTACCAATCTGCCCGTTCCCCCGTTCTCAGAGAATGGGACGGTTGGCAGCAAACCACACTCACGAAGGTAAGAAATCAAGCAGAGTTTGCGATAGACAACAAAAGTGATCGTAAATAGCTTTCGTTGTTCTACCCTTTTAAAAATATTAGCATAAATATTTAGAACGATCATCTTCAATTGTCTTGGAATATCTAGTTCACTGTGCTATAGGTTTAGAACATCGAGAGAAGAGGTACCTAGATATTTATTGCCGCTTTTGCTATTTACCGGGGACCGAGGTACAACATACTCGCGTAAAATATTAGAGGAAGCGACCCCTTTTGTTTACGCAAATTCTTATCAAGGGGCTCGCCTGTAGGTAGACGTCTATGTGACAATCCTTTGTCTCACGAATGACTTCACTCTCCTTGTTGAACGAGTCTTCCTTCCTAAACGCTCTGTCCGTTCAAGCTACATTCGATCCAGGAGGAAGGGCTTGGTCAGAGAGCAACAAAATACCTTTTGCTGGAACTTCCAATACAACATTCAGTTCAACGTTCAAAACCATATGGAAAAAAATTCGAAGTCGTTACCGCCCGACCATGCCATCTCTTCTCTCATAAAAAGTAAATAGCATCGGATAAAACCAACGGGGCACGAAGGTCGGATAACTCACCGATGATGCTGAGCCCTAGCGCCCGACCCCGCCGCCGACATGCCTCGCGCTACTATTTCGGTATCGGACAAAACCAACAGAGAACTTCTGATTGTGGGGAATTTTGGTACAAGCCTCACTTGAACTCGTAGACTAACCCAAATGAAGTCCTGATTTAAACACTACCTAAATCGTGATGGTAAGTTGACTGCACTAGGTGTGCGAGATACAAGGTACTTGGCCGAAATTTGCTTGAAAAACAGACTAAAATGAGCAAAAAGAAACATAACTAATTTAGCAACTTACTAGGACGTATATTGAAACTCCTTCACTGCCATTTATCACTCGCTGTTTCAAGCACTTTGTCCTCGTTTGCGACTCTTCGTAAAGGCAGTCTGACCCTGTCACCACTGGCCACAGCCAATCACTGCGAGTAAAGCCAAGCTGCCCTATCAACTTCAGTGGCACCACTAGCACGATATCCAATAACTGAAATACCCACGTGTCGAACTTCAACAATGCAACTCTACTTTCGCGTGTGCAAGCCATCTGGAGCATCACGCTCGTGGCCTCATGGAAGCTCAAAATGGAATACGAGGAAGGAATACACACAAAACCACAACCACTCGGGCAGTGGCCGGGTTGGGCGCGAAGAAAAACATCGTTGCTGTATGTTCACAAATTGTGAGCATCATTCTCATCAATGGTTTCCGAATGAGCTCACAATTCCAGACGCTCATCCAACTCCGTGCTGGTAACTCGGTGTGAAATTGTTGCAGGACAAGAGAAAAGAAGATCAAGAAGATGTGATGAGATTCAAGCTCTTGCATCTTATAAAATGAAGGTTCAAGACCTCAATCCTATTTATATACCATCACTTGCTTATAATTGGCCCAGTCTGACTCGCGGAGGATGAAGTACTGTACGACAGGCATTAGCGGTACCTCAATGCCAGAAATACATGCAAACATTGATATCGGTACTTCTCTGCCAGGGAGCGATGGGGTACCTTCATCCTTGCCCACGTTGGGCTTTGACGAACGGTGTCGCTTCAATGGATAAAGTTTGTGAACCGCATTCCAACTGCATGAGCGCTTGTACATTTCCAATTGCCACGCCTTGTCGGCCTCATGATGTTCTTCAGCACATTACATAGTTCTTTGAGGGGATCTTCTAGAAGATGCAGTGATGGTCGCGGGGTGATGGACCAACCGAGTATCCTTGACCTTCCACTGAAGCAACGAAATATTCTCCGAGGGCGGCTCAAGTAAGCAGATAATGTTGGAGAGCGAGACGCTTTCGATGCTCCTTCTCTATAAGCCACAGTGAAATCCCACGTTCAGTGAAGCTTAACGCTCCGTCATTGTAAGTGTAGCGAATCAAGGAACGATGATCGAAAAAATGCAGGTCCGACATTTCCAGACCATGCCGAGGAAATCAAGAGAGGTGTAGTGGGAGTTTTTCCGAGTGGTGAAAAGTTATTTAGACTATTTTCGCAGATGGCGGGCGTCGTCAGATTGTGGGCGTCTAGAGAAAGGGGGGAGCGCTTAGAGAAGCGGTAACCGAAAATACGGAAATGATTGGTAAAGAAAAGTCGTTCCTGGGACTCCAACCAATCCAGAGAGTTGGGTGTTTCAAAGAACGCAGTGACTGTCAAACATGCGGTCAAATGTTAAATATCACTCGAGATGTGAGAGTTAAAAGATGGAGAAGACGGGAGGTCAAGACTGGGGTTGCCCACGTGACAAGAACCGCCCTCCCGAACCCCTGCGTCTTAAAATAGATAACGTTGGAGGATATTTCCGATGGTGTTGTACACGAGCAAGGTTGCAGCATGTTGGATACTTTGTGTATGATGTGATAATAAAACTCTCCTCTGAGAGAGAGTTCGAAACCCCAACGTTTTCCTTCCGTGTGTTTCTCATCCTCAAGTAAGCCGGTAATCTCCAAAAGCTATAACGGCGAGGTAGTATAGTGCTTGGCGGCTAAAGTACAGGCTCACCAGACCAAAAGCTGCAAGCCATGGCTGTCGCTCGGCATGCGTCTGGCTGCAGACCCCCGCCAAGGGCTCATCATTGGACAACAGGTCGAGATACCAACAGCTGGACAGGGCGGGTCGCACACGGAGTTTTGGACTTTGCTAGTTCTTTTTCCACGATGCAATGTACTCGGTACGTAAAGCGCGCGGATGTTCCTGTCGTTCGCAAGAAGGGTTGGGATGGCCCTCTGCAGTCCTTTCGAGGCATTGAAAAGCAAGGCAAGTTCTCATGTTGGTATTGATTGTAGTACTGTACAGCACAGTGGTGTAGGTAACTACTGTCACTAACTGCTTTTGGCTCTCTCGTTCGTGAACCCTGGCCGGGCGTTGTGTTTTATCCTACGTAAAACAAGAGGACCCATGGAAGAGGAACATTGCCAGCCGGGAGCGGGGAGGCGTCAGGGCACATCACAGACGACAGCACCATTCACGCCGCGCTTAATCATTAATCGACGTTTCCGAGGCCCCCGCGAGCCTTGACTTCCCTCCAAGAAAGTTGGGCTGGGAAGCTAGAACCAAGCCACCAGCAATCCTCATAAATCCCTCGCAAGTCCTTCTCATTTCATTTCGTCGGGTTGACGAAGCGTCAAGTGCCAACCTGCATTGTAGAATACCCAAACGGGCCTTTCGAGTTGGTGGCAGATGCGAGAATCTTGACTGGGACAAAACCTCCAACATCTGCGAGATCGCAATATCCCAAACCAACACGCCACGACCGACTTGACCAACCGAAACCGACTGACCGACCTGCCTGGAACAGAGTGGCTCTCCGCTCAAGTGGGTGAAGAAGTTCCAGTGACCGGTATCCAATTGTCGACCTTGGAGGATGCTATTGGTCTATGACATCTGCCGGCAATATTGATATCCGTTCTTACCAGTCGCACCGACTCATACTCCGATCAGCGAGTCCCAGAATCCAGCCTCATCCCACCAAGGGCAACCACCAGTGACCGACCACGAATGGGTACAGAGTGTGATGGTGACTTGCTTTTCACCACCCACATTTTTCATGTACGTTGAAGCGCGCAAGCACAGTGGTAGTGCCCATACCACTCACCACGCTTAAATGCCTTGAACCGCCGTCCCAACTTCCCAGGGGTCACGTAATGAGGGCATCGAGGATCTCTTGCTGCTTTGGTTGATGAGTAGTCATCGTCCTGCGCTTCAAGCCTACAGAAAGACGCCGCTCGGCAAATTTCAAGATTATATTGACGCTGTAAGCGGGTCGCAATCACTACCCCAACCTCTCGACTTCTGCATAGTTGATTAAATGGAGATGGCCTCGCATTGCTGCCGGCCAAAGTGAGCTTTCTACCTATGAGATACTCATCAGGTCCGAATCTATAAATTAAACCATTACCATGAAAGTTTTGATCACCAGCCGGTGATAACCTGATGGCAAGTTGACGATAAGCTTGATTGGTCTATTCTGGTCAACGATCCCTGTTCTGATCCCTTCGGAATATTGTTTCATCGAGACGCAGTCGGGCTCGATAGCTGCAAGGGGGGCTAACTGGACATCAATCCACCATCCCACCTCGATCGCTCATCGACAGAAATGTATTCATGCGCCTTTACACACGGAAGCTTGCGACCAGGATTTGAAGCGGCAGGAAGCTTCACAAAGTGTGCTGCATGCCGCGGTTGTACTCCGTATACGATATTCAAATTTGCGTTCGTTGCTCTCATTTACCCCAACGAGAAGCCATTAGCAGGTCTCAGCCTGGTCATGATGTCCGATTGGGGGCTGACTGGTTCAGGACGATTGGCAAAATATTGAGGGCTTCGATGCTTGAATCTGGATTCGATGAGAGCATGAACACAGCCTCTACTGTTCTGCTGAGATTTTGGTGGGGTGTGTCGGTGAACGGTGTGCTTCATCTGCTAATGGATGCTCAAGGTAAGCTGTGTATGGTATGGTGTCGGTATGAATTGGTGGGACTTTTTGACTTGGAGGGTGTGGGAGTGTAGCCTTGCCTAATCGAGATAGACGCCGAAGGAGCAGCAACCAATTATGCGCGAGAGCAGGGGCGCGGGTAGTACGCCAGCGTGTGATGCCACGACACCAGCATCTAGCATCAGTAGCCAGCCGCTTATGGTGGTTTGGAGAAAGAGGGAGAGATCAACTTGGAGGGAGAAACCGAAAGTGGGTATTCCGTAAGGAAAATGAAACATTGGAACTTGGAAGAACAACGAAAAGAAGTAGACTGTTCGAGGAATCTGGCTTCTAGTGACTCTACGTAGCACGGGGCGAGGACCAGAACCCTTTTGGGTTTTGATATAGCTGATGAAGGCGGTTGAAAGTTTCTGCGAAGCAGACCACGAGGAAGTTCGTACCTATGTACCGTACAGGCAAAACCAACTGCTCTCGAACCCTGTTCTCAGTGATCTGCCGGTGCGAGCCTGGTGCTCTGGGCTCTCTGCGAGGTTGTTCTGGGGTTGAAAGGTGGTAGGTATCCTGTATGTACAGTATGCAGAAAGTGTATGCAACTCATCTCACGCTGCTGCTTTTCCTGCTGATCGATGCTGATGCGTTTGCCTATTTTGTTGCCCTTCTCAGAACCATAACATAAGTCGGTACGGTACCACAGATTACATTCCCACTCTTTTTCTCACTTTGACTCTTCGAGTTCCCCAAAATCCCACCCGTGGTGGTGGAAAATGGAAAGGGAGGCTGAGTCGTTTTATATATGCGATACATGCGACTCTTTGACACTGTCTTCATTTCCAGGTACGTACTCCGTCACGTTTCCGTAATAGTGTCCCGTAGCTGGGTCGTCTTCAGTGGTGACAAGGCGGGGCATCGGGGATGACGATTCAGAAGGACACTGTGAGTCTTGCTGAACATCCTCCGAGAGTACGACGCACATGGTCAATTGACGCCGGGGAAAGGGACCTGGACGGCTAGAACCATGTTAGGCGATGCTAGGCCGTCTTATGCAGTGTTCCCCTCATCAATGATCAACCGAAGCTGTGAGGATCTTTGGCCGCGATTAGAAGTCGACTAAAAGCGATTACACAAGCAGGCTCAAAAGCAGGCGAGTCCATTTGCGCTAGGTACTTGTTAGCGTCAGACTCTGATATGCAGGCTCCTGTAAGTCTTGCGCTTCACTGGTTCCGCACAAGTAAAGAGCTGCAGCTTTGCAGCCTCCAGTGCTCACTTGGAATGCAGTAACTCACTGCACTGGACGGGTCAGCAGTGATCCAAGAGCAACTTTTCATCACTCTGGTCCCTGGTATCATTATCCATCACCCAGCATGCCCCGTATCCCCTTTCCCTTGTATGTTACGCTGCTAAGTAACCCCCCCTACCTCGCTGGGCACCAGCTGATGGCAGATGCTCCTTACCCCCCCCGTTCATGGCAATTGTCCGCGCCATCCCATCCCATCCCATTGCAAGGCGTGAACGAACTCGACTCGAGGTTCAACTCTTACACACTAAAATGTAATTTCCAGGGGTCCCGCCCATACCTCCCCCGGCTGGATTTTAGCGACAAAGTGGCCCAGGTCCCGCAATAGGCGCGCAACATGCCCCCCAATCGTTCCGCCCTAAGAATGCCTCCCCGGGCCCCATGACGAATTCTGGACAGGCCCAGCGTCAATATATTGGCAGTGGATGCCCCAACGGCTGAGTTATTCTTTGCGTCTTGCGTTACCGGCTAGCTGGGTAGAAGTCTTTATTACCTCCCCAATCCCACTCCGCTTTCTTGTTGCCATTGAGAGGCAACTGCAGTAGAAATCTATTTCTTGCTACCCTCGCCGCCACGGAGACCCAACTAGACCACTAGACTGACCCGAACCTGCATCAAGAACCTGGAGCTTGAGCAACATCAGCCCAGCTACCACCACCGCAGGACCACAGGAAAGCCAGCATCCGCCCATCTGTCGGGATCGACCAGGAAGTGACCTGCGAGCCTGTTTTGCCGATAACGTCTCAGCGAGCAAGCCGAAGAAACCATCCATCCATTGCGACTCGCGAGGAGGGCGGCCATAGAAAAGAAGACAGTACCCCGAGATTTCGTTTGGGGCCGTTTCACTCCCTCTTGTAAATTTATCGCGGCTGAGCCACGTGAAGACAGAGCGAGCGAGTAAGCATCGGAAAGAAACATTAGAAGCTTGAGAACCACCATCCCAGATCTTTGCGCTTCTCTCCATTTCGCACCATCGCGTTTACGCAATTCAAAAAGTACCGCTGCCGCAGCCGACGACGGGCCTCGCGCTTATCTGATTGCGAAGAGGATTTAGAGCAAGAAAAAAAGGAAGAGACTCGTTAGAAGGATATCTTGAAATCACTGGAAAGTCGTGACGATCGATCGGGTCAGCCTGACTTCAGGAAGCGAAAAGACGGGAACCGCCGAACGGATCCTGATTTTTGAGGGCGAGGAAATCCTCAAACGCGACGAAGTTGGCATCGTGGTCAAAGAGAGGAGATTATTCAAACGATCAATTGAGGTTTCAGCACTTGCGTGGAACGAATTGACGCGTCGAAGGCAACCGGGAAGGAATTTGGGGTTCGGTTTGGCAAGAGCGGAAAGGCACAAGCGAGCTGGTCCTCCAAAGTACACGCAAGTACTCGCACCAACACACCACGTCGGACAACCCGTCTGTCACCACCAGAAAACTTCATCCCTCGCTCTTTCGCCCCACCAACTGCGCCTCTCGAAGCAAAGCGAGGATCGAGCTAATTTATGAGAAAATAAGCCCAGAGCTTGAAGTAAAGAAAATATCCAAGATTCCCTCGATCGAAAGTTAATTGAGTGGCCAAAAGATCATCACCTGATCTCCGTCTCTCATTTCTTCGGGCACCTGTCCTCACGCCGTCTCAAACGTCGTAAAACTGGCGGAAGTACGAGCTCTCGTTCAGCTGGACTTTGCGCAATCGCATCCAGGAACGAAATCATACTCGCTGAAATTGTCGAGCGAACCAGTTACCCCCCGGAGCCCCATTGCCCACCACAAGCGGGACCTAGTAACTCTTGCCAGGGAAACTCTTATAAGCGCGACGAGGAAATTGCCAGATACCGTCCCTTCCACTATCACTATGGGCGACGAAGACGATAGACTAGCCGTAGCAGCTGCGCAGCAAGAATCTCCGACATCACGTTTCACAGCCGTGAATGGAAGGGAGCAGCCCCCAGCAAATGGAAATAGGAACGGAAATGGACCACCATCGAGAAGAAATTCCGATGAGAGAGTGAATGGTCAACCAAGAATCACTCCTCCAGGCCAGGAAAAGTTGAAGATTTCAACATCAACTCAGAGAGACGATTGGGGCGCCGTCAATGGAGAAAGACCCTACCACCAAGGGCCCTCTTACCCAAATACCGATGGATCTCACAAGCGAAAGAGATCAGACTCAGATGGTCAGAATTCTTCGGCAAATCCATATCCTCATACTCATCCGGGGACCCCTCATCCCTCATCGTCCACAAAACAGACCCCGACCACAGCAACCACTACCACCACTGAAGGCGACACTCCTAGGGACCAAAACATGTCAGCTCACTCAGGGCATCCACATTACAGCTCAGATGGGCACTACCACGATGGCGACAATATACCTGATAGCGCTATGCCAGATAATGCGCCTAGTGCAGTCTACGGAGGTGAAGCATGGCACAGCCGATATCAGCATGGTCATATGAGCTCCGATGAGCGTCTATCCGAGGCTTTACGCAGAGAGACCCAGAACATGGATGCCCAGCAACGTGAATATGAAGATGGGAGTCCCGATGATGACCGGTCCGCAAATCCTTACGATAGCTACGGCAATGATAGAAGAGAAATGTCGGTACAATCGGACCCCAAGAAAAGAAAGCGCAACTTCAGCAACCGAACCAAGACGGGATGTATGACTTGTAGGCGACGGAAGAAGAAGTGTGATGAGACCAAACCAGAATGTGAGTATTAAATTTCCCACATCCAAAAATACACAGACTCACAGACCAATAAGGTACCAACTGCCTCCGAGGTGGATTTGTTTGTTCTGGATACCAACAACGAGGTCCATGGCAAAAGACAGAGCAAAAGCAAGCGCCTATCCCACTGCAGTCAAAAACGGAATATGAAGGTCCAGCCTACCAATCATCGCCTTACGGTTTGGGGCCACCGCCGCGGAGGGAACCGTTGCCAGGTTATCGAGGTCAAGGCCTTCGAGTCGACCCACAACACGGCCGCCCTATTGATATTGACGACGAACAGCCGAGTGCTTCTACCATCCCCAGCGCTTCTGTTGCAAGTCCCGAGAATAATCGACTTCCAACAATATCCTACTCCGGTCAAACAGCAACGCCCCTCACAGCTTCGAGTAGTGCTCACCCTGATCGACTACTTAAGACCCCTTACGATACAAAGACCCCTTCTTACGAAGCACGGCTGGGACCTCTTCACGACCCTTCGAGACAAGAGTCAAGACAGGAAGAAGCCATCACACCCCAATCAGCATCATCAAACCTTCCTCAAATAATACATCCACAAATGAATTCAGAAAGCCCGCACACTAATCCTCAGATAGCTGCTCAATTGGCCCTGGCGAATCTGGGCTCACCCAGTCGACACCCTACTCAGAAGGAGTCAATGCTTGCTGGCCGCCACTATTTCCCATTCGACAAGGAGCTTGTTCTCGAACGTGAGCGATGCAATGGATCATGTTGGCGTTTCAACGGAAGCACCAACCCAAACAACGGTGTTTCCCCAGAAGAACGCGCCCGCCTCTTCCGAGATATCTTGCAACCCAAAGAAATCTCATCCTCCCCAACCGCCGTATCACCCGTCAATCCATCAGGCCGGGTCGGTGACAACGTCGTCGTCGAAGCCCCGTTCAATTGCGACTACGGCTACAACATCACCATTGGTCAAGATGTGGCAATCGGCAAGAACTGCACCATTCTTGACACTTGTCAAGTGTCCATCGGTGATAGGTGTAATATCGGACCCAATGTCAACATCTACACTACCACACTACCGGTTGACCCAAGGAGAAGATTGGGGTCCAGAGGACCAAGCCTTGGAAAGAAAGTTACAATTCAATCCGACTGCTGGATCGGAGGTGGTGTAATCATCCTTCCAGGCCGAACGATTGGTGAGGGTAGTACGGTTGGAGCTGGATCCGTCGTCACAAGGGTAAGTTTTAACTCTAATATTCTCTCATTTTTCAGCCGCACCAACAAATCCTTCAAAATGCTAACTTCAGCTCGCTTTCTAGGATGTTCCGAAATATACGGTTGTCTGCGGCAATCCTGCTCGAGTCCTCAGGGGCATCGGCACATAATTAATTGATTGTTCATCGTTTCAACGATTCCTTTAAAAGCCTTCTCCCGGTTATTTCGTTTGTGTTTCTGGAAACCGAGGTTCCCCGCCGACGAGTCTCTTTTTTATACCCTGGGGCTTGCTTATATATACTTTCTTTTCTATCCTGTGTGGAAATGTGCGCAAATACGTTGCATAGCGGTGGGACATTTTCTACTTTTATGGATTTCCTTTCTATTGTTTGGGAAGGTTGTTTTGATGTCTTCTTTCGATTCTCCTTTTTTCCTTTTATATTTTTACTCTTCTTTCGCAGTAGGTTTGCTTGTAATTAGGAAAAAGAGACGTGTATACGTGTGTCATGGTTATGACAGATTTTGAGGTTTGCAGCGATGAAATAGATGGAATGGATGGACAGGAAATAAACAGGACTGGAACTGGGATGGAAATGGAATGGTATGGAGATTGGCGAAGACAGTCTTGCTGGTAATTGTTGGCAGGCTTTTTATCGCTGATTTCCTGGCGGGGATGGGATGAGAGGGTATCAATGGAGTGGGGGATTTTATGTAACTATATTGGTGGATGTCACTCTCTGTCTGGGAGTGAGAGGGCAGAAAAATATATATGGCTTTATTTGATCTTTCCACATCTCCATCACTCTTGTGATTGCTGGGAAAATATGCCATACTCAAAAATCTCCCGAGTTCCCCCCCCCCCCTTTCGTATTCTGGTGTAGCAAGACATCAATCAAACTCTTCGTAGAAAGAAAGCCTAGTTCCCTCTTACCCAGTTAGCACATAGCTACACTTTGTTTCAACTGCAAAAGTTAGTATGATGTTCAGCGAAACCACATTCAGTGAATGATACTAGTCTAAATCGTAAGGACAATCAATTCTTTGGTTGAAGTATCAGAACCTGTGATGTTACCGATATCACCAGTGAATAAAATGGAAGTTTCGAAGTTGATATATCAAATTTAAAAGCCCAAACATCACCCTTTAGCAACTCAAAATTGCCATTCCTAACTAACAATACTTGTTATAAATACCGCTTCGCACCTACCGGGGAATTTAGAACCCCCAAGATTCAAGGCTAAAAGCTCTTCCTCCTCCTTGAGAATGTATGTACTGGTAATTATAACTGGAAAGGTCAGCTCACAGTAGTGAAACCCAATCTTCTGGAGAGATAATTGTCAAGCTAGTCAATGCCCTCTTCACAGTTTCACATTCTTGAACGTCAAATTCCCCATCTTAAGAGAAGTCAGCAATACCTTGCAACACCTAGATCAATATGAGTGGTGCCAGAAAATCCAAAGCAATTAGATACAACGTTCGAGAAGGTTTAGAAGAATTAAAGAGGCAAATTCTTCACTACCCTAAACCTTCTCATACAATCTAGCTTGTTGCTCTGGATTTGATAAGACAATAAGAGACGTGAGTGTACACAGAGTAATGGTCGGGTCTCTTTCTAGGCATTTAGAAACTAACTCTTTCGCATCTCCACGTACCTTTTCAACACTCGTTCTCCCAGGAAGAAGTAAACTTCAGAGCTGGTACTAGCTACATAAAGAAGCAGATACCAGAACTTTTGCTTTCTCACCTCACCGGACCCAAGCAGACTGACTATTTAAAGAAGTTATTTTAGATTATCCATAAACAACAGCCTCAATAAAAGAACCCCAATTTAAAATTCAAATTTGCTTTCCTAAGCTTGATTCCACAGCAGCGGTTTTGGCCGAAATAACTTCAAACTCAGAACCACACAACTAGAGAAAAGAAAAGAAATAAAGTACACATACGCCCCCTTCGTATGCGAGAAATGAACGAAATAATACAAAGCCCCCGAAGAGTGGACCAACGAGAAGTAGCACTTCCAACACCACCCGGTCAAACTACCTCAAACTGAAAGTCAAAACAGCAGCTTAAGTATTGAAATATTTTGAGTAGACAATTGACTACTGATTAAAATCAACCCACCTCAAACCAAATCTCAAAAAGAACATTTCTGTCATTTCAATTTCATAACCTAACCTAGCTTTACCAATGCTCGAAATAATCAAATTCCTCCCGCTTCGCTTCTGGCTTGGCCTACCTATGTACTGTAGCTTTGTTTATTTCATCATAATCCTCCTAGGCCACCTTATTCCTCACCACCAACAAGGTTGGTTCCTTCTCTCAAGCCCTCAACAACAAGTTCATGGCCCTCAGCACGTTGGTAAATATCTCGGACATCATCTGTGGTAGTCTCGAAATGACTGGTAGCATCGTAAGATTTGGAGATGAAGATGTTATCGTTGGCTCCGCTCTCAAGAGGCGAGTAGAGTGGAATTGGTGGACCCTGGTTTCTTGTTAGTCAAGTTTCTCAGGTAAACATTGAATAGAACTTACCATGAACTTCTCTTCGATCTTTCCGAGACGCTCAAATCCTGGTGCAAGTTCAAGATGGTGGTTTGCGGATGTCTCAGCGATGGTGGAGACAATGGCAATGTAGTAACCTTTGGGGCAAACATTGTGGGCGTTGGAAACGACGGCGATGTAAATATCTAATCTTTGTTAGTCCGGGCCCCTAGAGCTTATAGAAGGTACATACCGTGTTTTCGTCCAACCTGGGATTGAGGAATGATCAACTGAACTGAGTCGGAGTTGTCGGTACCGGCAAGAGGATGGTTCAAGATACAGATAGCCTTTAAAAGTTGGCCAGTAACTTGGACCTTACCAGGGAAGTATGAAGGATCAGCAAGAATCTTCTTGCATTTGGTTGTGAACTTCATTGGCTCCTCTCCACCTCTATCCTCCATAGTAGCCTTGATTCCAGTAACTTTGTCTCCATCATAAATGAACTCGTCAATGTTGGTGTTGAGCATGTATGTTCCACCATAAATGGCAGACAAACGAGCAAATCCCTGAGGAAGCTCTCCGAGACCATAGAGGGGGTAGATGTATGGGGATTTTCCGTAACGAGAAACAGAGTTGCCGTAAAGCTTGATTCGTTCAATTGCTGCTGGTGCCCCTCCGGCCTGGGTCACGTATGCATCTGTTTGGTAGAGAGCCATAGCATGACCTATGAAATCCCGAGTTCCAGCCTCAAGTCCAAACTTGTCATAGACGTCCTTCATTGTGCAAGATCCCATGCTTAGTCCTGTAATCGTCAGGCTGTACCATAAACCATAGCATTATGCCACCCACCTTTGTGATCCGCGGAATTGGCTTCGTTGAATGTGCCAATCCACTCAATGAATGACTTCATTCTTCTTTTCTCGAATATGCCCATCAAAGAAGACCTCAGTGCCTCACCGGCATCTGAAGGAACCTTGGCGACAGTTGCCTTTGCACCAGCACCCTGTTGTACGTAGCTGCCAGCAACCTGTTTGAATTCGAGATATCTTGTGACATCAGTGGAGACGAGGATATTCGTTAATTCGCCTGAGGACATGAGGAGTTTTGGTACGAGATCAATGTTCCAGTCGTTGACGCGCCCATACTTCTTCCATGGCTCCTCCCCCTTGTTATAGTTTCCGTACTTCTTGAAGAGCTAGAAAGAGTCAGATCGGTTCGCAGATCGGGTATACAGTGCAACTTACTGCCTCGATGTTGATTGAAGCCGCCTCGCTATTCTTGGGTTAGTTTGGTTGCTTGAGTAAAGTAACAGAGTGGGGTTTCAGCATACCCTCCGTAGTGATCGTTGCGATCAATGTGTAGGACCTTCTTGCCCTTGACACTCAGAACGCTGTACAGAGTATTAGCCGGCTCCTTCTAGCTCTTCTTCAAGCTATTCCAAGGCTTGCATACCCAGAAAGCACACATTCCGTCAGACCTATTTCCTGTCAGCCAAATCCTGCCCCGCAGCGGGGTTTACTTTAAGCCTACCTGTTCCAAGAACGACAACATCGTATTCGGGGGCGATCTCATCCATGGCGAAGGTTTAGAGGTGTAAGTAGTATGAGGAGTAGATGTTGATGTTCCAAGAGGCACAAAACAAGGGAAAGCGTCAAAGGTTATGGTGGGCGAGGTGTTGTCTATTGGGCATGGGCATTGTTCGTGATTGGTTCACGGAGCTCGCGTAGTGACCGCTTCTTGGAGGAAACTGGAGCTTGTCTCAAAATGTTTATGCTGTTCATGCTGCTAGCAAATATGCATCAAAAGCTTCATTTGAGTCTAATATCCTGTTTATCTTCTTGAATTTGGAACTTAGTCCATGCCATTTATTGTACAGTATATATTTTACACTTCCCCAATCAAGCTGGAAGATTTTTCGTCCATACTTGATGTGAAGCTTCTTACACATCATAATATACACCCCTCCAGTGATATGATTTATGAATCAAGCACATATCATCCTTCAAACAGTCTTCTCAACCACAGCTCCCTTCTCCGGAGCAGTTGGCGGAGGGATGCCTGTTTTCTCTCCCGATTCACCATCCGCCTCCATCTCCTCCGAAACAATCTCCTCTTCAAAAACATTCTCTTTAGGGTTATATGGCGGTCCTTCCCCAGAAGTATCAATCTCTTCATCACGGTGCATAAGCACATCGGCCTCTCTATAGGCGTAGTATCTCTCCGTCAAAGTGTGCTTGATGCCTCTCATCGTTCTCCTCACCTGAAGAAAATGCATTAGCCACCACAAGTCCTTTACACTCCATGCCAATCACGGAAGACTCACCATAAAATCTCTTTGCCCAGCTTCTCTGTCTCCAGCGCCTGCCTTCACTCGCTGTCTTTCAAAAGTCTCCGTTGCGATCCTGTTCCTCTCCTTGCAGCAAACCCACCATAACGCATGTAAATCCTCGAAGCTCTTTTGTCTCAATTCCTCCACAGTCCAAGCTCTGCCATGTTCAGACAATTCTGTGGGTGTGCTGAATGGCTTGTCCCTGTTTTGAAAGAATTGCCATAATCCGTGATTCTCATCAACTTCCACCTGGGGTCGTTTCGCGGGATCCAGTACTGGTTTCGGGAGTTCCGTCTTGGAAATAGACACAGGTTGACGAAGACCAGTATGCCTTTGTGTAGATACACCTCGTTGGCGGTTCATGTCCCGGGGGAATAAGGAGGTCGAGGTGCTGGAGAAGGGAGAGGTTTGTTGGGTGGGAGCCAAGAGGGACGGGAGGAGGAATGTTGGTGGGACATTTTGCGCAATACTGGCTCTTAATAGCCGTTTGGCCATTGGCCGCATGGTAGTTGGAGTGGCCATTGAAAATGTATGTTCAATGGGCAATGTCCAAGAGCTTGAGCCCAAGTCGCGAGGCTCTGGAAATAATTTAGAGACCAGTTGTGCAGCTCCGGTCACCGTATTGTCGTACTATGCCTTCCTTTCCAGGCACGAAAAGCTGCGACTTTTCTCCAGGGAATAAATTGTTCGAGAACACTTAGGAATGCTAACTTCATTTCTGAGAAGTCGCTTTCTTCCCTAGGTACCTAGTTCAATTCCCCAACAGGCCAAGCTTGTTGGGCAATATCAGCTAACCTTCTAAATCGCTCCAACTTAAATTGCCCTGGAATTCTGGAACAGCAAGTTGTGTTTACTATTTCTTTACACTGTCCATCGCAAGCGACTGTAATTATTTCTGCAAGATCCGTACGATTACTTTTTTTTCTAATTTGTTCACTCATTCCCTTGATTTAAGTTCCAAGTTATGTTCAGATTGGATTCAATTGATATTAATTATTATGTAAATCTATTTTTGGTCTCAGTAGACTAGTCTACAGTACTAGTAGACCTCTCTTTTCTCATTCTTCATCATAAATGATACAGACCAAGCTGGTAATGACAGTTTTCATTTCCGTACAGTACAATATCCACCACCTAGTCCATCTGCGGGGCGTTATTTTCCTTTTCGAAGTATTTTGGACGTTCTGTTGTCCTCTCGGAGATCATCGACTGAATGCTGTATCCTTTTTGGTGGTTGAATTCCCTCGTGTTGGTTCAAGTTCTTCGTCAATGATTCGATTATAGAAGGATAGCGAAACCGGCAGCAACAACCATAAGACCACTCATGGCTCTGAGAGAGCCCATGGAAGAGTTTGGTACAGCTTGGATTGGAGAAGGTGTAGAACTGGGAGAAGAAGTTCCGTTGCTAGCAGCAGTTGCTGAAGAAACGACAGTGCTGAGGCTGGAGGAAGTGACACCACCGGCTGCTGCTGAGGATGAAACGCTTGCAGGCGTTGTCAAAGTCGAGCTACTTTCGGCAACGGCACTGGTAGAAACAACTGCTGAGCTTGTTACAGCAGGAGCGCTGGCACTTGAAGAAGCTGCCGTGGATGTTGCTTGAGCGGATTGAGCGGATGTCTGAGTTGTCTTTTCAACGTGAGTTGAAGATGGGGTTGAACTGGTAGTAGTGGCGGGTCCGAGAGAAAGGTATTTTGGAGAATAGGTAGAAGTTCCCTCATATGCAGCGCATCCAGGAACAGTAGTCTTTGGAGGAGCACGACCACCACCACAGTCGAGAAGTTCACAGATCTCTCCGGTTTCAGGTACGTAATATCCAATAACGCTGTTTCCATATTGATTGAGTGTTGTAGTCTTTGAGCATCCTCCAATATCGGTCTTTGCGAGTGCAAGGGTTGCCAAAGCAAGAAGGGCGAATGAGGAGTGCATTTTGATGAGTATGAATTAAGAAATGATGTATAGAAAGCGAAAAGTGTGAGTTTCGAGATATTGCTTGAGAACGAGTGTGGGGTATTCAACGAATGTGATGTTTCTGGTTCTTAATTAAAAGGTGGAGAGGGCAAAAGAGAAGGGGGGCACCGTTCCTATTAAATATAAAAGACGTGAAGATATTCACAATATCCTGTGCCGCAACTGCTTTCTCCTTTCATACCGCGTATTCGGGCCTTACTTGGCATTGCGGTGTGTGCTCACCTAGTTTGGCACAGTTTTGGCCACTTATGCATTAAAACTCCGTACCGCAATGCAAATTAGGGGGGCAATGATGGAGTTATACGGGGCGCAGCTTAGATTTGCTTCAAAGTTGCACCACGATTTGGTGGCTAGTGTTGAATCTAGGGAGAGTTGTTCCGTGCTTATGTTCAAGGTACCCGTGCCTAAATTAGGCCTGAAGAGATTTTCTAGCAGCCTGGAAACCCGGAGTTTGCGAGTAACAATTGGGTATTTGATTGTCTAGATCAGTCTGAGCAATTGTACGATTTATCAATACGAGTCTAGATAAAATGAGACTCGAGATGTTTATGAAAAGTAAATGGGTGAGGCTCGCCACCTGATCGCGCTTGGTGAGGTTAAAAATAACCTTGCTGTAGATCTCGTATTGTGGCCCCATTTTCAAGGTACTCCATACGAGACGAGACCAAAGCCTAGACTCTAACCCCAAAATTGTGAAAAGGGGAAATTAATTTTGTGCCTGCATATGATGTAAGAGGCGAGATATCTCGGGGAATTTCTCGCCTCTTGCATCGCAGCATCTGGCTTCGGCATCCTGACGACCTGGGGTTCCCAAGATCTCATTATAATGCTTTCATCTAATCCAGAGCTTTCCTCTGCGTTTCCCCCCTCGGAAAGTTTTAACAAGTATCATACGAGAACAACTAAAGCGTTCAAAAACAAAGATTCTTACAATTTTTGAACTCGTTGGAAAAAAACTTTTACTTTGACCTAAGTAAAAGTCTTGCTCACGACTGACTATGAATCTCATGATAGTTGTCTACGAAAGAACTGGGCCACAAAGTCAAGCTGTTATTAGCAGGGGGAATTTGAATAACGAGAAACCAAGAATTTCATCTCTAGATTCTTCGGTCATTTATCCTCTCCATCCAAACCTGCTAATTTCCCGCCGTCGACCTCGAGCAACTTCTAGAGCATTCGAGACCAAAACAACCTGTTCAGATACATTGGCTGCCTTGATATAAGTTTATAAATTAAGGCAACGTCCAATACTATTGAACCCCTTGGATCAGTTGTCCTAAAGTTAGTAGATTGCATGATCAAAACAAGCCTAACAGTTACTTGAAGTTTCTACCTGATTGAGCATGTGAGTGTTTTGCCCAGGAGAATAAACAGCTCTATTTGAAGCAGATAGCTAGGTAAAGTGTATAGCAATAGTAAAATCCATCACCGATATGCAAATATGTACTCTTATCTTTCCTCAGTCCTGATCCCACAGCGAGGATTGCCAATTATTTTCCTTTCCTCCATAGTTCTCTACAACATGGAGTATCATCTTTGTAAATCTGTAACCCCGCAGCCACAAAATGCACTAACCATTACTCCGCAAGCAAATCCGTAAGCAATCTGGCCTGTTCCTTCTTCATCAAAGCATCCAGCTCCTGTGTAGAAAATAAGTCAGCAAAACATCCGTCACCGCAACAGTAAACAACCATACCTTCTCAGATGTCTTCAACTTCTTCAAATACTCCGCCGGAATACCCGAAACCTCCTCCTCCAACTCCTCAACCCTAGTCTTAAGTTCCAAATCCAACAACTCCATCTCCTTCTTATCTCCTTTCTGCTTCGTCTTCACGTGCTTCGCATCCTCACCAAAAGGCTCCTGGCCAAACACTTCAACCCCAAGCTCCAAATACTCATTCTGGAGTTCATCCCATTGCCTCCACAACTCCTTCTGCTTAGCTTCCTCCTTCTCGATCAAAGTCCTGAATGCAGTCACGCGCGCTCCAATTGCGAAGGTGTGGTGTTCAATGCTGCCATCGCTATTGGTGATTTGGATTGTGATTTTTTCCTCTTCAATAGGCTCGGAAAGCGTGTGGAATATCTCATCTATGGCCCCGAGAAACTCCGCGTCTCCACTTTGGAGTTGATTGAGTTTCGTGTTGAAGGTTTTGTAGCTTTCGTCAAAGGTTGCTTCGGCATTGGCAAGGATTGCGTCGCGCGCGTCTTCGATGCCATCTAACAAATGTCAGTAATCCATTCTAGGTTGACCTGCACAGAAGCGCATACCTTGAACGTCATCCAACAAAGTAGGTTCCGGAGTTGGCTCTCTGCGACTATTGTGTCTTCTGTGTGGAACTTTGGATTTTTTCTTCAAGATACCTGCGATGGAAACAATTTGTTTTGATTTCGACTGTTTCTTAGAAGGTCGATCCTTTTCGGCGACTTTTCGAACAGGTCGTTGAACTACCGGCGTGTTTCTGGAGCGTTCTTGGAGGGGCTTGCTCTTGCTTGGAGAGGAGGTCTTGCGGTGAACTGGTGCTGGGTCTGCATTGGAGTCATGGGGAGCGAAGTCCACTGATCGGCGGTGGCCTTTTGGACGATGTTCCATGATGAAATATCTACCGCCTAGGTCTCAAAGGTTGAAAAATTTGGAGGGTGCGCGTTTGTTGTCTAAACTGCGCAAGTCGCGCCCCGAAGTAGAAGAGATAGGGGACCGACCGAGAAGGAACCAACAGAGTACCGAGGTTATGAGAAAAGGGGACGGTGTACGGTACAGAGTTGAGTATTTTAATAAACAAAAGCTCCGACGCGGTCGTGAGGGGACTTTCAGAGCCGGGTAGGGAGGGGTCGAGGTCTTTCCTGCCTTGAGGTCGCTCCCTCTTGTCGCGCAACAACGAGAGAAGGCACGACCCAGTCCACACCCAAGACCGCCCTCTTTTCCTTCCCCATCTGATCTGTTCTCTTGTAGTTGATCTCGCAAACAGCCTCCCGGTCCTTATTACTTTTCAAATATTATGCGAGAGTATTTAGAAGAAGCAAGAAATCGTGTTTCTGGTTTCTTTTAGATATTCCGGGATAATATCTACTATATAAACAATACTCACCTAGTAAAGTAAGTCGGCAGAGAAATGACTGGTACTCTTACTTGCGCTTGTTTAAGATTGCACACAGCCCCTTGTGAAACTTTCCATGTCGAAATCGTGAGGTTAGGTGTCTCAAATAGCCAAACTCACCGGCCAAGTCTCATCCGTTCTTCAATGACCGCAACTACTTCTTTCCACTCTCTCATTGCTCCGTCCCCTATATCACCACAAACCAACTCCTTTTCTTGTGGCGTCAGCACTTCAAACCATCCGCCTTCAACATCAACACCCCATTCCTCTTCCAGAATCTTGATCTGGCTTTTCGTAATTGGATGTCTCCACATCTACAAGAAATAAGTACTGAGCTTGCTACCGTTGACAAGAGACATTCTCCCAACCATTCAAGACGGGGTACAAGAATGTCTACTTACAGCAGTATTCATCGCCGGCGCAACTAAAATCCTCTTCCTCCTCCTCTCCCCACTAGAAGTAGACTGTTCCACCAACCCACTAGTATCCCAAGCCCTCACCACACTCGTAAGCAAATTATCCGCCATCCCACCCACAACCTTCGCCATGGTATTTGCACTCAAAGGCGCAATAACTAGCATATCTGCCCACCGTCTGAGCTCAATGTGTAGAACTCCTCCTCCACGTTTCCAGGGATGTAACCATTCGTCTTCATCTAGGAAAATGCCATCGACGTTTGGGATATTGTGGAGGGATTGGAGGGTAGGTTGCTCAGAGCTTTGACCAGCCAGAAAGTTGGTTGCGGATTTGGTGAGGATGAGGAGGATAGAGAGGGAGGGGTGGTGGGAGAGGGCTTGCAGTATGAGGGGTATTTTTATGGTTGCTACTGAGCCTGATGCAGCAAGTAGGAGGTGCTTTTTCCCGTCATTATGGAGGCATGCTGAGAATGGTGGGTTTTGAGAGAGAGTTTGCTCCATTTTGAATTTCTACCTCAAAAGAAGAATTCAAGGTGGACGTTGAACAACCATTTTTCCTGATGAAAGGTGGTGAACTTTGAGAGAAAGAATGAGGTCAGTCGGATGATTGTCGGATGTTCAGCCTTGCAATTACAAATCTCTGATTGGTCAGCCTGGGTAATCCAACAGCCGAAGCATCATTGCGCAGAATGGAAGCTATCTTCGGCTTCACCTCCAATTCTCTGTAAATCACAATAACAACATATCTCCAAGATGTTGACAAGACCACTTTTCTCGTCGGTAAGTTCTTCTCCTTCCCTCAAATTACCACAGAAACTTACAAAGACCGAGGCATTCCGACTCGCCTCCCGCCCAATTCGTTCCTCCCCATTAATTGCCTCCAAATTCCAAACCCAAACCTCCATTTCGCCACTCCTCTCGCGGTTCCTATCTACCGAAACCAGAGCTGCAATTGACAAAGCTGTTTCCACCTCCCCTGTTGTTCTCTTCATGAAGGGTACACCTGAAATGCCGGCTTGCGGATTCTCGAAGGCGACGATACAGGTTCTTGGTTTGCAGGGTGTGGATCCGAATAAGTTTACTGCTTTTAATGTTTTGGAGGATGATGATTTGAGAGCTGGTATGTGTGCTTTTTATATGCAGAAGACATTTTCTTTTCTGCCATCCAATGGGGGTTTGGATCTAAATTATGATTGGGGACTTTTTAGGAGACAAGACTAACAATCTCTCTCAACAGGAATCAAAGAATACTCCGAATGGCCAACAATCCCACAACTCTATGTCGACAAAGAATTCGTCGGAGGATGCGATATTATCGTCCAAATGTACAAGAACGGAGAATTGGCAAAGATGTTGGAGGAGAAGAAAGTACTCGTTCCTTTTGAGGAGGAGGCTTCTGGCGAGGAGAGTAAATAAATCAAATATCTACTACACACACCACCAAGAATACGGGCGAACAGATGTTGTAGGATAGGAGGAAATTATAATGAATGTAAAACATCAAAACTCAAGACTAGTTTGGAATGATTGTGGCAAAATGTGTTTGGGGAAAGGTGATGTAGGTTTTATTATGCTATTTTCCCATAACGCTGCTACTCAAATACAGAACTCCAAGTACACTTCGACTCCTTCCAAACTCCAACTACCCTCCAGCAGCAACCCCCCCCCCCCCCCCCCCCCCCCCCCCCCCCCCCCCCCCCCCCCCCCCCCCCCCCCCCCCCCCCCCCCCCCCCCCCCCCCCCCCCCCCCCCCCCCCCCCCCCCCCCCCCCCCCCCCCCCCAAAACCAAATCAACTCAACTCACCAACGGCTTCTCCTCATCACACTCCACAACACTCTTTTCCTTCCCACCCCACCACTTCTTCCACCCGCTCTTCTTATCACCCACCTTACCATCAGCAAGACCCAGAGCAACTTTCTTCTCACCCCACCACTTCCAACCGCCCGCCTTACCATCATCAAGACCTAGAGTCGTTTTCTTCCCATCATCCCCCAAATCAATAGCCCACCTCAAACCCACCCCCAAAAACCCCCACCACACACCCCTCCCCCTACCAAAAGCCATCAAATTCTCCTCCTCCACTCCCACCTCATCCTCCTGACATTCCGAAGACCAACCCCTCACATACCTCTCTTCAACATGATAAAGTGCAATTTGTACATGAACCACCTCTTTTTTAGCGAACAAGGAAGGATGGGTGGTATGGGTACGTGTTGTGACGATGAGATTGTATCCTTTGTCGGGTTTGGTGATTGTTGTCTCGGTCTTTAGGGAGGGGATGTTGAAGGGGTAAGGTGTTGGTGGGGGGTGTTGATATTTCCAGGGTGATGAGGGGGTAAGAGGGGAAGGGGTCTGAGGTGAGGAAGGGGATGAGGGCGAGGGAATGTAGATGTGTGACGATGTTACGATTCCACTTCCTGAACATATCCCTTTCGCGATTCTGGAGGAGCAGCCTGGGTAGTATCCTTTGCTTGGATTTTCGACATTTGCTTGTCTTGATGGAGGAGGGGAAGAGCGGGGAGCTAGGGCGGTGTCTATCATTTGTTTGAAATCTGCTGGGTTGGATACACCCCCGCTTAGGATTGAGAATGCGGGGGCGATGGTTTTTGTGTCTATCTTTGCGAGAGATTTCTTGGAAGTCGAATCGAGGGACAATCTAGTTTTTATGGAGATGGGGATTTGGGATGCGGTTGAGGAGTTGGTCGAGGGGAGGGGACTAGGAACAGTTAGTCTTGTTGTCTTTTAGGTATATTAATAAGTTTGATGAAGAGGTGGGAGGAAGGTAATACATACGGGAGACGTGAGAAGAATGAACCTGCTGGAGACATTGTTTCTTGATATGAACGACTTAAGTCCTTGATGTGTAGATGTTTTGGTTTCCTTGGGGTTGGAGGAAAGTTAGAGAGTGATTATTGAGTGAGCAATATTATTCGTCTCAAGTATCCGAACTTTTAACCACTGTGACTCTTAGATTGCCGCTCGCTTTATTCGCGTGTATCTATATCTTCTATTACGGCTCTAGAATCGTAAAATCTAAAGCGGTGGTGCTCTTTTTAAGAAGTGTGGCGGGATGTAAGTAAAAAGTATCTTCTCCAGGAAGATTTTCGAAGAGAGTGAGAAAGAGAATGAATGATGAGACTGGATAACGATTCTCATTTCCTCCCAAGGAGGCATAAAATATATACTTTTCCCTTACCCATACACCCACGGCAAAGAAGTTGGTCCTCTTTGTTACCCAACCCTCAAAGAGGCCCAGTTCCCAGAAAACGCCAACACTAACACCATAATCGCAAATATAGAAAACCAATCCCCAACCACGCCCAGAAATTCACAGACGGGAACGAATAAAGAAATGGAAATGGGGAGAAAAAAGAAACACCAACACCAACACCAGCACCTCGCCTCTCTCTTACCTCCCTCCCCCCTCCACTCCGAAGATCGTAAGAATCCAACCACTGAAACCCCGTACCCAAAATTCAACCCTCCCAACAGAAGAACCCCGAGAAATCAGCTCAAGCGTTTCCTTGCCCTAAATTCCCAAACTCAAACTTTTCTTCAATCCCGTGTCTCTAAGCACGCGTCACCCATTCGAGCATTTCCTCACCTACCTTTCTCAACCTCGCCACCTACCTTACCTGCCTTGATCTCGACCTCGAAACGGACCTCCAAATCGACCCAAAAACCGACTTCAGCAAATACTCTACCAAGGTTCGCGCCTCCAAAGCCTTCTCTCTATCTAGATTCCCGTTCTTTCCCTTCCCCTCCTCCCTCGCGCACGAGGCCAACTCAACTCAAGTCTTAAGGATGAATAAAGAAAATCCCAGGTTGTTGGAGAGGTCTAGCTGGGATAAGTGTTGGTTGTACGTTGGTGTTACATCCCCATCGAGCAGAATGGACAAGCGACAGGATAGGGAGATGATGAGGTATGGACATAAAAAGATGATGGCGGGTGGAAATAGATAGATGCGGCGCGGATGACGTTGGATACCTATAATTTTTAAAATGTAGGTAAGCAGTAGCGAAGAAGAGGATACGAAGAGGTCGACGCACCTGTAAGTTAGTGAAGATCAAAGCAAGGCAAATCACAAATCGAGAGAGGCAAAAAAGTATTTTAAAATCAAACATTGCATTTTTTGCAACCCACAAAAATGTATTGCTTCATGGCAAACATTAAGGTTTAAATATTTACATCGAATAACCTCCTTATCCTTCCGAGATCTTGAAAAATGAGTGAATGCACCTGGCACCCCAAAAACCAAAAAAACACATGGCCTCCCATGATGTAGTTCTCTTGACACAAGATTTTTACGCCAGATGCTTTGTAGATGCCACCCTTATCTTGTTGCAATCATATTTTCCCAAAAGTTGATGCCTATTCCCCAAAAAATGAAACTCGTATAAGTCGAAGCCATGCCGACTATGATTTTGTGATTGATCAAGAGAGATCCACTCTCTGAGAAGGTTTCGTCAAGGCAGAGAAAATGGGAAATCTAGTTAAAGTACCATTGGGTGTTGGTGCGACCAATGGTAGTGTAGTCGCTAGTCAAGGCCTTGAAGGCTGCATGTGACAAATCGAGACCTTCGATGGCACAGCTTGGGCATTTGTCGACAATTCTGGCGACGACGGAAGCTCCGTTGTAGGTGACAGTGATGGTCTTGTCGCAGTATGGGTTGCCATTGGAGACGGAGCCCATCAAGAGAGAGGACATGGCGACGACTGGTTCGGTCGTGCCATCTGGTTGAGTTCCGCATGAGGTCAGACCATCGATGTCGTAGTAACTGGTTGATCCTGTGCATGGAGCATCCTTGGTACATTTGCCATATGAGTTGCTACCACCGGAGGAGGAACCTGAACCGGAAGATGAGCTTGAAACTGGTGCTGGAGCTGCTGAAGTAGTTGGTGCCTGAACGACTGGGGCAACGGTTGAAGATGGAACGACAACTGGAGCGACGCTTTCGACCTTTGGAGCCTCAGATTGGACGGAAACAGGAGCTGGGGTGGAGGTTGTTGTAGGGATTGGAGCGGCAGATGATGTAGTTGGAACAACTGGAGCGACGGAAGGACTCGAAGATGCGGCTAGAGCTACGCTGCTGGTCTTGGAGGAAGGCTCGAAGAATTGTGCTCCTTGTGCCTTTGAGGATGCGACTGGGGCAGCGGAGGAAACGACTGGCTTCGCGGACGAGACGGGGGCAACGCTGCTGGCTGGCTCTTGACCTTCAGTGACCCAGATGGTGGTGGTGACGCCGACAGTGGTGGTGGTTGAGACCATCTCGGTAACAATGACCATTGGGGGTTCTGCCTTCTTGATATGCTTGTGTGCATGGCCGTGGGGCTGCGCCACGGCTGCAACAGCGAGGAGGGACGCGGCGGCGAAGATTGAGGACTTCATGATTGCTCTTTTTGTCTAACCCGGGGGAACGATGAAAAGGCAGAGAACGAGTTCTTAAGATCGAGTAGTCTTGTTGGGTATCTCGGGTGGCTCGAAAAAAAAGGGATGTCAAGAATCGTCTAGCGACTAGATTGAATTGAGTTGGTTGTAAGTTGGCTGGAAATTGGCTGGCTATGGTGCAAGACCTAAAAATTGGTATGAAGTTGGAAAGGAAGGTGGTTGAGAAGCGGTATCCCGAGAGTGTGCTTTAGTATGATCAAAGAATGAATGAAGCAGGCCTAGGCTGATGCAAGTTGCGATGAGAGCAAGAAAGAATGTGTTTGTTGTCGGGGAGGAGAGAGGGTTTAAAGGGAGGGAGGATGAGCCGGACCTTTGACCAAACTTTTGACCAAACTTCAGTGGCTGACGACAAGGGGAGCTAGACGAGTGGCCTTTGCTAGGATCTCGGGGGGGGCGACTTGGGACGACTTGGGACGACTTGGGGCGACTTTGACCGAGCTACTGCACGCTAGGTGAGTGATCCCTGTCAAGTGGACGGAGGGCTGAATAAAAGCGGAGCCTTGCCCTTTCAGGAGGAGTATTTTCGTTTTCTTGGCAGGCGCCGACAGGGACGGGCTTGATTTTGGTGGTGGCAGTTGTGTGATGGATGGTTGGCATGAGAAGATGCCACTCAGGGGAAAAGGGTAGGGACCCATGAGCACAATTCAGGAACAGGCGAACACCCGCTGATGATGTGCTTGATGTGCTTGATGTGCTTGAAGTGCTTGCCCTGACTCTCTGGCCCTGCAATCTGCACTTGTCTGCCCACTGTGCGCTGCGGGAGGCAGGCTCTTCATCAAGTCGCTGCAAATGCTGCAAATGCTGCCACACACCACTGGAAGCATCGTCACTGGATTCTGTCATGGAGCTGTCATGGAGCTGTCAGCAGGACCAATCGTGCGACGACCAACCCCTCTCTGCAAAGAGCCTGAAGAGCCTGGCGAGTGTCTCTTCTGTCGTGTCCTGCCAACGATAAGAAGCAGTTATCTCGTGCCACGCTCTTCCCCTCTCCCCTCTCCCTCCCCCCTTCCCCCCCCTCCCCTCTGCGAGAGACATTCATCATCGCATGTCACGTTCATCTCTTCTCTCATTTGAATCATTTGAATCATTTGAACCATTCGTGTTCGTTGCTCAGCCACGAAGCCGTCCGAAGACAGACTTCAAATCGGGAGGAAGGTTCCCTGAAAACAAGGACGAGCCAGCCCCCGAACAGCCGCCAATTGTGGAGGCATGAGCACCAAAGCTCAAGCTCAAATTTTAATTGTCAAAACAAAGAAGTCCAGAAACAACCTCTGGGCGGGCGTCCAAGCCAGCGAAAACTGGAGACTGGAAAAGTGCGGTGATTTGGGATTTGCAGTTTCTTGTGGGGATGGCAGATCGCCATCTTGTTTCCGCTGCTGCTTGCGCTGCAAGTTGTTGGACTCTTCTCCACGCTTCAGCAGGCCAATAGACGGGCCAACCTCCTTGGGAAGACCCGGGTCAGCCCTCCGCGGTTTCAAAACAACGCCCCTGTGAAAAATCTGATCGCTGGCGTCTCTTGGTTGGACGCTCTGTCGAATTGGCACTGAGGAAACAATTCCATCACCTGAATCTTGTCACGAAGTGTTTGTGACGAAAGGTCGAATTCATGATTCGACTTGGTGTCAGCAAAGGTCCAGAACATACACCATCACATCAATAGAACCTCTTGAGTCGAGAATCAAAAAATGCCTCAGCAAGGGGAACTCGTTTTCCGATAGTTTTTCGTTGGGGTGACTCGTCATGCAGTAGCACTGGAGCCTACAAGTTGCTAAACCCTCTAGTTGAGTTCTTGAGTTCCTGAGTTCCTGAGTTCCTGAGCTCCTGAGCTCCTGAGTTCCATTGAAGGACCAGTCTCGCCACAGTCCTCCTTACGCGTATCGTCTGAAAGATTTTTCAGTCTGCAGCACCGGCTTCTACCACGGTAAACTTACAAGTTAGTGCAACAATTATCACGAGCGTCGCACGTGGATGGCACGAGGCAGATTCATGTCGCACCACAGTACATACACGTCAAATATGGGGAACCGTGATGCTTTAGAAGGTACGATTACTACGGTACTTTCGTAACATCCCTCTGATTAGGTGTGCTTTGCGGGATTGGGTGTGGTTCATTCCAGTATGCGTTTTGAGTATTGGTTGGAATCTTCTTCTCAATTAGGTACATATGCTTACTTTCGGATGTCGTCTAGACTCTGAAGGAAGAAGGATTGCAGAAACTCTACCCGAGTGGGTGTCCCGTTGATCCTTGAGCGAATCGTATATTTCTGGTAAAATGGAAGATGGCATTCTTTTCACGATGCGGACGTGGGTTTTGTCATTAAGTCTTGTTTAATACGTTGTCTCTTTCTTTACTATGGGAGTTTGTTTTTTTTATGGTTAAGATGGACGTCGAGTCTGAGGCACTATCCTTCAGGCCACCGATTAGAGAGGATGGTCCGTATCTTCTCTTCAGATGATGTGATGTTACGAGTTTTGGTCATCTCTTTCTTAATTCTCTTGCCCGGCTTTCTTCTCTCAATCTTCACCTATGCCATTTCGTTCCCCCCCCCCCCCCCCCCCCCCCC